>CM037461.1:6714000-7238375 GCA_021014325.1 Plazaster borealis
GAGTAAATCAAACAATTTCAAGCAACTTTTCTTCTTAGATGACCCTACATTTGTCTCTTTGTAGAGTTTAAAAAACTCTAACGCTTACAGTCTCGGACAGTTTTCAATAATACGGGGGGCACTATGTGTCCATGTGAATAAAAACAACATTTTGAAAATGCCTGGCAGCACTGCAAGGAATAAAGCATTTTCCCCAAGCAAATTTTGTAATTTTTCCACTAGACCAATGAAAAGTCTGAACAATGTGTGGTCGAAATCGGAGCACTACCATGTGGGTTATAAGCTGTCAAAATTGTGGTTTATTTTCAAAGTCCAAAAACACCCCTCTTTGAAATTAATGGTATTACCCACCCATATACCTGGTGATTTTTTGTATACATACAATTCAGCCTCTAAGGACCTACCTATCCATAAATTTTAAAGAAAATACTTCTCTATATAATGTTTATAATGGTAACGCGCCCTTGAAAAAAGGGTAAATTTCACTATTCCAAAATCGAAAAATGGCAAAATCACCCCAAGATGATAAATTGGTTTTTGCCATGGCAACGAAATAACTTTTTTATTGTCCACCATTTTTGTTACTTTTGGGTCAAGGTCCATGAAATATAAAAGTATGAAGGAAATCGATTTGTTTGGCCGTGGCCAGCATTTTCTAAAAATATTTTATGTTTACAGTCCCTTACTCTTACTTGTGAATGAAACTGCACTTGTTGATGATTCGATAGCTGAACGTCACGTGTCACCCTGTTGGTCCATTCAGCGCTCAGATGATAACGTCAATGCGGCTCATGGTGCAGACTGCGTTCCGAGCAACGTTCCCCTCACGTCTGCACCCGATGCGCCAGTGCACTGGGAAATCCAGGTATACCACAGCGTTCTTGAGTATTATTTATTTGTGTTGTTTATTCTGGTAATAACAAGGGATACAAAGACTCGACTAGCATTGTGAACTGTAGGCATGCGGATATGTACCTGAGGGGAAACACAATCACAAAAAAATATATAAGACCGACATTTGCTCTTTGTTTCCTCAGTGTGTTCTGAGAGCTTTAAACAATTAGTCAGCAGTTTCACGAAGTGCCAAAAAGTCCCCTGCAGCCAAAAATGTATGTTTGGAGATAACCGCGTTTGAAGTTAAGCTAATTTTAAAATTACTGGTTGGTAGACTATTCGCGGTTTAATCTTTAAAATGTTGCATATCAGGGAAGTAGAGATCTTAAATCAGACAAATCTGTTTTCAATTTTGTCCATAACGGTTTAATTAATGAGTATTTATTTAATTAACAAAATTGTTCCCTTCGTGAAAACTGAAACAAAACGTGGTCTGCAGCGCGTCGTGTGTAAAGTTTTTGGCTGTTTGTGAAAACGCAAAAAAAACGGAGCACCCACTTTTGGCACTGTGTCAGCGGATAAAATTACGCGTTAGAGCAATACACTTTTCGGCTCTTCGTAAAAGCGCAATTCCAGGTTATGGAGGTTGTTTTGCCCTTTTCGTAAAACATTGTAGGTCAACGTTTTTGGCACTTCGTGAAAACTCAAAAGCCGGAGCACTCATGATTGGCGCTGTGTCAGCCGTAACTTAGTATAATTAAAAAACTAGACGATTTTTAGACCTCAAACTTTGTAAATTCTTAGATACCGTTCTACTGAATCGAAACCAACAAAAAAGTCAAAATAAGTTTTTTATCGATTTTTCGTGTTTTTTGCACTTCGTGAAATTAATGGCTCTCCGTAGGTGTTTGGCATTTCGGATCGTTTCACCCAATTGTGAAGGGATTGCGTACTAGCAACATTATTGTTATCATCATTAGAAGGATTCGATATTTGTTTCCCAAATAGTTTGGGTATAAGGATAAACACGGATAAAACTACAGCTTGTTA
This sequence comes from Plazaster borealis, assembly GCA_021014325.1. Lineage (NCBI taxonomy): Eukaryota > Metazoa > Echinodermata > Asteroidea > Forcipulatida > Labidiasteridae > Plazaster > Plazaster borealis. Next base: position 6,715,885 of record CM037461.1, read on the forward strand.
ACAAATGAGCTATGTGCACAGACTTTAGTGCCAATGGGGCTGAAAGAATTCTAAACGGTCAGAGTACAGCCAGTAATTCAATGACATTATCATAATTGGCGTGTCGTGGCCGAGTGGTTAAGGGCGCCGGACTCAAGTTCTGGTGTGTCTGATCGGCAGGGTGTGGGTTCGAGTTCCGGTCATGGCACTTGTGTTCTTAAGCAAGATACTTTACCATAATTGCTTTGTCCTTTGGATGGGACATTAAGCCTTAGGCACCGTGTACTAGCCATGGTTGTGCACGTAAAATAACCCACAGCAATTATCGTAGAAGTGTAGGGTATAACCCAGTGTTTCTGGATCACATAGTAAGCACCCTTGTTTACAGTTTGCCTCAGGCTTGCAAGCTACAGTAATTAAGTTCACATATGAGGCATCCTTGGTTTCATTACCAGAAATTGATAATAATAATAATAATGATAACTAGACATTAGGTGTTTGTGAACAAACACAAACACAAAGCTGTTCCGTGTTTTTTTTACATGCTCAAAAGGTTTAAAACAGAAAAGAATTCGAAAATTGGCTGTGTAGTTCTTGTGATATGGTCTCACTTCCAGTTGACCCGGAAGTAAAGGTCAACATTGGGTCACGGTAACCCAAGTTCAATCTTCAATAATCAAAGGGTCTATAACTGAAAAGAAATTGAAAATCGGGTGTGTTCTTCTTGAGATATGGTCCCATTTCCGGTTGACCCAGAATTAAAGGTCATCAAGAGGTCACGGTAACCGAAGTTCAATTTTTAATGCTCAAAGGATCTATAACTGACAAGAAATTTAACATTGGCTGTGTACTTCTTGAGATATGGTCCCACTTCCTGTTGACCCGGAAGTAAAGGTCAACATGGGATCACGGTTACCCGAGGCGAATCTCCAATGCCCAAGGAGTCTATGAATGAAAAAAAAATTGAAAATCGGTTGAGTAGTTCTTGAGATATGTTGTCACTTTTGGTTGACCCGGAAGTAAAGGTCAACATGGGGTCACGGTTTCCCAAGGATAATCTCCAATGCCAACGGACTCTATAACTGATTTTTTTTGAAAAACAGTTGTGTAGTTCTTGAGATATAGTCCCACTTCCGGTTGACCGAGAAGTAAAGGTCAACATGGGGTCACGGTTACCCAAGGCTAATCTCCAATGCCCAGGGAGTCTATAACTGAACAAAGTTTGAAAATCGGCTGAGTAGTTCTTGAGATATGGTCTTACTTCCGGTTGACCCGGTAGTAAAGGTCAACATGGGGTCAAGGTTACCAAGGCTTATCTCCAATGCCCAAGGAGTCTATAACTGAACAAAGTTTGAAAATCGGCTGTGTAGTTCTTGAGATATGGTCCGACTTCCGGTTGACCCAGAAGTAAAGGTCAACGTGGGGTCACGTTTACCCAAGGCTAATCTTCAATGCCCAAGGAGTCTTTAACTGGAACAAGTTTGAAAATCGGTTGTGTAGTTCTTGAGATATGGTCCCACTTCCGGTTGACCCAGAAGAAAAGGTCAACATGGGGTCACGGTTACCCAAGGCTAATTTCCAATGCCCAAGGAGTCTATAACTGAAAAAAGTTTGAACATCGGTTGTATACTTTTTGAGATACGGTGGTCTCAAGATTGGCTAATTAAATATTCGTGTCATTATAACTAGTTAAACTAATTAATTATTTTAAGCTAATTAAATTGTTCTATAACTTCATGACCTAAGCTTTTATATGTTATAAGATCTTACTTTTTTGTACTAAGCTAAGTACTTTTGTTTGAATTAACAAAATGCGTGCACAAAACCTATGGGTTTTTGACAGAGCAAAAGAATATTAATAACTAGACATTAGGTGTTTGTGAACAAACACAGAGCTGTTCCGTGTTTTTTTACATGTTCAAAAGGTTTAAAACTGAAAAGAATTCGAAAATTGGCTGTGTAGTTCTTGAGATATGGTCCCACTTACAGGTGACCCGGAAGAAAAGGTTAACATTTGGTCACGGTAACCCAAGTTCAATCTTCAATGCTGAAAGGGTCTATAACTGAAAAGAAATTGAAAATCGGGTGTGTTCTTCTTGAGATATGGTCCCATTTCAGGTTGACCCAGAAGTCAAGGTCATCAAGAGGTCACGGTAACCGAAGTTCAATTTTTAATGCTCAAAGGATCTATAATTGAAAGAAATTTAACATTGGCTGCTTGTACTTCTTGAGATATGGTCCCACTTCCGGTTGACCCAGAAGTAAAGGTCAACATGGGGTCACGGTTACCCAAGGCTAATCTCCAATACCCAATGAGTCTATTACTGCAAAAAGTTTGTAAATCGGTTGTGTAGTTCTTGAGATATGTTCCCACTTCCGGTTGACCCGGAAGTAAAGTTCAACATGGGGTAACGGTTACCCAAGGCTAATCTCCAATGCCCAAGGAGTCTTTAACTGAAAAAGGTTTGAAAATCGGTTGTGTAGTTCTTGAGATATAGTCCCACTTCCGGTTGACCCGGAAGTAAAGGTCAACATGGGGTCATGGTTACCCAAGGCAAATCTCCAATGCCCAAGGAGTCTATAAATGAAAAAAAGTTTGAAAATCAGTTGTACAAAACCTATGGGTTTTTGACAGATGCAAAGAATAATAATAATAAAAAAAACAAATAAAAATCCTGACAAAAACAAGAGCTGTATCGACTGCTATGTCGGAACAGCTAATAAAAATCCTGACGAGATCAATAGCTGTTCCGACTTCTACGTCGGAACGGCTAATAAATCATTCTTATCAATAATAATCGGGACAATATTGCAGATCCACGCCACTGTGCGGTGAAGCGTGAAGTTGCCTGGTGGTTTTATGGCTGCGTCTAATCACATCTGAATGGTAAATTTCCTCCCAGTGAGATAAGGTACAATTTTAGAAAATTCAAGGATGTAATTGGAAAGGATAGTATTATACCCGTAATAAACTTAGCATGGAATACAAAGGTTCCAATTAAGAAAATAAATTGAGTATTAGAAAAAATTATGCTTCGATGTACTGAGGCAAAATGTGCATTATTATATAAATAAATAATGTCTGCACCTTGTGCATCCCTGCACATGGGGAATCCAGCTTCGATGTTCTGAGGCAAAATGGGCGTTATTTAATACTCATTTCTGAAGTTATACGGTGGAGTAAACCCTCACATGTGAAGGAAGCTTATTATAATTAGAAATATTAATTGGTGTGTTAGCTTACAATGTAATTAAAATGAATATATACAAAACAGTTAGCAAGAAGGGCAACAACAAAAACAGTTCAAATATATTGAAGATCCATACTGAGTTCATACAAACAACTTATTTGGTGAGATGTTGTGTAAAAATCAGAAGATAAAACACTAGTTCTTATGGGAAGTGTGATTATTTAAAAAAACGGAGATTCATCAATGGTATTAAAAAAAAACATATGGTAAGTGAACGTGGTACGGCTTAACTGTAGGATACTTTGTTGATAGATTTACCATAATGTTTCATGTTCACAGATCAATAATTATTACAATTGTCACGGGTCAATTCACTGTTCAAAGCATTAGTCCAAAACAGTGTACTGGTCATTTAAGGAAAATAATTTCGTCATCTTGCAGTAAATTGTAAAGTATGGACAAATAATACTTAGTGCGGTTCATACATTTTGTAAAACCTAAGCAATTGATGTTTATATGTTTGTGTTTCAAATTGATATCAACTTTACACATGTCATAAAGTATGTTATTTCATATTATTATAACAACACGCTTTATGCTTGTTTACGGGGCATGTATACGTTTGGGCGCAACAACAAGTTTTTCGTTTTTCTTTGGCGGCAATAATGGATTTCCAGGAGGTGCAACAGATGATCACATGATATTTCGATATCCTTTATTGACATGAAAGGTAAGAAACCATGAACATATTCAACAAAGGCCAACTGACAAACCAAAACCAAAACAAACATTACACTTTTTAGTAAAATTTTCACCAACATTTCAACGATTTGAAAACAAAATAACAAAGACGCTGGCTTTGGTGTCCGTGATGTATTTCCACAATGCATTGCAAAATGACACGTGACTCTTCACAATACATGTTTTTGTAAATCTAGAACAAGATTTGATAAATAGTTTTACATTGTTTACATAATTAGTATCACAATTTAGGTGTAGTATGAGTTAAGTTGATTTTTTTTCACAGTATACGTTCATCATTAAAAAAAAGACCACAATAGTGTTATCGCAATTTGACGAGGATTTCTTGATGGTGTAACTAAAGACTCAGTATAGTGGAATGGTGATATGAAGCCAACGGTTTACAAAATCAGAACAAACCCTCTTAACCCATGGACACGATTTCTTGTTGGTGTAATCAAAGACGGTGTAATGGATTAGTAATCAGCAGCCCGTGGATTACACAGTTCCAACCAGTTCCAGCCCCGGAGAAAAATATCCGTCTGAAATATTTTCAGAGTCAGGAGATCAAACTTATTCTGCCAACCAAAAATCACTTTTAATCTTTTCGAGTTCCGAACTGAAAATACGCCTACCATGAACGTGTACAAATTCCCTTAAGAAAAAAACCCACATCTTTTTCATAGGTGGGCTCACTCATACTTGAGCATCGAACTTGTTGTTAATTTTAAGCCAAGTTTGAACATTGATCCAATTTAATACATATATTTTTAGTGCCACTTTTGATCAGGCTAAACATTATTTTCAAAACATCTCACTAAGAAAATATGTGCGCATGCAGTACCGGTCCTGAAAACACAAATGTAAGCACATCTTTCCATGTACACGTGCAATCACACGGATGGTGAGGAGATTATGATTCATATCTGATGAGACTGGGACATAACTCAATTTTCAAAAGTCTGCTTAACTAGCTGCTTGGCCATAACAAGCTCCGTCAGGACTTCCAGAAAACGTGAAGTGTTGTGAAAGACCCTTAAAGGAACGTTACAGAACTGGTAATTAAAATTTTCTTTAAGATCACAGATTTACATAAAACTTACACGGTCTAATGATGATGATAGTAGAAAACATCCCTAGAAATATTTCTGTCTGAAATGCCATAGTTGATGAGAAATAAATAAAACTAATTTCCGATTGGAGTTTATTGCTCATGAGCGTTTTATTCATGCAATGTATAACACATGCAAATGTGTAATCGGTTTTTCACTATTTTCTCGTGACCCAGATGGCCGTTCGATCTCAAACTTCCACAGGTTTGTCAGTTTATGTATATGGTGGATTATATAAAGTGCTTACACTGTTTTGTATACTGATTGTGCAGTCCACACGACCATTTCAACGTGGAGGTCAATCCATATCTGGTGGTGAAAAAGCTAAATAAAAGCAAAATTTAGTCAAACCCCAAGTATAGTATGGATTACAAACTAAGAGCCTTAATTAGTCTAAAACGTTAATTGAGTGTTACTAGATAATGTACACCGAAAAAAGTAAAGCAAATCAAAAGCCACCACAGATGATTGTGTCGTTTTTTTGCAAGCGTGTAATACGGTTTGGTCGTTCGTTTATATTGCATTGCCGTGGAAACAGTGACGTCAATGGCTGGTGCTAACTTTAGTAAAATTGTCTGCGAACAAAGATTTAGTTCATTTGATCAATTCACTCGCGTCAGAGACTAGGCTAACTGTCAGTGTCAGGATAAATAGGCTACTGAATACCAGACAATTTATAAATGCATACCTTTTTTCTCTGATACAATTTTTACATTTTAATTCGCGAGCGTTTATCATGGATGTTATATCAACAATTGTGTTTCTTATTTTGATGATACAAACCTGCCAGTGTGCAAACCAACAACGGTTCATCGAAACTTTCTACTCGGCTGAAAATCAAGCTTTACTGAATCATGTGTTTCGGTGGAAGACTGTATCTTCTCCTGTTATCTGTGGACGAGACTGCTCTATGGACGCAAAGTGTGTATCATTCAACTACGACATCATAAAACGTATTTGTGTGTTGAATAATGCCAGCAGAGCTCACAGCCCAGATGACTTAGTGAAGCTGCGGGGAAGTTTGTACTATGATGACAATGTGATCAACCCCTCGATTTCAACACCCAACAATGAACATAACAGCAGTTGTTTGATGATGTATCAAGCTGGTTACCGTGACAATGGCATATACAACATCTTTCCTACACGTCCGACTGATGGGTTACAGGTTTACTGTGATATGGAGACAGATGGAGGAGGCTGGATAGTGTTCCAGAGAAGACAAGATGGCTCTGTTGACTTCTACCGTAACTGGACTGAATACCAATCCGGGTTTGGTGATCTGCAGAATGAGTTCTGGTTGGGGAATGATATCCTGCGTGACCTTACTGGATCAGGACAATGGCAACTCAGAGTAGATATGGAAGATTGGCAGTCCAACACAGCTTGGGCTACTTACGGTGAGTTTGCTGTTACAGGTGACAACTACACCCTCCGTGTTGGTTTATATGATGCTCAGAGTACAGCACGTGATTCAATGGCAATTAGTAATGGGTATCCATTCACAACCAAGGAACAGGACAATGATGGATTTGCAAAGTTTAATGTGCTGAGGAATATAACGGTGCATGGTGGTATTATTATTGCCACCAGGCTAATCTGAATGGTAAATACTACCAAAAGGCAGATGTGTTGTTCGGACAGGGAATACAATGGAAATACTGGACAGGTTATTATTACTCCCTCAAGAAATGCAGCATGAAAGTACGGCAAGTAATATAAACTCAAACTTTACCAAGAGTTTAACTTATAACAATTGACTTGTTAAACTAGGGAGGATATTCTCACTCATTAATTAACCTTGAAAATCCAAGTCATGTTCAACTAATGTCAACTGCCTAAATGTCAAAAGGTTAACGGAGGTATCTAGCACTATGTATGGTGGTCTCTCTATGTTGTATTTTTGTCAATATATGTTTTTCAGTCTGAAGCCATTCAAACGTTATTTTAACAAAGTTGATTTTTCTTTGTTCAACCCCAAATTTGTAGGAATATGGTAATGGTATGGGCATCTTGCGAAATTATTTCCTCTGAAATGCCCCCGTTGTTTAAAAATCAAGGTCATAGTTACTCTCTCTAAAAGTGCAGCAGGAAAATACGACAAGTAATATAAACTCAAAATCTCCACAAAGAGTTGGAACTTAAACAACTGACTTGTAAAACAGGGGAGGATATTTCCACTTAAGAAAGTCATTTTCTAAATAAATGATATATTCCATGACATTAATCATAAATTCAAGTTTGTCAAACAAATAAATCATTAATTTCATAATAACATGTTTAAAAAGCACAATTTTTTTTTAGCTACACAACTGTCGCCCTATTATATCATTTTTTACGCTGTCGCCCGATTATAGCACTTAGCGTTTATATTAAGGGAATAAAAGAGTGGCGACGAGTTCTTAAAGGGACACGTTGCCTTGGATCGGGCGAGTTGGTCTATCAAAAGCATTTGTAACCGTTTGTTATAAATTGCATATGGTTAGAAAGATGTTTTAAAAGTAGAATACAATGATCCACACAAATATGTCTCGAAATCGCGTGGTTTTCCTTTATCGTGAGCAAACACGGTCGGCCATTTTGTGGAGTCAACATTTCGACTCCACAAAATGGCCGACCGTGTTAGTTCACAAAGTAAAAGGAACACCACGCAATTTCGAGGCATATTTGTGTGGATCATTGTATTCTACTTTTATCCGATCCAAGGCAACGTGTCCCTTTAAACGGCCGTTTAAAGCCGGCAGGGTCGTGGCCGTGCGATAAAGGCCTGAGCCGAAGGCGAGGGCCTTTATCGCACGACCACGACCCTGCAAGGTTTTAACGGCCGTTTAAGAACAAGTCCCTACTCTTTTATTCCCATCCATGAATGCCCTTTTGTTAAAAAGCGAAACAAATTACAAGTAGGCCTATAGCCCGTATTGAATAACCCCTTTGTTGCTATGAAAGTCGCCATCTTGTAGGGCAAACCGTATGCGCGTCTAAACGCGTACATCAATGAAGCACGCAGCACGCAGCAATCCCGGTTTGATTTCTACAGCACATGCACGCACACCCAAACGCACACGCTCACAGACGCCATGTTGTAGGGCAGATATTTGAATGGTGACGTCATATTCAATACGGTCTATAGACCAATCCGACGCGCACCAGGCGCGCAAGTGTTGAGCACCGCGCGCCACTGCTGCGGTGTACATGTGCCTAGTTTTGTGCACAAAGACATGAGGAAATCATGTTCCTTTTCACTCTTTATGGAAATTAAATGTTTTCCTCAACGACTTACACGATTTCCTTTCCAGGACATCATGATATACTAATGTAGATCACTAACCACAGATATTTTCAACTAAATAGAAACCGAATCATCTTGAAAACGGTGCTTGTCTTAGGTGAGTTAGGGGAAAAAGACGCGGAAACTGCATAATAGTCTACATCGGCAGAGTATTTTGTCAGAATTTCAGTATTTTACTCTGTGCTTAATTTAAAAAAATTATCAAGAATGTAGTAAATCATCATATCATGCAGCCATGTCAGAGAAATTTCATAGATTGTCGAGGAAGACATTAAATTTCCATAAAAAGTGAAAAGGGAAACGATTTTCTCGGGTCTTTGTGCACAAAATTAGGCACAAGTACACCGCAGCAGTGGCGCGCGGCGCCCATGGCGGCGCCCAGCACTTGCGCGCCTGGATTGGTGTATAGACAATCTGTGACAATCTGTTTTAATAGACCCTTCCCATGAAATATGCTAATTACATTCACGCATGCGTACAGACCCTATTGGTTGGCAAACGCCATAGAGATGTGCACTAAGCAGACGCGCAAACGCTTCTGCGTCACGAGACTATCAGCCCCACACAAAAAGGCGCGTTGTTCCATCATTTTGCCAACCAAAGTGTTAGTGCGCACGCGCGATGTGCAATTTACATATTTCATGGGAAGGGTCTATTGTTTAGAGTTTGTACACTTCAAAAAGTTTTTGTAAAATTCTGTTTTGTGCGCGTTGGTTTGTGTGTACGCGCGTGTACAAAAAGGTTACACGCTGGTATACTAATAGCTATGTACTGCGTTCCGCGTAAGTAATGTGGCGTAAATGAGCGTGCGCGCCCAACACGCGAGCCAGCCGGTCTTAAAGGTATCGTACACGTTTGGTATTTACTTAAAATATATATTAGCATAAAAACTGACTTGGTAACGAGCAACAGAGAGCTGTTGATAGTATAAAACATTGTGAGAAACGACTCCCTGCCTCTGAAGTAACGTAGTTTTTGAGAAAGAGGTAATTTCTCACTAAAATAATAAAAGACTTCTAGCTAGAAGCCTTTTATTCCTATCTGAAAGCACACAAACAACAAGGGTGTTTTTTCTTTCATCATTTTCTTGCAACTTCGATGACCAATTGAGCCCAAATGTTCACAGGCTTGTTGTTTTATGCATATGTTGGAATACACCAAATGAGAACACTGGTCTTTGACCATTACCAAACGTGTACGATGCCTTTAAACAGCTCCAGCTGTGTCTTTATCAGCCGTTTAAACACCCCCACGTGACGTGCTCTCTACCAATAGGAATAGCGAAACTGTCTGGGGTATGTATGAATATATATTATTATTATCTATATAAGGATTCCAAGTGGTACAATAAATCAGTGTATTTAATATCTTCAGCGCAAGTACCCGGATGACTGATCAATATTGTTTTCATATTGCTCTGTCATCCTGGAACTTCGCGCAAGTATCCGGATGACATTTCAATATTGTTTTCGCTGGGACGCAGACGCTCTATATTTTCCGTATTCCACGAGCGCGCGTGTGATAACGAATATATCTTTTATTCCTGAATATTCTTTAAAACTTTTTTTTTGTGAAGTTTTATGTCCCGTCTTTTTTAGCATGTAGGCAAGTTAAATTTAGTTATTTCGCTAGTCAGCCTGATATAGATAATAATAATTATATTGTATGGCTTTGTTTTTGTGTGATACAAGAATATATTGCTCTCGCTATGACAATATTGGACTCGTCTCCGACTCGTCCAATATTGTCATAGCTCCAGCAATATATTCTTGTATCACACTCAAAGCCGTCCAATATTATGTAAATATATACCTCGGAAAGTTTGTGCATTCTGGGGCGGATTGCACCAAGCGGTCTTAAACTGGTCTATGTGCTATAGCCGGCTAACTTGAGACGCGCTTAGACAGTCTTTAATTATAGACCGATTGCAATAGCGCGGTCTATAATTAAAGCCGGTCTTAAATCTTAAGCCCGCTATGAGCTGGCTATAACCGGTCTTAGTTTTGTTTTTTAAAGATGGCGCTGTTAGTTGTAGACGATTTGATGCGACAAGCTCTACGACGAGATGGTGTTACCATGGAGGTAGAAATAGATCGTAAATATAGATTCCCAAGAGTAAAAATATTAGAACTCACAGATTTGATATCCGATGATTTAAACCAAAGCAATAAGAACAATGCCGTGCATCGAGGCCATTGATGATTGATTGTTGTTTACGGCTCGTTTGGCAAGTTTGAATAATGGCGGCCGGTCGCTACGGACGGAGCAAAGCTGAGTAAGGGACGTTTGTTCGTGTTTCATTACTCTTCGCCGACTTCACTAAGACCGGCTTATTGCAACGGGCTTAAAGACCGACTAAGCTAAGAAGGCAGATAGCCGGCTATAACTGACTGGTCTTAGACCGCTGACTGAGACCGTTTTATTGCAATCCGCCCCTGATTGGTCAAAGACTGGTCACGTGGGGGTGCATTAACATGTGATATAAAGACCGGCTCGGTAAACTAGCGAATAAATGGCCCCTAAACAAGCACATTGTTGTGTAAAAGTCCTATGCACTACGTGCTTGTTGTGCTGGAAACTACCGGTATGAAATCAACAAATAAACTCATCTCTTTGTGCGGTTTTTTTTTTTTTTTTTTTGGAACAGGACAGATGGTGCCGCGTTCACGTACATACCACGCGTAGGCGTGAACGCACCGACAATGTATTAATTTATGGTAGCTGGTACGCGCATGAACCAACATAATGCAAAGTCATAGTCTGGTTCTTGAAAATATGCATGATAGTTAATTACGTGTAAGCGACTAGGTACCACACACAAGTTGAACAGCCAGAGGAATGGCCCTTGAACATGAGTAGTACATTTCTAAAAGTAACGGCGACAGAAAAATCACAAATTCTGACGATGTTTACCGTTTTTTCGTTATAAGGTATTTATTAATGGGATTAACAGTGTGAAAACCCGGTCTTCACTGCGTGGTAATGACCTTGGTTAGTGGCTGGCCGCTGTTAATGGCCAGCCACCAACCCGGTCATTACCACGCAGTGAAGACCGGCAGCCGATTTCACGAAACTTTACGCAACTGCGTATATCCACTTGTGCACGATTTCTTGTAGTAGTGGTGCACAACTTACGCAATAAATGTTGCGCAAGTGGACTTACGCAGTTGCGTAAAGTTTCATGAAATCAGCTGCGGGTCATCACACTGTTAATCCCTAATTATTATTATTATTAATATATTAATTCATAGAAGAAAAAAGGAATAAGAAATACGTGAACAAACAAAGTAATTGAAATAAAAGTGTAACGCCACTGCGTCCATGCTTCAAATGCAAAATATTTCAATCAACATAAATAACAAGTTCAGAAAATATTATATTTGGTTTTACCCATATACACCGATGTGTGTAAAGCACTGTATACTCAGTACTTTCCCGAGTCTGCTAAAGGACTCGGGAAAGAGTCACAGAGTATACAGTGCTTTACGCACATCGGTGTATATGGGTAAAACTAAATATAATATTCTTTATCCCCGATGCAAATTTAACATCTATTAAATTGTCGCAGTCCCCGCTGCTAAAATATAGGATTCGAACTGCCTCTAGCTACCGGGCAATCTCGGTGGTCTAGTTGGTAAGACATCTGCTCTAGAATTGCAAAGGTCGTGGGTTCGAATCCCACCCGAGTAATATGCCTGTGATTTTTTCACAGGACTCGGGAAAGTACTGAGTATACAGTGCTTTACACACATCGATGTATATGGGTAAAACCAAATATAATATTCTTTATCCCCGATGCAAATTTAACATCTATTAAGTTCAGAAAAGTAAAACTTCTTAAAATCTGAAATTTTAGATGCTACTCAGTTGACAGACTATTTCTCTAAAGAGCAGCTTTTTGGTTAGAAACATGCCACATATATTTTTGTTTGTGTTTAGCGTGATATAAATAAACGTCGCAACGACGATGGTATGGTATGTCTTCAAATCCCTTGCTCACCAGTCACCATCATACATTTCTGACATTCTACATCCATATGTCCCACCGCGTTCCCTACGCTCTTCCTCAGAGAACCTCTTGGCCGAACATCGCACCGTCTCTAGAGCTGGTTCACGCGCATTTTATGCTGCTGCTCCGAATGTATGGAACTCATTACCATCACATCTCGCCATGCAACTACACTTGGACAATTCAAGAAACTACTTAAGACTCAAACCAAAATTATTGACTGTTTAATTTGACTACACATTGGATGATCTTGAGTTTGGACTTTTTGTCGCATCTTCTGTAGGCGCCTGATGTAAATGCTGATATGTATGTATGTATATCAATAATTGTAGGGCTTTATAAAAGTTAATTTTGAGTGTTGTGATGTGTGGTGAAGTGAAAGTGGAAACAAGATATTTCCTAACATATTGCTTGAATCAATGCTACAGACTTCATGTTGAGTTAATGAAACCCGTGTATTATGGGTGCGTTCGATTAGCTTCCCCGGGTCGACCCCGGTGTGCTCATCCTGGTGAGCCCCTGCTCACAAAGTCGCTGTTTTAAGGGTGAAAATGTGTGTCAAACTTACTGAAAGTGTCACAAACAAAATGGTGTCCATTGAGAAATGTTTTTGTCTGACGCCATGCATCTTGACTAGCCCCAAGTGACCCGCTCCACAAGCAGGGTACTTGGGCTGACCCGGGTGAGCACCGAGAATGACGTCAAAGCTATTCGAACGCAACGGGGGACCTGGGTCGACCCGGGAAGCTAAAGTAAAAAGTTACAATAATTTTGTAAAGTAAAATATTGTTCAAACTTCTTTATAGGTAGGGTCATACTTTGGTAATAACCCCCAAACAAAATTGTGCGATTCTTTCCGAAAGCTTATTTTTTTATAAATATGGTAAAAGTAGTAAGCATCCTGCGAAATGAGTTCATCTGAAGTGCCTATTTGGTTAGAAATCAATAAAAACATTTGAAGATGAGAAACGATTCATTCAAGAATCGTTTCTCAGATTTCTGGGGGTTGGGGGGTTTCTGGGGGTCTGTTCGCGAATGCTGCAGCCAGAGATGCGGTTGGTACCAGACCTCGCTAAAGGGTGGATGGATTCGACGTCCGTGTAAAAAATACCACTGTAGTATTTGTTCTGGGGTTTTTTTCCAAACAAGTAGACACTGTATTCAGCTGAAACTTTCTTGGGTGACTTTTATTTTATGTTTCTTGATATTTGCCCCTAAATCAGCATTTTCTATAAAAAAAAAAAAATGACAACCCAACCTTTGACTGCAAAGAAGAGTTATTTTTATTATTTTGTATAATGTTACAATTATGTACATAGAAAACATTTTCAAAACTTCTTTAACGTTTAAGAAGAGATTGTTTGTGAATAAAAAAATTACTTGAAAAATCAAGTAACGAATATTATTTAGTTATTTCAAAGTCTGTAGACTACGAAATATTTTAAGTTGCCTTTTAAACACTTTTTGTAATGTAATGTAATGTAATGTAATTACAATGTAATGTTTAAAAATACTGACTGATTGATACTTTACATAATGGATTTGTCAACAATTTTGATTTGATTTGTCGTATTTTATTATAATTTTACGCAATCAGTCAATATTTGGTTTTTCATAATAATTTTTTTATTGTTGAATGTTAGTTTGGTTCATTTACTACTCAGAGTACACCATGCGGTTCAATGACATGTTATCATAAATCATAACAAACGTCCATTCACAACAAAGGATCAGGACAATGATAGCGACTCAATTAATTGGCGTTTGCATTTCCTAAAACAATAAGATTGACAATTAAAAGGTTCCAAATTATTTGACCACTGGAGACTGATAGGCTGTAATTTAAATTGATTGTTTGGAATCACAGTGATAAGGAAAAGAAGAAAAAAAATTGCAACATTTATTTATTGATAAATAATTGACTCAGATTTTCAAACTTTAAATATTGACATTGTTATTTATAAGATTGGTTGTAAATTTCATTAATTGATTGTACAATTAGCTTTAGTAGTATAGCATAATATTGTATTTGAACTGTCACAGTAGTGTAACAATGAATTTTGTTGTAGGCCTTAGAATTTGACATTTGACATTTTAACATATGATGTAAATTACTGCAGTATATTAAAATACAATCAATTCCTCTGGCGAGTGTTTTTTATCAGTTTTGGGTCTGTTCGTACGAAGCTTTAGACTTCTTCCAAAGCCTGGCAACTTTAGTTGTAATTAAACCAGTTCAAACTTAAGGAGAAGGAGTTACGCTGACCTGTATGTTGTGTAGTGTCTCTCACTTGTGTAGTTTTCCTCACAATTCTACAAATATCGGCGAAAGAAACATCACATTTTCCATTGATGTTTACCCCATTTTTCGTAAAAGGACAAAATAAGTGGCAATAACAGTGTGCGGAGCTGATCTTGGCTGCGTGGCAATGACCTTGGTAGGTGACTGTCCATTAACAGCAGCCAACCACCAACCCGGTTGTTACCACGCAGTAAAGACCGGCTCCTCAAACTGTTAATGCATTATTGTTTTAAAACTATACTTAAATCCTTGAAGGGTCCAATAGATCATACCACACCATCCAATATATATTAAAAATGTTTTCTGTGCATTTCCAATGATATTTTACATATGAGAGACTTCTTTACATGCCCAGCAATTGTCTAGAATTATTTGAGTTCATTAATTATCCAGTAAATGATTTATTTTCCCTAATTAGCTAACCCTTTAGGGGCGTGGAAACACCCCCACTTTATCCCGAGGGGCAAAAGGGCCAATATTCCTAAATACTAATAAATATGTGCATTTCCCAATATTGTTTACATCTAAGTGTCTTCTTTACATGCACAGCTATTGTCTAATATTATTTGAGTGTTTTGGTATATTTCTCTAATTATCTAAGTTCTCAATGGCATGGCAATGCCCTTATTTACTGCCACACCATCCGATAATTTTCTTGAAAAAATCCTGTAAAAACAAATAACCCCCTCAAAGATATGTGGAATGGTCCATTCTAGGATATCAAGGAATTTGACTCCCAAGTCATTAGACTTTCGAGAAATTACTTAATTAGTGATTGTGTGGAATGATTCATCGGCACATTCTGTGTTTTTTCCTTTGTGGTGGTGGTGAGGGTGGTGGTGGTGGTGGTGGTGGTGAGGGTGGTTGAAGTGATGGTGGT
Organism: Plazaster borealis; assembly: GCA_021014325.1. Lineage (NCBI taxonomy): Eukaryota > Metazoa > Echinodermata > Asteroidea > Forcipulatida > Labidiasteridae > Plazaster > Plazaster borealis. Next base: position 6,731,388 of record CM037461.1, read on the forward strand.
GGTGGCTATGGTGGTGGTGGTGGTGGTGGTGGTGGTGGTGGTGGTGGTGGCTGTGGTGGTGGTGGTGGTGGTGGTTGTGGTGGTGGTTGTGGTGGTGGTGGTGATGGTGGTTGTAGTGGTGGTTGGTGGTGGTGGTGGTGGTGGTGGTGGTGGCTGTGGTGGTGGTGGTGGTGGTGGTGGTGGTGGCGGTGGTGGTGGTGGTGGTGGTGGTGGTGGTTGTGGTGGTGGTGGTGATGGTGGTGGTAGTGGTGGTTGGTGGTGGTGGTGGTGGTGGTGGTGGTGATGGTAGTGTTGGTGGGTGGTGGTAGTGGTGGTTGGTGGTGGTGCTGGTTGTGGTTGTTGTGGTGATAATGGTAGTGGTTTAGGCTATGGTGTAGTGATGATGGTGGTGGTGGTGTTGGTGGTGGCTGTGGTGGTGGTGGTGGTGGTGGTGTTGGTTGCGGTGATGGTGGTGGTGGCTGTGGTGGTAGTGGTGGTGGTTGTGGTGGTGATGTCTCTTGATGGCAATTTGAGCTGTGACACTCAAATATAAATTGCAAAATCATAATGATAACGTTCCCCACTTATTTTTTTTCTTTATTTTACCCATTAACAACTTTGATTGTTGTTCATCGTGTCGCCCTTTTTCATTATTTTCTAATTACTTGAGTTCGGCACGGCAAACGTGGGACGTTTAGCGCAGGCCTTGAGACTTTCTTACTTATTACACAAGGGAATCGATGGAATTTTAATGAGTTCACTTCCCTTGGCGTCCTTTGAGTGACAGTCTCATTGAACCTCCTATTAGGGAAGATTTGAGTGACCATGGAAATGAAATTGCTTGGTCTAGGCCTATTTACGCTTGCAATAGGCCACACATCAGAGTACGGCATTAAGCACACCGTTCCATACCAGATCTTACTGAGGTGAAGTTACGGTAAACGTGTAGATCGTCTGAACACAGAACCAGCTACGATTCGAAAGTTTGATATATCTCAACAGTTCCGGTATTTATATACTCTTGACAGTGTATGCAAACAGTTAGTTTTTGAGGCGAGTGGCTCTACCGAGGCCTGCTATACTTCTGATATAAACTGAAGGTAGGTAATCATTCTAGCTAGTCATGTTCACGGCCGCAGTGGCGTATGATTGTTTTGTTGAATTACTCTTATGCCTTTAAATCTCGCGCATTGCGAGGCAGTTTGCTGAAAATGTTTCTCATCATCGGCCATAGTACACAAACTTGTGGGAAGAGAATTGTCTTGATAAAAACATAGTGTTGTTTCTTCTCCAAAGTATTCATAAATATAAAACAATGGTTCAAGTAACTACCTGCGAATGTTTCCGTGTGCCACACCTTATAGAAAACAACATTCTAGCCAGGATAACAAACCAGCGAGCGATGCTTGGGGCCCGCTGTAGGGCCGCGGGAAAATTTGTTGACAGTAATGTGCTCTCTATAGTGCAATCTAGGACGCTTTAGAGGCATTCTACACCTCATTTTTACCCAGTCAAAAATTAGCTTAATTGCCTTTTAACAATTATATGGTAATTGTAATATAAGAGGGCCCCACGCTAGCCGTTTGTAAAAAAAAAAGCATAAACCAGGATGTTTTCGTGTATAGTTGTAGGGCATTTTACGTTAAGAACGAGCAAACGCGAAGCCTTTCCGGAGTGTAAGGTCCGGGGCCTGCTGACTCACCCGGAACATTTATTTGACATAAGATGCTGTCTGAAGTAGAGAAACTCCACAGGCGTTTTAAAACATTGTTGTTGTTTTTTAGTTTAAAATGAAGATGATGCACTAATTGCCTTTTATTGATTTAATTTTTTTGCGGAATGCCTGTTTATAGTGTGCACTGTCCTACACCGGGCAAATTCTGCCATCTCACTTGGACCACTGGTCACTATGGACGAGTACACACGCAAACATTGCTCTGCGTTACTTTTTTGCAAGAACAAGTGTCATTATTTGCGCTTTATTTTTTTACCCATCACTCTCGTGATATATTTTTATTGCCATTTTTATTCAGACCAAAAACACGTTATTGTCAAAACCATCCCACGAACAAAATATGTGCGCATGTAGTGCTGAAAACCAAAGTTAACACACATCTTCCCAGGTATATGCATCATGTTAGATGATAAAATAAGATCCGTGTAAGATAATAAATTGGACAAAACTCAATTGTCAAAAGTCTCAAATTTTCACTTTATAAACTAGCTACTTGACATGAACAAGCTTGGCTTGTTTTTTTCTCCATGAGGGCTTCCAGTAAACTCGAAAACTTCTGAAAATTTTAGAAAAGCCCATAACTACCAAAACGTTACACAGGGGCGTCAATCCGTCTTGAAATGTGGGGGGGGGGGGACACACAGCAGGATCATTTACGGCGTGGGGTCCAGCTCATGGGCCCCTGGTGGGGTTGGGTTTTAGCATGTTTGAACGACCTAGACAAGCTCTCCTTGCTATAAATATTTACATATAAAACTTGGTCTTGGTTCAGAGAGAGATAGAATAAGCGACACTAATAAAAGACCAACATACATGATATAGGCCTATTATTCTTATGGGCAATTCCACTGTGACTCGTGTTACACTTTAAGGTGTCTTTTTACATACTTTATGCTCCAGATATTAAACAATTTGGTTGCAATCTTGATTTTTTTGTATTTTAACAACCAACATTCAAAGCTAGATCCTCATAGTATTTTGACAATTTTTTTGTTTTACTTTTGTATGCATGGGACAGTGGCGAACATCGGTAACTCAAGCTACACGCAGAGGACATGCACACAAAATTACTCATTTTCATTTTGATGGTGTCCTATTTAGAACAAAAAAATCAAACTCTCATAGATTGTAAAATTAAAAAATTTGCTTCGGTTCAGGAAACTTGTAAAGTCCATGGTTGTTTATGATAGGTTCTTTCACTTTTGTCATAATTTGATTTTCAGATAGAATGTTTTATCATCCTTTTTGTTAAAAGGCCACTTCCAGTAACATACATTACCAGCTTTGTGCGTAACAATACAGTAAGCGATGAAAAGAAAAATGAAGGATGTTGATTAAAATTTGATGAATATTTCTTGTATGCCATTTTTCAAAGATATACAATGAATCAAATTTTAAGGAAACAATGCACCGATTTATAGAATATCTAAGTTGTACAGGATGTTTCCACTTAAAAATACACTATCAGAACAAATACAATTTCTTTACTAACAAACTGTTAAGGATCACAACTCAGAAAAAATAGTTGATGAGTTGTGATCCTGTGGCATGTGTTTTCAATTAACATTACTGTTATTGTTGTTATTTATTCGACCTCAACAATACAAGACCAACAAATACAATACAGGACAATACAAGGAACAAAAACAAAAAAACAGAAAAAACATAGCACCAAAAAAATACAAATAAATAATAAATAAATAAACAAACAAACAAACAAACAAACAAACACCCCAAAAACAAACAAACAAGCGTCTTGCTGAAAATATCAATCCAGTCCTGTTTTAAGAGACACGATGCAGGCCCATTATCATCCTAGCAGAGATGGCTGAATATAAAAATTGATCATGGAGTAGAGGATTTTGCGACATTTTCAAAACTGTCCACCGAAATTGTTTACAAAGCCCGTATAGCCAGAGATTTTGTCCTACCAATGGCCCCCCAAAAAATGGGTTCAGATTTGAAATCTTCCAAAACATTTCAACTGGACTGAAGTTTGGGATAAAATTAATAAATACTTTTTAGATTCTAAGGATAAAGATTTTGACTTTAATTCAGGATCTTCCCAATTCGCAACAAACTTTTTCGTATGAAAATCACAGAAAAAGTCGAGTGTCCACTTCTGACGCCCGTAATAATCAAACGTCCCTAACAACGGGTCCAGCTGCGGGTAATTATTAGTAATTATTGCCATTAATATTTATACGTCCGAGCCCTGGCGACGAAGTCACTCGTCTTCCACTGAGCAAGCTGCGGGTTTATTTTCGCCATGTCCAAACCTAAAACTCGACGATGACGTCACTCGTACGCGTAAAGATACAAGTTTACTACGTCAATGACTTCATCATTCATTATTCATCTCGGGTCATCCGTCGGTATAAATCTTTACTATCTCCCCCACGTTTTACTCCCCTCATTATCTCCAGCTCATTAGTATCTCATTAACCTCTCATTACAAGAGAACATCCGGCTGTATACATTCTCCCTATACTCCTACGCTTTCATACCTCATTATCTTTGTCCAATTCTCTTCACGTATTCACGTTTTCCTCCCCTCTTCGAATGAAGGTCAGCCATCGGTATACATATTTTCCTATTCCCCACGCCTAAGGAACGCACTATTGTTCATTATTATTCATTATGCAAATACATGAGGTCAAAGGTCATTTGTCGGTATATCCGCCAGCTCAAATACTGTGCAGCAAAGTGAAAATAACATTATAGATTCCTAAACTCGTGGATCGATATGAATTAATTTGCACACTTGTTTCTGAATCATACATTTTACAGTGCCATTTAGAAAATGGCGTAGTATGGGAATGGCAGCCAGTTGGTATTTATAACAAAGTTCAAAGCCGAACTTCAGGAAATATTTTACGACTCTTTTCTTGAAAAAATAGATGCAAAAGAAAACACAATTCTCAAAAAACTACTAAGTTTTTATCTAGCCCTTAAATGACCGTGTCCTTTTGTTACGGGGCCATTTATGTGTTGCCCAGTCAGTTCTCTATGTGGTATATGACCAGAGCATGATTCGTGGCTATACTGCAGTGTATTGTGGTTGTATAAACTTGAGAACAAAGATGTTGACAAGATAGCCGGACTGTCAACAAATGGTATGATAGCTCAGTTGGTAAAGCTCCTTCTTGTCATCGTCTGAGCCACAGGTTCAAATTTGCTGTAGTTTACGTCTTATGAAAACAGATAGGCAGAAAGTTTGTTGGTAAGTTTTGTGTCATTTTTGGCATCAATTTGTTTAGTTTTTATTACGGACTAGAAAAACAACTATGAATGAGGCAGGACTATATTTCAATATTGATTACAAAGTTCCAGTAGCTAAGGCCTTGTAGGTAGAGAACACACTGCCTCAAATAACCAATGCTGACGTGTCATTTAAAACTACTGATGCAATCTTACAGAAATCCTTGAGGGCTAGAAATATTGATCAAAAAAGAGAGAGAAAATTATCATGCGAGAAGTGTGTGCAGCAAAGTGAAATTAACATCTGAAATTGTGAAGAGTCTAGCAGAGTGATTTTGATCTACAGGTAGTGGTTGATGTATATGATGTAACACAAGAAGCACTTGTTGAAACTATATACTCAGTGCTGTAGAAAACTTGATTTTGAAATGTATTTTAGTAAACCTATACAAACCAGATTTTTGAATTGTATGTTTTTTTAATTTATTTAATTACAAACGTTCATTAAATGGAATGATAATCTAAAGCTCCCAATTTACAAAGTTACAATACCACCCCTCCAGAGAAAAATTATCCGTCTGAAATATTTTAAGTGACGAGAGATAACATTAATATGTTCTGACACCCAGGGGCGTCAATCCGTCTTGAAATGTGGGGGGGGGGACACAGCATGATCATTTACGGCGTGGGGTCCAGGGGCCTGCCCAAGGGCTCCTGGTGGGGTCCAGGGGCGAAGCCCTTGGCGGGGGTTTAGGGGCGGAGCCCCCCGAAGCTGTTTGGTTTCAGCATGTTTTAACGACCTAGAAAAGCTCTGCTTGCTATAAATTTACATATATAAAATTGGACTTGGTTCAGAGAGAGATAGAACAAGCGACACTAATACAAGACCAACATACATAATATAGCCTAGGCCTATTATTCTTATGGGCAATTCCACTGTGACTCGTGCTACACTTTAAGGTGTCTTTTGACATACTTTATGCTCCAGGTATTAAACAGTTTGGTTGGAATCTTTATTCAAAGCTAGATCCTCATAGTGTTTTTAAAACAAATTTGTTTTACTTTTGTATGCATGTGACAGCGGCGAACATCGGTAACTCGTGCTACACGCGGACATGCTAAAAAAAAATACTAATTTTCATTTTGATGGTGTCCTATTTAAAACAAAAAAACAATAAACTCTCATGGATTGTAAAATTAACAATTTAGCTTCGGTTCAGGAAACTTGTAAAGTCCATGGTTGTTTATGATAGGTTCTTTCAATTTTGTCATCATTTGATTTTCTGGTAGAAAGTTTTATCATCCTTTTTTAAGGCCACTTCCAGTAACATACATTTCCAGCTTTATGCGTAACAATACAGTAAGCGATGAAAAGAAAAAATGAAGGATGTTGATTAAAATTTGATGAATATTAATTGTATACCATATTTCAAAGATATAACATGTATCAAATTTTAAGGACAACTGCTTCAGCGTAAAAAATGGGTCGATTTATAGAATATCTAATTTATACAGTATGTTTCCACTTAAAAGTACTATCAGAACAAATACAATTTTTTTTACTAACAAACTGTTAAGTAAACTCAGAAAAAAAGTTAATTAGTTGTGATCTTGGCATGTGTTTGGAATAATATTGCTAATATTGTTGTTATTTATTCGACCTCAACAACACAAGAACAACAAATACAATACAAGGCAATAAAAGGAAGAAGAAAAAAGAAAAAAAACCATAGCACCCCAAAAATACAAAAAACAATAAATAAATAAACAAACAAACAAACAAACAAACGAACAAGGGTCTTGCTGTAAATATCAATCCGGTCCTGTTTTAAGAGACACAATGTAGGCCCAGTAATTATCCTAGCAGATGGCTGAATATAAAAATTGATCATGGAGTAGAGGATTTTGCGACATTTTCAAAACTGTCCACCGAAATTGTTTACAAAGCCTTTATAGCCAGAGATTTTGTCCTGCCAAAGGCCCAAGAAAAATGGGTTCAGATTTAAAATCTTCCTAAAGATTTCAACTGGACTGAAGTTTGGGGTAAAATTCGTAAAAACTTCCCTTTAGATGCCAATGATAAAGATATGATTGTTTTACTTTTATCACAGGATTTTCCCAACTTGGGACAAACTTTTTCTTATGAAAATCACAGAAAAAGTCGAGTGTCCACTTTGTGATTCTGATGCAGAAACTATTGAGCATTGTTTATATAATGCAAGACTACGGTTCAACACTTGTTGTATGTTGACCACTTATTGGTTGTCGCTTTTTTGTCTTATATGGATTGCACACGAATTCTCAACACCAATGTCCTCTGTCTCTATGATTATTGTTGCCATAATGACTAATGTTTCTCGATGCAATCTTGTTTTCAATGATAACAAGTGCACCCAAATCAACATTGTAGAAGTATTTAAACAGGCACTCCTAATACAGGAAAGGAGTAGAATTCACACTATGCTTCTAACAAAGTTTAACCTTAAAATAAATAATTGTTTGCATTATTACACGGATTTCTTTGTCTGTGTGTAAAAAAGTCGGAAAACATCAAACAATAGGCCTATTCCAACAGTGAAAAAGTCCGGGAGACCATCAATTTTATTTGCCCTCACTGAGACACTGACACAATAATATGGAGTTTGGGGGTCATCGGTTAACTTTAAAAATGGGGGGTTCTTGGCGGCAATAGGCCTACAATATCATAAAATAAAATAAAATAAAATAATAGAAGTTATAATAATAATAATAATAATAATAATAGTAATACTAGTCGACAATCATGAAATCCACAAACTCGGGACATTCTGCCTCCGAGCACCATGGGCTAGTACATTCATCTGGTAGTATAGTAGAGAAGGCCTCCCCCGCTGGCCAGCTCCACAATTTACACTCGGGATCTTATCACTATCTCATTCAGCCTAAGCACTGTTTATCAAACATTTTAATGTTCACTCATTTGTTTTATTCTTACTGAAAACTTAAAAAGCTGACTTATGTTGGTTACTCGTTTACATACCAAAGCTGTCTTCGATGCTGGGGCTATTTTTGTTTTTTAACCATATGCATTGATCAGTATGCTGAAAAGACAACCAACGCGCATTACGCGTAATTCATTAATTTTGGGGGGCTATGGAAGTCTTTAGAACACACTCTATTGACGGCTGTTTGATGCAACCCGCTAGCATGTCCCAAGTTCGGGCGGTCCAGTGAGTAAATTTTACTCACTGGACCAATAATGGTCGATCGATATCGGGCTCTACGTAGACAGCGCGTCACCTGAAGTAAACATACAGTACCATCAAATTCTTCAGCAGATCACGCTCTTTCGGCGGCTGTTTGGTGCGACCCGCTAGCGTGTGTGTGTTTCCAATCGTGGGCGGTTTCGGGTGGTCCAGTGAGTAAATTGCCGAGCAGTTTCGGGCGATTTCCTCTACTAAAGCGTTTGCTTTACTACAGACAGTGCGTTACCGTAAGTCATACAGTAGATGACACATTCAATTGCCCATACATGAGTTACGTGAGTTAAAACAAAACTGGGTGGAGGGGACACTTGATATGGTGTCCCCCACCCTTCAGAAGGAGGGGGACGTGTCCCCCCGTTCCCTCCCCCAGGATTGTCGCCCCTGAAAACGTACATGAAACTCGCGTAGCGTTTACGTGCAAAGTATTAAGCTGTTAGCATTGATTATGCGATCCACACAACCATCTTAATTTGAAGGTCTGGCAATTATGATGCCTAGGCATGGATATGGAGTAAAAAACAAAAAAAGTCTAAATTATAGAAACGTTTCTGCCAATATTGTCAATAGGCAACAGTATTGCTGTCGAAACTAAATGATCTTGACAGAGAACAGTACTGCCACAGATGATTGTGTCGTTCAAGCGTATAATTGGTCGTCCATTTATATCTCATTGCTGTGGAAACGGTGCCGTCAATGGGTGGTGCTATTAACTGCAGTAAATTTGTCTGTGACCAAAGATTAGTTCATTTGATCAGTTCAATTGCTTCAAAGACTCACTCTCATTTTCTGCAAATATTTTCTACTGACGGATCAGAACATGTTTTAATTAATATTTCCCTGTTTTTCTTTGATACATTTTTAGAACAGTTTATCCACGAACGTTTATCATGGACGTTATCGTTACAACCTTGTTTCTGATGTTGATGGTACAAACCTGCCAGAGTGAAAACCAGCGATTGTTCTTTGAAACTTTGTACTTGGCTGAAAACCGAGCCTTACTGAATCATGTGATTCAGTGGAAAACTGTATCTTCTCCTGTGATATGTGGACGAGACTGCTCTATGGATCCACAGTGTGTATCATTCAACTATCACATCATAAAACTTATTTGTGTGTTGAATAATGCCAGCAGAGCTCAACTCACAGATGACTTCGTTAAGCTGCAAGGAAGTGAGTACTATGATGACAATGTGAACAACCCCTCGTTTTCAACAACCAGCACGGAAGGTTTAAGCAGTTGTCTGATGTTGCATCAAGCTGGTTACCGTGATAATGGCATATACACCATCTTTCCTACACGTCCGACTGATGGGTTACAGGTTTACTGTGATATGGAGACAGATGGGGAGGCTGGATCGTGTTCCAGAGGAGACAAGATGGCTTTGTTGACTTTTACCGTACCTGGGCTGATTACCAATCTGGGTTTGGTGATCTACAGAATGAGTTCTGGTTGGGGAATGATATCCTGCGTGACCTTACTAAATCAGGACAATGGCAACTCAGAGTAGATATGGAAGATTGGGAATCCAACACAGCTTGGGCTTCTTATGGTGAGTTTGCTGTTACAGGTGACAAATACACTCTCCATGTTGGTTCATTTGATGCTGAGAGTTCAACAGGCGATTCAATGGCATATCATAATGGTCTTCCATTCAGTACCATGGATCAGGACAATGATAGATGGCCGGATGAACAATGCGCTGATATGTGTGACGGTGCTTGGTGGTATAGTCATTGCCATCATGCTAATCTGAATGGTAAATACTACCAACAGGCAGAAGTGGAGCATGGACAGGGAATACAATGGTTTTCATGGACAGGTCATGATTACTCCCTCAAGAAATGCAGCATGAAAGTACGGCAAGTAATATAAACTCAAACTCTACCAAGAGTTTAACTTAAAACAATTGACTTGTTGAACTGGGGAAATTATTTTCACTCAAGAAATTAACCTTGAAAAAAATTCAAGTCATTTTAGGCTTATTTCAACTTAGATCCTCCATTTGAACGCAAAGGTTAACTTCAAGAAAATAAATTCAATCGCAAAAAAGGTAAGCTTCATTGCAGTGAAGTCACTGGATATTTTTATACGGGTGGCGGGCATAAAGGGGCAAGTACGTATAGTTTGAATGAGAGATATGTTGAACCGTTCACTTTTGTGGCCTCTATTTCAGGGGAAGGGAAGAGAGGTGACAAATTCGGCACCCATAAAAAAGGAGAAAACAAAAATAATCATTAAAAATTTATAATAATAATAATAATAATTATTATTATTATTAATATATTAATTCATAGAAGAAAACAAATATTCATAAAACTAAATAAATTAAAAAATACGTGAACAAGCAAAGTAATTGAAATAAAAGTGTAACGCCACTGCGACCATGCTTCAAATGCAAAATATTTCACCCAGCACGGAAAGTTTAAGCAGTTGTCTGATGTTGCATCAAGCTGGTTACCGTGATAATGGCATATACACCATCTTTCCTACACGTCCGACTGATGGGTTACAGGTTTACTGTGATATGGAGACAGATGGGGAAGGCTGGATCGTGTTCCAGAGGAGACAAGATGGCTTTGTTGACTTTTACCGTACCTGGGCTGATTACCAATCTGGGTTTGGTGATCTACAGAATGAGTTCTGGTTGGGGAATGATATCCTGCGTGACCTTACTAAATCAGGACAATGGCAACTCAGAGTAGATATGGAAGATTGGGAATCCAACACAGCTTGGGCTTCTTATGGTGAGTTTGCTGTTACAGGTGACACGTACACTCTCCACGTTGATTTATATGATGCTCAGAGTACAGCAGGTGATTCAATGGCATTTAGTAATGGGCAGCCATTCACAACAAAGGACCAGGACAATGATGCTGCGTTATATGTTAATTGTGCTAAGGCCCATAATGGTGCATGGTGGTATAATACTTGCCATACTGCTAATCTGAATGGTGAATACTACCAACAGGCAGCAAACGTGTCGTTTGGACAAGGAATACAATGGACAAGCTGGACAGGTTTGTTTTACTCCCTCAAGAAATGCAGCATGAAACTACGGCAAGTAATATAATTTCAAACTCTACCTAGAGTTAGAGCTTAAAACAATTGACTTGTTCAACTCGGGAAGATATTTCTATTAAGAAAATTTAAATTGAAAAGCATAGGTCATATTTAACATATTTAAAACTCAAAACCTCCATTTGAACGCAAAAGTCAACATCAAGAAAACAAATTCAAAAGCAACAAATGTATGCTACTTTGCAATACCGTAACTAGACATTGTCATATGGGGTTGAAAAACGTGGGCAAAGACAAGAGGAGGGATATATATTAAATAAATAAAAAATAATTTTAAAAAATCCCTTTTTTAGGGAGGGGGACAAAAGAGGTGGGTATAACGCAATGGTTACGCATCTGCTTCATGTTGCAAATGTAAATAAAACAATATCAATACCAAAATAATAAAAATAATTTAGATTGCTTATTATAATGCATTAGTGGTTCTGGAATTGAATTTTTACTATTTTACCAGATTGCTCATTGTTAGGATTAGTAAAGGCTTTTCGTAGTATTTTACATTAGACATTTCAAATACTAAGTGTTGTAAAGTGAAAGTTAAAATCACATGTTTGTTTACAGACGTCTGTAAACAAACATCTGCTTGAATCAATGCTAGAGATTTGATAATGAGTAATCGAAATATATATATCATGTATCAAGCTAAAATAGATTTGCAAAAGAATTTATTTTCAAACTTCTTTAACGGTAAAGAAGTTTTTTGTGAGTGGAAAATTTTCTTTGAAAAATTAGGTAACGAATATTGTGGAGTGCTTTCAAGATCTGAATAATACTTAAGCTTGCAAAGTGTCTTGTAAAAAGTTGTTATAATTGTAATGGTTAAAAATACTGGCTGTACTGATTGATACGTGTAGTGTTTTATTTCTGGTGTTTTATCGTTGAAATATTGTTGAATGTAAAATGAAACACACTTAGTTTGGTTCTGAACTGCTCAGAGTATAGCAAGCGATTTATTTACAAAATTTACATCCATCAAAAACTTCAATTCACAACAAAGGATGATGACAATGGTACAGATTCAGGAATGTGGCGTTGACATTTTGATAAAAAAGTAAGGTTGGAAGCATATTGATTGTCAGTAATATAAATAGATTGTTTTGGAATCACAGTGGTATGAAAAAGCAACCGGCACTATTTATTTATTGAGATAATTATTAACTGGAATAATCAAACTCTTCAAATTGACATTCTTAAGACTGGATTATAGATGGATTAAAGACTGGATTATAGTAGCAAAATATAACATTGTACTGTCACAGTGGTATAATAATAGGTTTTATCATAGGCCTTAGAATTTGACATTTAAATTTTAATACTTGATGTTCATTAATGTAGTCTATTAGAATATTACAATTTCCTCTGGCGAGTATACCTTATCAGTCATGGGTCTGGTGGTACGAATCTTTAGAATTCTTTCAAAGTCGGGCCCGTGTGGCGGGAGATTCTGTCCCCCCGGAGATTTTGTCCTCCCATATTTTGGGTGGCATGGTTGTCTTGTGCGTAAAGCGCTCGCCTCTCACCAAGGTGACCCAGGTTCGATACCCGGCCAGGGCCATATGTGAGTTGAGTTGTGCGTTGGTTCTCTGCTGTGCCACGAGGGTTTTCCAGACATCCGGTTTTCCTCCCTCGGAAACAAATCAAACACTTTCGATCTCTGGCTGTGCTCCGTGGTCATAATGGGTTGATGTGGCTGGCTGCCAAAGGCGCCCTTGCATGCCTGCTTCTCGAACACGTTGTAGCCGCGTCCTTCGCAACTCAGCTCATAGCTGCCAGTAAGGATGATTAGCCTCCCAAATTATTATTATTATACGGCGAACTGTGTACAAACTTCTTCTGATAACGCCCTCTTTTGAATCATCCTCCTTCAGCTCATGTTGATTTTTCCATATGCAGAACAGAATCTCCGGGGGACAGATTTCCCCATGACACCGGCAATCGTAAAGCCATTTGAAAAAATGAGTTGGGCTGCTAGAAATACGATCCCTTTAATGGAATAAAGGAGGAACAAGAAAACAGAGAATATAATTTAAAAAATTGTTGTTCTAAATTAATTTATATGCTTTTTAATTAACTTAAAAATTATTGTCTTAAAATTATTGTCTTTAGTGATTTAATTACTAATAAGTAATTTCATTTATCAGTTTATACATTTTTTGAATTGACAAAGATGATTCTTGAAGAGTGGGCGTATATTATGGGAATACTTTAAGAGTGTGGCTTAAGGGTATTTTGATTATATTTAAGGCACTGGACTACTTAAGCAAGTGCGCGGTCGGTAATTGCCAGTAGCTGTCAGCTAGGTGGTTTACATTACGTCTGTGTCTCAAAATAATGTATAAGACTTGTAAATCAATCTTCTTTAGTTGTCATTAAACCAGTATAAATACTTAAGAAGAAGGAGTCACGCTGACCTGTATACTGTGTAGTGTCTCTCACTTTATAATATCTGTCACAATTCTACAAATATCGGGGAAAGAAAAACCACACATTCTGATGATTTCTACCTTTTTTCGTTATAGGTATTTATTAAAGGCAATTACAGTGTGTAATGGCCTTGTAATGACGTGGTTATGACCTTGGTAGGTGGCACGGCCACCCTGACGAGAAGCAAGTTTTGTAGGTAAAATTCACTGACCGTTCCAATTTATAACAACATGATAATCAATGTTTTAAAAAATGCAAGTCCTTTATTGTTTTCACGACTTTTATTGTGTTAAGTCTCACCACGCCAACAGCTCGACCAGGACAGGTAATGAAGAGGTGCGGTATTGTTCCCCTTTTCTCCCACACCACCCGCACAGCGGGGAGTGGTTTGGGATTGATGTAGTGTAGTACAGGTAATGTTGGCAAAATGTTGTGGACAAGTTTAAACTGCTTTTCGCCTTCTTTTTTGGAGTTTTTGAAGTTTGTGTTTTTGTCGACGTATCCGTTGCCAAGCCAGTGGGTTGTTGTTGTTGTGTCTGTAAGGGAAATTATGCTGTCATTTATTTTGCAGTGGATGATTTTTGTGGAAGTTGTCAGCCCATCTATATCTGTCTCAGTTATAACAGCTGCTAGCTGGTGGAAGGGGGGAGACGAGGGGAAAGGGCCAGGCCGGGCAGTTATCCCTTGTAATTGAAATGGGAGGATAGTTTTACAACTCTTTGTAATAGTAATAACTCAACGTTGTGGCCTGTAAGCTTCGAGTATGGCGACATGTATAATTATCTCACTAATTCACCAGGCCCTTATACAAAGGACAGAATGAAATCATTCAAGTCGCTTGATTCATACAGCTACTTCGTGAAAGGATTTGTCCATACAATACTACTGTAGGCCTACTCCCCAGTTAGTGACAGTAGCCTCAAGTGTGTACTTCGAAGCAGAGTCACCCATTCACAAAGCCTATCTAAAAAAAAACATGTGAGTGCTTGGATAATGATAAACAAATCCACTGGATCGGTAGTGGCTGCTCACTGCATGTGCATGGTAGGGTTACCCTTAGCTTGTTGTTATACCTTTCTCTCGATAACTGATCTAAAGATCCCTTGAAGTCTGGATATGAATGTTCTTCGGCGATTTGGCCGACAACCGACACCGTCGGCTGTCTTCTAGAATAATAATGGCCGTTCAATGGTCGTCGAATGGTCGTGCACAATGCACTAGAACATTTCGCAACTGGCTTTGAGTAAATGGTAAAACCAAAAAAACAAACATTACTAAAAGCCAAATAATTATGTCAATACGCCTTTTGCTATACAAAACGGAAACAAAAGAACAGAATAAATTTTTCAACACTACTGTTACGGTATTTCTGTAGCCCCTGCCCCAAAATGATATAGCGCCCTCATTTGATAAACTTTTGAAAGGGTCATGCACATGAGGCAGCCATGTTTTGCTACTTGTACTGCTAAATTCGTCTATAAATAAAGTTATACTTGTATACATTGTGTTTTTATTCGATGAACAATTTAAAAGTTTGACAAACCCTACCAGAGCATCGGTTTTCAAATATTGAGTAATCGTTGGCTCTCAGATGAGGGTTAACGGAAGGTTTTAAGGTTAAAACAATGAGTGGATTATTTGAATAAATAATACTCGTGAGTTTTCATAAAAGCCCGTATTGGTAGCAAGTTATTGATATTTATATGGGTTTGAAATAATTGTTGCTTAAACCATTTGAATATAATTTTGTTTCATTTTAGTTCCTTTGGAAGTCTAGGAATATTGCCAAGTGTGCATATTTTGTGTAGATTTCTGCTTATAGATTCATTGTTGTCTATAGCCCTTGCATAAGGAAATACCTTTTGTGGAATATTATAGGGCCTACACTTGAAAGTGTATGTTGGCACTCAGTTATTCTCAGGTGAACTGGAGATTAACTGCGGTGTGTGTGCTATCCATTCAAACCGAGGACTTTAACAAAAGGGATCCGGGTGTTTGACAGAGCGACGACGTCCTCGCTTCGTTTTCGTGTACAAACCCAATGGGGACGTCGCTGAAAAAAACTATGTCCAAACAATGGGAGAACAAAGAGAAGTCCTCGGTTTACACCTTACTCATACATGTGTGTGTGTGTGCCTTCATATTCACTACCTTATGGAGACCGAAAACAAAACAGAAAAGGGAAAACAAAAGGTCTCCGTAGGGGAATTCTAAAGACTTGGGTGCTCCACAAGGAATTTTGTGTACAAAGTCTATAGGAGGTTCTTAAATAAAGGGATAAAGGAAAGAACAAAAGATGTCTCCACAGGGATGTAAAAAATAGAATGTGTGTGTGTGAGCTTGTCAATCCATTCAAACCGAGGACTTTAATAAAAGGGAGCCGGGTGTTTGACAGAGCGAGGACGTCCTCGCTTCGTTTTCGTGTACAAACCCAATGGGGACGTCGCTGAAAAAAACTATGTCCAAACAATGGGATAACAAAGAGAAGTCCTCGGTTTACACCTTACTCATACATGTGTGTGTGTGTGTGCCTTCATATTCACTACCTTATGGAGACCGAAAACAAAACAGACTAGACTTATCTTGTTTGTAAATTACAAACAAACGGCGTTCGGTTTGTTTTTATAATTTGGTTTTAACCCTTTCCCGATCTGTTTAAAGCACTTGATACTCAGTACTTTTGCGAGTTTTGTAAAAAAAATAACAAACAAAACATAAATTAAAAACAATTAAACGGAAGTAAAGATCACAGGGGGTCAAACTTTGTGTAAGATTGTAAAAATACTACAGGGTCTTTTGCATGATCCAAAGATCTTGTGTGTAGCAATTATGGTTCTTCAGATATGATTTTTTTTTAAATATTAAACATTGATTTCATCATCCCCAAAATCTTTGCGGTTTCATTGACACACTACGGTCTAAGTACATGGTTAGTTCAAACAGTTACTTGAGCGAGAATCTTTGAACGGGGATGCTATTTATACCATCCCGAAAACCTATATGTAAAGTTTGTGAAGTTTCAAGTTTATTTGTGCTTGGGAAGTGTGCTTTTGTTAGCGGAAAAGCGACGGGGAGAAGAAGAAGAAGAATTATTAAGAAATAAAGAAAACAAAATTAAATGTAAAAGTTCATCTTTCGGTTTGAACCGGAAGTCCAGTTCAAATGGGGCCACACTCTGTGTAGCGCTTGTGAAGTTGTAAAAACTCAATACCCAAGGATATTATAACTGAACAAAGTTTGAAAATCGGTTGTGTGGTTCTTGAGATATGGTGTCACTTCCGGTTGACCCGGAAGTAAAGGTCAACATAGGGTCACGGTTACCCAAGGCTAATCTCCAATGCCCAAGGAGTCTATACCTGAAAACAATTTTGAAAATCGGTTGAGTAGTTCTTGAGATATGGTGTCACTTCCGTTTGACCCGGAGGTAAAGGTCAACATGGGGTCACGGTACCCAAGGCTAATCTCCAATGCCCAAGGAGTTTATAACTGAAAACAGTTTGAAAATCGGTTGAGTAGTTCTTGAGATATGGTGTCACTTCCGTTTGACCCGGAAGTAAAGGTCAACGTGGGGTCACGGTACCCAAGGTTAATCTCCAATGCCCAAGGAGTTTATAACTGAAAACAGTTTGAAAATCGGTTGAGTAGTTCTTGAGATATGGTGTCACTTCCGTTTGACCCGGAAGTAAAGGTCAACATGGGGTCACGGTTACCCAAAGCTAATCTCCAATGCCCAAGGAGTCTATAACTGAAAACAGTTTGAAAATCGGTTGTGTAGTTCTTTAGATATGGTCCCACTTCCGGTTGACCCGGAAGTAAAGGTCAGCATGGACCACGGTTACCCAAGGCTAATCTCCAATGCCCAAGAATTTTATAACTGAAAAAAGTTTGAAAATCGGTTGTGTAGTTCGTGAATTATGAATTTTTTAAAAATCTGACATTTGATTGTCAGCGAGGTTTGCACGGACGGCCGTTTTAGAGACTAGCAAAGCGTAATGTCAAAATCAGGTTGCGCGAACCTTGAAAAGAGACTAGACTACAAGCATGTTTGAAGGACTTTGAACCTTGCGGTTGATTGAATGGAGCAAGCAGCCGCTCACCCTCTAACTTGTTTAGATCGCGTATTGTGTGTGTTTTCAATGCAGTTTTACTCCCGCGGTTTGACAGCGGGTCAATGTATACCCGATTTCAACCATAAGTGAAGGTCAAAAAGGTAACATATCTGTGGGAAAGTTTGAGAAGGCTAAAAAATCTACAACATGATGTAAAAATTGTGAGTAATGTGTATGTAAAAAGTACGAGTATTCCTTAAAGTATGAATTGTGAAGTTTTCATCTTCCGGTTTGAACCGGAAGTCGGGGTCAAATGGGGTCACACTTAATGTATCGTTTGTTTAGTGTTCAATGCCCTTTCCGATAATGTATAAATTGTAAAAATCCAATATTGGGTTCTCGAGGTATAATTTTTTCAAATAATAAAATTTTGAATTAATGTATTTCAACACCCGATGACGTCATCATGACGTAACTGAAGCGGTTTCATCTCCTAATAGATATCTAACTATATGTAAAGTTTCAAGTTTGTATGTGCTTGGGAAGTGTACTTTTGTTAGCGGAAACGCGACGGGGATAAGAAGAAGAAGAAGAAGTATTAAGAAAAAAAGAACTAGACTTATCTTGTTTGTAAATTACAAACAAACGGTGTTCGGTTTGTTTTTATAATTTGGTTTTAACCCTTTCCCTTCTGTTTAAAGCACTGTATACTCAGTACTTTTGCGAGTTTTGTAAAAAACTAAAAAACAAAACATAAAATGAAAACAATTAAACGGAAGTAAAGATCACAGGGGGTCAAACGTTGTGTAAGATTTTATAAATACTACAGGGTCTTTCACATGGTCTAAAGATCTTGTGTGTAGCAATTATGGTTCTTCAGATATGATTTTTTTTTCAATATTAAACATTGATTTAATGTTATGACGTCATCGATGACGTCATCATCCCCAAACCTTTGCGGTTTCATTGACACACTATGGTCGAAGTACATCGTTAGTTCAAACAGTTACTTGAGCGAGAATTTTTGAACGGGGATGCTATTCAAACTTGTTTATAATGTGTTTGTTTGTCATTTAATTGTAGTTTTGATGTGTTTTATACACTTCTGGATTTTTCGTAATTAGCCTATCAATTAAAAAATTAGGCCCCAACCTCAAGGTTTTGAAAAACTAAAAACACTTCTGCGGTTTGCAGTGCGCTTCCATGTGACGTCATTTGTGGGAGTTAGCTTAAGAGCAGGAGTTGGCTTCTAACATAAACAACAAGGACACCGTTGTTTGTGGATGGGAATTCGATAGTTTGCAAACAAATTTAGTTAATTAACAAAGTTTCTTGTGTGCTGGGATAATATGCCAGCATTCTGTGTGCCGTTGGTGGGTGTAGGCCTACGGGGAATATATCCGAATCATAGATAAATGGAGGCAATGCTAGTTTTGGAAAATTGTATACAATTTTTATTCTCAACTTATACTTTAAAATCTTGACGGATTATTGCTTGTTCTGTATAGGCATCTGTGTTCAATCTTAAAGAAAATGTACACCATCTGAACGGTTGGCAAACAACTGATGCTGTATAGTATTGTTAATACATTTTTAAGTTTATTAGTTCAAGTTTGTGATTTTTCAACTGGAGAATGATATCATCAGCTAAACACTTGGAAATTTGGTTAAAAAAGAGTAAGATTATTTGGTTCCCCCTAATAATATTTGGTTCCCTCGCCGTGACGCACAAGACTTTACAATATAAGGCAAGTCCACCAGAGTTTGTCATGTACAGTGTAAAGTGAAACTTTTATGGTACACGAAATATACATGCACACGTTCTAGATGGAAAATACAGAGTACGTGTACATGTTCATTGCTGGTTTCCACTACACCATCAGACGTGCAAAACCGAAGTAAATTCATGCTGATCTTTGAATGAGTTTGAGATTTGAGATTTGTACGTGTGTACTATACAACAACAACGTAATGACGTTCAATGAACTTTGACACGTCTAAACCTGCACATAATACGTGGCTGCATGTCAGTATGCAGGTTTGGAGCGCACAGCCAGCCACGTGCTATTGGATAGATTCAGTGCAGTTGTTTTTAACACGTGAGCGTTAACGTCCGATTTCGACGGGAGGTTAGTGTCAAACTGGTAACATTTCTGTGGAAAAGTTTGCGGAGGAAGAACAACATATAACCTGATGTAAAAATTGTGACTAAAGTATAAGTAGTTCTTGAGATATGATTTTTTTTAATTTTCCACTTCCGGTTTGAATCGGAAGTCAAGGTCAAATGGGGTCACACTTTGTGTAGCGTTTTTTGAGTTTTAAAAGGCCTTTCCGATGATGTATAGATTGTGAAAATCCATTGTGTGGTTCATGAGTTATGATTTTTTCAAATATTAAACTTTGATTTAACGTAATTCGACACCTGATGACGTCATCATGACGTAACTAAAGCGGTTTCCTCTCCTAATAGATATCTAACTATATGTGAAGTTTCAAGTTTATATGTGCTTGGGAAGGGTGCTTTTGTTAGCGGAAAAGCGACGGGGAGGAGAAGAAGAAGAAGAAGAAGTATTAAGAAAAATAAAAAAACCGAACAAAAACAAGAGGTGTTCCGGGAGAAATGCCCGAACACCTAAAAAACGGAACAAAAACAGAGGTGTTCCGGGCTGAATGCCCGAACACCTAAAAAGGGAAAACAAAAGGTCTCCATAGGGGAATTCTAAAGACTTGGGTGCTCCACAAGGAATTTTGTGTACAAAGTCTATGGGAGGTTCTTAACTATAGGGACAAAGGAAAGAACAAAAGATGTCCCCACAGGGATGTAAAAAATAGAATGTGTGTGTGTGAGCGTGTCAATCCAATCAAACCGAGGACTTTAATAAAAGGGAGCCGGTGTTTGACAGAGCGAGGACGTCCTCGCTTCGTTTTCGTGTACAAACCCAATGGGGACGTCGCTGAAAAAAACTATGTCCAAACAATGGGAGAACAACCTTACTCCTTACTCATACATGTGTGTGTGTGTGCCTTCATATTCACTACCTTATGGAGACCGAAAACAAAACAGACTAGACTTATCTTGTTTGTAAATTACAAACAAACGGTGTTCGGTTTGTTTTTATAATTTGGTTTTAACCCTTTCCCGATCTGTTTGAAGCACTGTATACTCAGTACTTTTGCGAGTTTTGTAAAAAAAAAAACTAAAAAAAAACCATAAACTAGACATAACTTTTTGTTGTAACAAAAAGAATGTAATTGGTAGACTTGTCCAATTAGCGAAAACTCGCGGGGATATGAAGAAAAAGAAGAAGTATTAAAAAAAACGGCAGTGAAGGTCACAGGGATCACACTTTGTGTAAGATTTTAATAATACTCCAGAGTCCTTCACACGGTGCAAAGATCCAAGTGTTTAGCAATTGTGGTTCTCCAGATATGATTTTTCTAAATATTAAACATTGATTTAATGTTTTAACATCATCGATGACGTCACCATCCCGAAAACCTATATGTGAAGTTTGTAATGTTTCAAGTCTATATGTGCTTGAGAAGTGTGCTTTTTGTTAGCGGAAAAGCAACGGGGAGAAGAAGAAGAAGAAGTATTAAGAAAAAAAAGAAAACAAAAGGTAATGTAAAAGTTCATCTTTCGGTTTGAACCGGAAGTCCAGTTCAAATGGGGCCACACTCATACCCAAGGATTTTATAACTGAACAAAGTTTGAAAATCGGTTGTAGTTCTTGAGATATGGTGTCACTTCCAGTTGATCCGGAAGTAAATGTCAACATGGGGTCACGGTACCCAAGGCTAATCTCCAATACCCAAGGAGTCTATAACTGAAAAAAGTTTGAAAATCGGTTGTAGTTCTTGAGATATGGTGTCACTTCCGGTTGATCCAGAAGTATATGTCAACATGGGGTTACGGTACCCAAGGCTAATCTCCAATACCCAAGGATTGTATAACTGAAAAAAGTTTGAAAATCGGTTGTGTTGTTCTTGAATTATGAATTTTTTAAAAATCTGACATTTGATTGTTAGCGAGGTTTGCACGGACGGCTGTTTTAGAGACTAACAACGCGTAATGTCAAAATCAGGTTGCGCGAACCTTGAAAAGAGACTAGACTACAAGCATGTTTGAAGGACTTTGAACCTTGCGGTTGATTGAATGGAGCAAGCAGCCGCTCACCCTCTAACTGGTTTAGATCGTGTATTGTGTGTGTTTTCAATGCAGTTTTATTCCCGCGGTTTGACAGCGGGTCAATGTATACCCGATTCAACCATAAGTGAAGGTCAAAAAGGTAACATTTTTGTGGAAAAGTTTGCGGAGGAAGAACAACATATAACCTGATGTAAAAATTGTGACTAAAGTAAAAGTAGTTCTTGAGATATGATTTTTTTGAAATTTTCAACTTCCGGTTTGAATCGAAAGTCAAGGTCAAATGGGGTCACACTTTGTGTAGCGTTTTTTGAGTTTGCAAAGGCCTTTCCGATGATGTATAAATTGTGAAAATCCACTGTGTGGTTCAAGAGTTACGATTTTTTCAAATATTAAACTTTGATTTAACGTAATTCAACACCTGATGACGTCATCATTACGTAACTGAAGCGGTTTCTTCTCCTAATATATATCTAACTATATGTGAAGTTTCAAGTTTATATGTGCTTGGGAAGTGTGCTTTTGTTAGCGGAAACGCGACGGGGAGGAGAAGAAGAAGAAGAAGAAGAAGAAGAAGAAGTATTAAGAAACTAAAGATTGAGTTTTTGTCATGTGACAAAAACAAGGTGTTCGTGGGGAGTGATTGAATGAATAAACATTCTACCTTATCAATCCAATGCCTGGTCCAGGAGTTATGAATTTTTCAAAAAAATTAACATCAACTTCCGGTTTGGACCGGAAGTCAAGGTCACATAGGGGTCACATTTTGTGTAGCGCGTTTAGTTTATGAAGATGATTTAGATGATGTATGGATTGTAAACCTCCAACAATTTGTTGAAACATTAACTTTCACTTTCCGGTTTGAACCAGAAGTCAAGGTCATATGAGGTCACAGTGTGTAGCGTTTCTTAAATCTTAGGAGCCCTTTCTGATGATGTATAGATGATAACAATCCAATGTGTGGTTCAGGAGTTCTGATTTTTTCAAATATTAAATTTCATCTTCCTGTTTGAACAGGAAGTAAAGGTCAATTGGGGTCACATTCTGTAAATCGTTTGTTAAGTTGTTACATACTTGTCCAATGATGTATAGATTGTAAAAATCCATTGTGTGGTTCAGGAATTATGAATTTCGAAACATTAAATTTCAACTTCCGCTTTGAACCGGAAGTCAGGGTCAAACGGGGTCACAATAAGTGTAGCGTATTTTAGGTTTTATAAAGACCTTTCAGATGATGTATAGATTGTAAAAATCCAAGGTGTGGTTCAGGAGTACCGAATTGTTCAAGTATTACATGGATTATCTTTATGCCGGGGTGCGCATTATACAAGGTGACATTCAGCGATGCTAAATGTATTCCTACATGTAGTTGATGTAAACTGAACTACACGTTCAATGTACATGTATCTGTACACGAGCTATTACACTATCTCGCGTTAACAAAGTGGGTCAACACAAACGTGCACTTTAATGCCGGTGGACGAGATCAAAATGGGGTCATGTCTGCGAGGCGTTTACGGAGTTGTTAACGACCTTTCCGATAGCCTTGATCAAGGCGTTGGAGTTTTTTCTCAATTTTATTATATTGTTTTCATTTTTATTTTATTTGCGCCGCGCTACACACCCGAGCTACCAACCCGAGCTACCAACCCGCCCGAGCTGTGTGCATGGTGTCTGTGTGTTCAGTGTACGGTGCGCGCGTGGTCGTGTGAGCTGTATGCGCCACTCACCGATCAACGCCTTGACGTTTCTGTCTCCCCGCCGATGACTCATTACTATAATGCGCGCGAAAGGCGAGACCCCATTGGTCAGTGGCGGAAGTCTTGTTTACTCATTCTTATGAATATGCATGGAGAATCCAGATGCGGCTACACTGGCGCGCCGGTTTGAATTTGGGAATACTTTGTTATAATAATACCTATCTGAAAATGTTGCGTATTCTCCTCAGCTGAGCGAGACAATGAGGGCATGGAATTAAACAAATGAGGTTGCGTGGATCGATTTGTTACATACATTACATACAACATTTTCCAGCAGGAAGACGCTTTCTGATGTATTTTTCGTAGTGACGTAAGGCCCGATTGACCATCTACTGTCTCCATCTTGCATCATTAAACAGTGATTTAATCATTGTTGGTGCATTCATTGGAGGTAGAATATACAAAACAAAGACCTCAATAAACTACCATTATTGATTGTTTCATCATGAAGGCATATAGCTCATTGCACTTTTTATATCATTTGGGCCGCCCCACTAAAAAAGAGCTGCCTAACCAAATTTCCCAAGTACATTCACTAGAATAGGGTAGCTAAAAATCTATTTCACATGTATCATGTGTGGCTGTATCCTGTCAATTTTTGTTTGGCAGTAAATTCTTATAAGACCCTGTCTGAGAACAATTCAAAAGTATGAAGACGGTGTGGCTGCACAGAGTCGGACTTCGAGAGGACATGTCAGGAAAAGACAGATGCAGAAACTACATCAACTCCAGAATTAATAACCAAAAGAATGGCGAGTGATCAGGGTAGTCCAATGAGGGAACTTGAGTGCAGCGCAAAAGCTCCAGGGGCCGCGCCCGGGTTCAGCACTTGTGAGCTGACTGACCAGCCTCGCAGATTACCGGTCAAAAATGGCTGAGACAATGCTACACACAAACGCCATTAAGTCGGTAACTACTCACATCGCATCACATACAGCAAGCATGATATTGATATGGTACAAAGGTCATAGTGAGAGAAGCTCGTGATTGGACGTCAAAATGAATAATTCATTTGCTTCCCATCCTGTGTTGTCTGCAATAGGTCTGACGAAAGATTTAAATATTCATGAGCTGCATACTAGCATATCCGAGAGCCCCCCCATTTTCGTCCAATATTGGACGAAAATATCAAGAAACACATTAAACCCGGAAGTTACAGACCCGTCAAGGCTGTCGGCCTGACGGCTTCCGCATGCGGAGAGTGGTACGAGTGCGGATGACCTGCGCACAGTGTGTGTACGGGCGTCGTACGACGTGATACACACACAGTGTATACGGGTGGGTCGTGCGATGCGATACACACCTTACGCACACACATACGGGTGTGTTTACGGCGTCTTTTTTGGAGTGAAAAATGCGACTGCCTTGATCAAGGCTACCTTTCCGATGATGTGTCGATTGTAAGAATCCATTATGTAGATCAAAAGTTATGATTTTTTGAAATAATAAACTTTGAATTTTAATAACTCAAGAAAGACTGACGTCATCATGACGTAACTCAAACGGTTTCTTCTCCTAATGAATATCTAACTGTGTGTGAAGTTTCAAGTTCATACGCGTTTGAGAAAAGGTGCTTTTGTTAGCGGAAAAGGGACGCTGAGAAGAAGAAGGAGAAGAAGTATGAAGAACTAAATATTGAGTTTTTGTGAGATCACAAAAACAGGTGTTCGTGTCGGTGGTCCTTGAATTGAAACTTATCATGCATGTATTTATGGTAAATGTCTCATAATTCAAGAATGAAACATTTTTTATTTGAATCGAATGTCAAGGTCAAAAATGTGGTCAAATCTTCCGGTTGACCCGGAAGTAAAGGTCAACATGGGGTCACGATTACCCAAGGCTAATCTCCAATGCCAAAGGAGTCTATAACTGAAGAAAAATATTTTTAAAATCGGTTGTGTAGTTCTTGAAATATAGTCTCACTTCCGGTTGACCGGGAAGTAAAGGTCAACATGGGGTCACCGTTACCCAAGGTTAATCTCCAATGACCATTAGGAGTCTATAACTGAAAAAAGTTTCAAAATCGGTAGTGTAGTTCTTGAGATATGGTCTCTCTTCCGGTTGACCTGGAAATAAAGTGCAACATGGGGTCACGGTTACCCAAGGCTATTTTGCAATGCCCAAGGAGTCTATAACTAAAAAAAGTTTGAAAATCGGTTGTGTAATTCTTGAGATATGGTGTCACTTCCGGTTGACCCGGAAGTAAAGGTCAACATGGGGTCATGGTTACCAAGGCTAATCTCCAATGCCCAAGGAGTCTATAACTGAAAAACGTTTGAAAATCGGTTGTTAAGTTCTTGGAAATATGGTCTCACTTCCGGTTGACCCAGAAGTAAAGGTCAACATGAGGTGACGGTTACCCAAGGCTAATCTCCAATGCCCAAGGAGTCTATAACTGAAAACAGTTTGAAAATCGGTTGTGTAGTTTTTGAGATATGGTCCCACTTCCGGTTGACCCGGAAGTTAAGGTCAACATGGGGTCACGGTACCCAAGGCTAATCTCCAATGCCCAAGAAGTCTATAACTGAAAACAAGTTTGAAATCGGTTGTGTAGTTCTTGAGACATGGTCTCACTTCCGGTTGACCCGGAAGTAAAGGTCAACATGAGGTCACGGTTACCCAAGGCTAATTTTTAATGCCCAAGGATTTTATAACTGAAAAAAGTTTGAAAATCGGTTGTGTAGTTCTTGAATTATGAATTTTTCAAAAATCTGACATTTGATTGTTAGCGAGGTTTGCACGGACGGCTGTTTTAGAGACTAACAAAGCGTAATGTCAAAATCAGGTTGCGCGAACCTTGAAAAGAGACTAGACGACAAGCATGTTTGAAGGACTTTGAACCTTGCGGTTGATTCAATAGAGCAAGCAGCCGCTCACCGTGTACTGGTTTAGATCCCGTATTGTGTGTGTACTCAATGCATTTTTTTCCCGCGGTTCGACAGCGGGTCAATGTTTACCCGATTTCAACCATAAGTGAAGGTCAACAAGGTAACATCTCTGTGGAAAAGTTTGAGAAGGCCTAATAATCTAAAACATGATGCAAAAATTGTGAGTAATGTGTATGTAAAAAGTACGAGTATTTCTTAAAGTATGATTTGTGAAGTTTTCAACTTCCGGTTTGAACAGGAAGACAAGGTCAAACGGTATAAGACTCTGTGTAGTATTTGCTACATTTGTCAAGACCTCTCCGATGATGTATATATTGTTATAATAGCTGGAGTACTTCTTGAGTTATGAATTTTTAAATGATTAAACTTTGATTTACTGTATTTCAACACTTGATGACGTCATCATGACGTCATAACTACTTGATTGAGGTTTTATTAAGGTCCTTACATGGTGTAAATTTGAAGTTGATCTGATATACAGAAAATTGAATTTTTGCCGGAAAATGTGTTTTTAAAGAAAATCACAAAGGCAAACTTTGATCTTTCGAAGTGACCGGAAGTAAAGGTCATATGAATTTGGCGTTAACTTTAAATGTTGCACGTAACTAAAGCGGTTTCATCTCATAATAGGTATCATACTGTATGTGAAGTTTCAAGTTCATATGAGTTTGGAAAGGGTGCTTTTGTTAGCGGACAAGGGACGCTGAGAAGAAGAAAAAGAAGAAGAAGAAGAAGAAGAAGAAGAAGAAGAAGTATGAAGAAAAAGAAGAAAAAAAACGAACAAAAATAAGAGGTGTTCCGGGCTGTTGGCCCGAACACCTAAAAAAAAACGGAACAAAAACAAGAGGTGTTCCGGGCTGTATGCCCGAACACCTAAAAAGGGAAAACAAAAGGTCTCCATAGGGGAATTCTAAAGACTTTGGTGCTCCACAAGGAATTTTGTGTACAAAGTCTATGGGAGGTTCTTAACTACAGGGACAAAGGAAAGAACAAAAGATGTCTCAACAGGGATGTAAAAAATAGAATGTGTGTGTGTCAATCCATTCAAACCGAGGACTTTAATAAAAGGGATCCGGGTGTTTGACAGAGCGAGGACGTCCTCGCTTCGTTTTCGTGTACAAACCCAATGGGGACGTCGCTGAAAAAAAACTATGTCCAAACAATGGGAGAACAAAGAGAAGTCCTCGGTAAGCGGAATTTACAAACATGTGTGTGTGTGTGTGACCGGCCCAACTGAATGACCTAAGAACTTTATTGTCTTAAAAATGATAATTGAGGACTCCTCAGGGGATCGTCGGTGCATCAGGAAAGGGATTTGGAACTTGTCTAGGGAGGAACACCAACTGTACCGGTAACCGTCGTGGACACATTGCAGTGTCGATATTGCGTGCGCACATAGGGGCCTAACCGAAAACAGCAATCTGTAATTAAGGCCTGATACGATCGTATCCATGTTATTAAATTTGTTTGGTTTTAAGTGTTGTTGTTGTGAAATAAACAAGAAGACAACTGTTGTAATTGAACGGAGATTTTTGTGATCTTGGTGATTTATTAAATACTGTATCCTCAAGCGGGCGAGCCACGGTTTTCAAGGCACAATTAGCATTTTTTGTTAATTACTCCCCTTATGAATAAAGTGGAAAGCCTTTTTTTCTTGACTTCCTCCATTATACGATTGAGAAACATAATGGAAAATTTGAGTGGCCTAGCTTATCTGGTTTACCTGCTACAGCCAATTCAACTGGCTGGGGTCCAAGGTTCACGGGGATTTCCCCATTGACTTGCGTTGACAAAATGCCTTAGCATGCCTTAGCATACAAGCTGGGTAATTGAAAATGCCAGACAGGCTTGTTATCAACAGACTTGATGGTCACCAGCTGGCTTCACCATAGCTTCTAAAGAGTTATTTACAATTGCGGTAAGGGGTTGGGGATGGTCAGAGGTCATAAAACAAGATTGATTGAAGCGTGAATTGAGGTTTTTTTTTTGGTTGTTTTTTTTTTCCTTAGTGATATAGGGGAATCCTTTAGGGCGCTTGGGGGGGGGGGTATGGGGGAATTTTTTTATGGTTTTACAATCTCTAGACCATCTCAAAGGTGTTGGGGATGCTCACAGTCCATTATGCAGCAATAAATCCCCGTGTGTGTACTGTATTAGTGTGTGTGTTAGTGTGCCTTGTTTTTCGTGACCCGCCTAATGAATAGCCTTTTCTTTTGTGCGTAACACACTGCAGGGCCATAGGTGTAAGGCTTACATTTCAATTGCCCTAACTTTTTCAGAAGTGTTTAGTAAACAGTCGCTATTGCTTTTTGAAAAACGTTCAAACTTATTTATTTACTTGGCCTCACTGATCCACCATAACAACCCTAATGTTGATGGTCAAACAATATATTTTACTCTGAGCTTAGATTAAGAAACACTAAACTTATATTTGGCTACTAACCCAGGTAATGAGTCCTAAATATTATTAAATCTAAATCACTTTTGGCTGAAAACAACACCAGCTACACACTGCATTTCTCTAAAGGTTAGTATGGTTTTTACAGAGTTCATCATCAATACATTTGACATATTTCCCATTTTCACAAAAAAGGGAAGTTTCAGTTTTAGATGTGGGAGGAAATCCCAAGGGAATTATTCCAGGGAAAACTCATGCAGGTAGGGACCGAAAACCAAATAGTGCCCCGGCGGGATTCGAACCGGGGGGTCCCAGAGGTTGGACGAGGAAAGAAGCCGATCTGTAAAAGAGGCAAATTTTAACACTCTTTCCAGGACTCACCCGGATTAGGCCTACAAATAAATCACTAGGGCGATTAGGTCGGTGGTCGGATTTCCTTGCCTTCCACCTCTGGGGACCCCGGTTCGAATCCCCGGTTGGAATTGGGCTTTCAGTCCCTATCAGATTGTGTGGGTTTTCCCTTAACAAATCTCTGTGGTTTTCCTCCATTATCTAAAACTGTAACTTCCTTCTCTATCTTCTTTCCATGAGGCTCTTGGCTAGTGTGGTTAAGCTCGCCTTTTTTGTTGAGTCCTTGGCTTCATTACCAAAATAAATAAATGAAAATTAAAAATAATGCAGACACCACATGCCACCCTCTTCACACTTTTAAAGTAAATATATATAAACACTTATATACGTGTATGTAAACTAAATATTTTGCGTTAAAAGTACCTCTAATTGTATCTGTATTCAGCCACATCACACTATTAACTGTGCTCCACACTTATATTACATTTCCCTTAAAAACACTTGAGTCTCGATCAACATCAACTCAATGTGCATAAACATTTTCCTCGTACTTTGAATTGACTCACTTTTAAGAACCAGTAACAAGCTCTAAGCTACCAGGCAGTATCAAAACGTTTCAAATAATTTCTTAGTTTCACGTAATATTTCTGTGTAGCGGTAACCTGCCATCAGTTTATTGTAAAAGGATAGGGACTTGTGAATCAAGTTGAAACCAGTGTCTGCTCGCCTGTGATGTGAGTGTTCCTTTTTGTTAATTTAAAAAAAAAAAGCTTGAGAGAGGAGAACGACGATGATGCATTTATTGGCAACATTACATTCTCTGCTTCTTGCCAAAATAATGCTCAGCGATGCGTTTTAAACAACACACAGACAGGATGGACTATAAGGATAGTTGCCAAAATACCATCATCAGGGCAAGGAGAACTATTGAATGGACACTTTTTTCAAAAACTTGGCTTGCAGAAACATATGAGATAACTTGGGAATGTGTACCTAGCAAGGACTGTGGGAATCATGACCGGATTGTTTACCACTTCACACTCTAATTGACCCAGACTCCGGGTCCCCGGCCCTGACCTATTTCTTGGTCAGTCTGACCAGGAAAGTGATTAAAATATGGGAATTTACATTGGAGTTTGCGTCAGTTTACCTATTTCGGGGGTCATTTTGACAGATTCCGGATCACACTGACACTGACAGGCTCAACAGAACCCAGATCCGGGTAAATTCTGACCCGGATGTTTGTAGAGTGTAGTGAAGGAAAGTGAGGTTTCGTCGGGAATGGACGATGAGGAAATTTACGTCTTTTATTTCCAGTTAAAAATAATATTACACTCTAAAAACTCCGGGGTCAGAATTGAACCGGCTTTTGTATCCTGATCCATTTGTGGGTCAGACTGACCCAGAAAAAAACAACATTAAATTGGATTATAAACTCTGAATCTGGGTCAGTTAGACTCATTTCTGGGTAATGTTTACACAGATTCCTGGTCATAATGCAGGGTCCACAGGACCATTATTCGGGTCATGGTTCTGACCCGGAAGTTTTTAGAGTAAACTAAAGACAGATGGGATTTTGTACGGGCTGGTCAGTTTACAACTGCTAAAAGAACAGAAAGGGGTCAGGCACCATGGGACTTGGATCCGAGTCAATTCTGTTATGGTGTAACATATAATTCCAGCAAACCTTACTGAGGATTTGTCTTGCTTATGCGGAACATACACCAGAGGCAAAAGAAACATCAAACAAGTCTTGGCTAATGGCTCTGCTATACTTAAAGGCATCGTACACGTTTGGAAATTGTCAAAGACCAGTGTTCTCACTTGGTGTATCCCAACATATGCATAAAATAACAAACCTGTGAAAATTTGGGCTCAATTGGTCATCGAAGTTGCAAGAAAATGATGAAATAAAAAACACCCTTGTTGTACAAATTTGTGTGCTTTCAGATAGAATAATAAAAACTTCTTGCAAGAAGTTTTTATTATTTTAGTGAGAAATTACCTCTTTCTCAAAAACTACTTTACTTCAGAGGGAGTCGTTTCTCACAATGTTTTATACTATCAACAGCTCTCTGTTGCTCGTTACCAAGTCAGTTTTTATGCTAATATATATTTTGAGTAATTACCGAACGTGTACAGTGCCTTTAAATGAAAAGGTAGTAGGCCCATTGAGAATAATTTCATTGTACAAATTGAGAACCACAATCTCTTGAAACGCCTACCATGTACTGTTTATGTCCACCATGTAAACATTTTCATTTAATTCATTCAGTTGAAGCCTTAACTGATGTACAGCATGTTCTCCATGAATTGATTTCAGTTTCAGTTTTGTGTCCATACTTATGGTGAATAATGATGCTGCTTTATCCGAGTAATGTACGAATTACACATTATCAGTTTGTGTTTATTTTACATCAAACAAAAGGTAAATATGATTTAACCCCGCAGCGAGGGACCTGTTTGGTTGAAAAATCCCTTTGGTACGTTGTGGACAACTTCTTCCCTGTAGGTTAAAAGGGTTTGTTTTGCATTTTTTTTCGACGATTTTGTTTTATCTACGTATGTTGTTAGCATGTCCAGGTATTGCCTGTGCTAATTTAAGTTTTGACAAATATCTACTCAACCTACTACAACAACAATAATTGTGAATTTATCACTTAAGTAAAGATGGATTGTTAATCTGAGCTGCCAATAATGAACTGTTCTTTAGCTGATAACTAGCTTTATACAACCCAACTGATACAATTATTGTTACACACATAACAGGAAAGGAACATTTAGGTCTAACAACGATAACACAAGGTACCACTTTTTGTATGCAAAATCACATTTTTATAACTGAATTCAAAATAATTTGGTTTCCTCTAGTTTATTTTGTGTTTCGATGATTCTAAAGACGTGAACTGTTTTGAACATATATTGTATATTAGCCTTCAATGAAGCCATCTGTCAATTATCAAATGCCCATTTTATTTAAAACCCCTAAGTGCGTGGAAACCATAAACTATACGCAAACGCTTGAAATGGCCAATACGTCTTACCACACCATCTAAGGTATATTAAAACATATTTGCTGTGCATTTTCCAACAATTTCTATAACTAAGTGACTTATTTGCATGTCCAGCTAATGTCTATGATTAATTGAGTCTTTTAGCTACCCAGTAATTGATTTATTGGTCTAATTAACTAAGCTTTTAGGGGCGTGGCAATACTCCCGACTTTATCCCGACGAGCGAAAAGGCCAATATTTACTACCACACCATCCAATATATATATATTTTTTAATATGTGCATTTCCCAATAATTTATACATCTAAAGTAACTTTGTTACATGCCCAGCTATTGTCTAGGATTATTTGAGTTCTTAAGCTACCTATTATTTGACACATTTCTCTAATTGTCTAAGCTCTTAAGGGCGTGACAACACCCCAGACTTTATCCCGACGAGTCTAAGGGCCAATATTTACTACCATACCATTCAAGATATACTTTGAAAAAATCATGTAAAAGGAAAAAAAAGAAAAAAAACTGGGACCTGACACCCCCCCCTTAGATATGTGGAATGGTCCATCCTAGGATATCAAGGAATTTGACTCGCCCAGTCATTACACCTTGGATAAATTACTTAATTGGTAACTATGTGGTAATATCTATTGGACCTTCCGCTCTGTGAAGGGTTTTAAACAGTCAGTACTCCGCCAATTAATTTATTTAAATCAAACAAATACCAAGTTCCCAAACTACACCTAGCCAAATAGCATACCAATTGTCTTGCTACCATCTGAGTTTTTGTTTCACAAACAAAAAAATCGATAAAATAATTACCAGCTTTCGCGGAATTCCCACAGGAATTGTACAGCAATTGTAGCCACTACAGGGTGAAAACGAACCATAATATGATTTCCAGATGGCTTCTTCTGTAGACTTGTACAATGGCGGTAATCAGTGCCCTGGTTGTTTATTCGGATGAATTGAGTAGGGTGGTGTTGCAAGGATAAGTCAGACCATGGAGCTCCACGGTATTACCTTCTTATATAAAACGGACTGTTAAAAACTGTCCGATACTCTAAGCGTATATATACGAATTTTGTTATTGTGTCAAGTAAAGTTGTGTAAACTCTACGAAGAGATAAATGCGGGGTCATCTAAAAAAACATTTTTGCTTGAATTTGTTTGATTTACTCAGAAGGGTCTGTATCTAATTGTTTGGGCCGTTTGATAGTGACTTTTTTTTTCCACATAAATCTATTACACACTAATATCAAAACGGACACTTGAAAAACTCAAACCGGACACTGGAAAAGTGTCCGTTTTGTAAGCGTGTGATTTGTTTGTATGTGTCACGCAGGGTTAAGAGGGCTTGTTGTCAGACACAGTGGAACTCAATGTCTCAATGGATTTAGTCTTCATTTCAGTCGCCTCTGATTTTGACATCTCAATATTCAAGCTCTTCGCATTTCGCTGTGCTGAAATTATCGTGTACAGCGTGTAGAGATACGGATTTAGGGATGAATTGATCGGCAGGATGAACACAACAACCCAAGCATAGATATCAGAGCCTATTTCAACAGCCCCAGTCTGTGAGAGAATCCCCATGATAATGACCGGCATCCAGCACGCGAAGTCTGTGCCGACTATCAGCGCCATCTTGATCGCCATTTTTATTTCACGGGTACGGTGAGCAGTGACGCGAACTTTGCTCGCGGTGCGCTTGACCTTCACAAAGATGGCAACGTAGCAACAGAAAACGATGACGAAACAAAGCAAGTTTACACCCAGAAACAGAATGATGGAGTAGATCCACGCAGGTTCTTTCCCATCGGAGACAGGAATGGATATTGTGTCAAAATCACCGAGTGGGTTCAAGATATAGCTGTTATGAAGGGA
This sequence comes from Plazaster borealis, assembly GCA_021014325.1. Classification (NCBI taxonomy): domain Eukaryota; kingdom Metazoa; phylum Echinodermata; class Asteroidea; order Forcipulatida; family Labidiasteridae; genus Plazaster; species Plazaster borealis. The sequence continues at coordinate 6,765,535 of CM037461.1, forward strand.
AAAACCTGTTGATTTTGTTATCAATGGTAGCCCAATACAAACGTCAGACAGTCCATACACGTTTGAATCACCCGATCCAACAGAGACTGTCGGGCCGATACTAAGACTAATGGCCGCAAACCAAATGATAGAAACGATGATCTTGGTTGATCTTTCCCTGAGTTTGATCTGACTGAAGGGGAACACGATGCAAAAGAAACAATCTAGACTTATAGTGGTCACGAAAAACACTGAGGCCTCACTAGAGACTACTGACAGCACTCCAGCAATCTTGCAAACCGCGCTCGATCGCCACGCGTTTGCCTGCCGTGCATATTTCTCACCAAAGTGAACATCAGCCACCGCAATAATCAGCATGTAGACCCCCATCAAGAAGTCAGATACTGCTAAATTTAGCACCAGGAATGAGTAGGTTTTCTTCCCACCCACCTCATTGCTGTTTCTACACCTCCAGACGATAACTATGATATTGCCGATGAGGGCGCTAATGCCTAATAGCCACACAGACACGCGAAGCAGTGAGTTCTGCATAAGACTTCCGCAGAGGCTGAGCGGCGGTTGTAATTCCGTGGTTATGCACCGCGTAATGTTAAACTCTATTGCCGAAAGAAACTCACAGCACAGACGGTAGTCATCGACGTACCTATAAATGAATAAAAAACAAGCATCAAGGAAATTAGCACGCTTTGAAAAGCATACCAAAATAGAGAACATACACCTTTATCGGTATGTACTGTGACTTCATAGCAAAGCAAGACTATTGAAAGTGTAATTTAGATTTTAAATTTATTTTACAAAGCCCCATCACTGACGTCAAGTGGCTACTTTCTGCCCGTTGTCAAAATGTAAGTAAAGATATGGTAAGCATGTTAACGGGCGCAAAAACACAGTGACTTAAAAACTGGCACATTCAAGATTTATTGTGTGATGACGTCGGGTGAATAGGCTAAATGATTTATTAATTACTGTATAATACACCCAACAGCACAATTAGGGCCAATAATATGATGAGAAGGAAATGAAAATAATTGTTAAGTTGTAGATGTGATTAGGAAAACCAATCTTTGTGTATCCACAGGATAGCCAGGTCGCCGATGTAACATTCCTTGGGATGGTATTTGGGTGGTCGTAGATGTAGATTCAAGTGGTGCCGGTGTCACAGGGAATTCTGTCCCCCCCGCACAGCGGTCCGGGGGGACAGAATCCCCTAGGGAAATGTGTCCCCCGCCCAGGATTTTCTCTCCGCCAGGGGAATTTGTCCCCCCTCTCACATTTTTTCCCTTGTTTGCCTCTGTGCGACACTTGAAATCTTTTTAACTATATGAAATCAAGCATGAGAATGGGCGATGATGACAAAACCGGAAATCCATCGTACGAAAAAAAAATCGGAAAATTCCAACGCTAAAAATGCATATTATCCGGATTCTGGGCAATGTCCGTAATTTGGGCAAAGTGACCCAGGCGTCAGCGCCGCACTCGGTGAATTGTTGTCAGTAGACTTTTCTTTTCAAAGTCTCCACACACAAAAATGTTCCTTTGTTTAAAATTATTGACTAAAATAAGTAACAATAAGATAATACTTCTATTATAAACCAGCAAAGCCAGGTGAGTAAAGCAAGTTTATTGATTTAGTTCCGTCGGGTGGACGCTCGTGCCTGGGGGACATATTCTCCGTTGGAGGACACAATCTCCGTTGAGCACGGCGGACAGAATAACCTAACGAGAGACAGTTTATCCTAGGAGATACTGTCTCGGGGGACGTTGTACCCTAAAAAAACAGGTAAAGTTGTCCGGGGGGACAGATTCACCGGGGGAACAGAATCTCCGTCCACACCGGTGTCCCAGGGAAATCTGTCCCCCGGAGATTCTGTCCCCATACGGGAAATTAACATGGGCTGAGGAGGATGATTCAAAAGAGGGCGCTATCAAAAGAAGTTTGTGCACAGTTCGCCGTATGAGGGGACAGAATCTCCTGCCACACAGGCATCGAACGCTGGGAAACACAATTTTTCAAGCGACGGGGTCTACTCGTTTGCCCGTCACTGGTTTTGAGCAAGAAGCTGCGGTAATTACACAATCTAGCGGGTCTTGCGTCTGTCTGGTAGCATCCGTAGTGGTTTGGCAGTCAGGCCCGGTGCAATACGATGTCTTTATGCAGGTCGACAAAGACAGCACCAGTTTCTCGTTTGCCTCAAAGTAGTCTTCAAAACCCTGGGTGATACGGGTTACTTGGTTTGCTGTTGGTCGACCTTGTCGGAAACCACACTGCAAAAACTGTGGTGTTAAAATGTACACCGTCGGTGTTGATTATAATCCTTTTCAAGGATTCATATTGGGCAAGAATTTCGGTGTTAAGCAACACCTATTTTGGAATCAAAATAAGTTAACACTAATATCGGTGTAGAAATCTAACACCAAAGGGGGAGTAATTTAATTCCAAAGTAGTGTTTATATTGGGCAAGAATGCTGGTGTTAAACAACACCAATTTTGGAATTAAATTAATTTAACACCAATCACGGTGTTTATATTGGGCAAGAATGCTGGTGTTAAACAACACCAATTTTGGAATTAAATTAATTTAACACCAATCACGGTGTTTATATTGGGCAAGAATGCTGGTGTTAAATAACACAAATTTTGGAATTAAATTAATTTAACACCAATCGCGGTGTTTATATTGGGCAAGAATGCTGGTGTTAAACAACACCAACTTTGGACTTAAGTTGTTTAACACCAATTAGGGTGTATAAATCCACACCAAGACAGGGAGTAAATTAAATCCAATTATGTGTACCGGGCAAGAAGTTTGGTGTTACTCAACACCAGTACCTGGAATTAAATACATTCAATAAAACTGGTTTTAACTGTAAAACCAAAATATGGTGTCAATTTATCTCAAAGTGGTGTATTAATAACAACACAAGTAATGACAAGACGATTTGTTCTTGTATATAAACTTCTGATATTATTGCTTCAAAATATAAATATGGAATAAATCATTCATTTTTTAAACAATAATCATACAAATGATACTAATCAAATCAAAAAGTAATCAATGGAAATTTACAAGAAAGTCTAAACCATCAATACAAAGCATTTAACATCATTTGGCAAGAATAAAGTGCACTTTGATTTCAAGGATCAAGAAAATTAGCACTACTGATTATAGTATGAGCAACAAAAACTAACATAACACCATAACGCCATAACAGGAAAAAATTGTATAAAACAGCTGTGGAAGCTATAATGTACTTCTGAAAGCTAAACAGTATGAAAACAATGTTTTTAATCCTTGTTAGTAGTCACACGACAAGAGATTACCAATCTGTAAAGTGGTTTTATGTTTAATGAATAATCATTGACATTTACTTTAGCCTATTGAATAATCATGACAATACTGAATAATCTTAATGACAACCAGCAAAAGATATATTCAAAAATAAAAAGGTTACATAAAATAAAACATCTCTTTTGTCTTTTAACTGCAGGATATGCCCAATAATCAAAACTTCTTTGTTCGTGTCTATAGCTAACATGTTATTGTCGTTTGAGTTTTACATTTTCAGGATGGAAGAAAAGGTTTACACACTTTATTTTGATTTGATCCCAGTAAACATGTATATTTTAGGGAGATATAATATAAGCATGCAAATGAGTCACCAACATATGTTTGTGTCCTTCGAGTTGGTGATATGAATCTCGCTCTCTTTGGTTGATATGGGGGCTACTTTCTGATGAACACTCATCACTGGGGCTGATAATTCCAGTTGTGTCACTGATGATACTTGGCTCACGACTACAGGGAGCTGAAAATTAGATAGAATATTGACTTCAGGTTTCAGGTTCAGGTTTATTTTCCATACCATAAGGCAATAAAATAAAAGGGTATTAAAAATAGATGTAAAAAAATACAGCGGGGGAAATTAATATATTTTTTTGTTTTTCCCCTTCACCGGTATGTGATAAGCACTATCTCTGTGCATTTTGGGTCCTGCAGAAGAAGAAAAAAATGCACCGAGTATACAGTACTTATCACACATCGGTGAAGGGCAAAAATAAATTTATATGTTATGGTAGACATTGGTCTTTATTTTTGTCCAGGTAACTTGTTGACAAGGTTCGTTCATACAGCCAAATCAGATTTGTATACTATATATTAAAATAAAACGACGGTTTCAGTTCGGGCCCAGTACAAGGTTGCTAAAATATTTATGCTCAGTACTCACCCCACTCCCTCCCTTCAGCACCATCATCGTTATCCTCTGATCTGATTGGAGAACATCATTTATGACATCAGCATCAATGCTGGCAACATCTTTATCATCAACAAAATAACATCTTGATCTTTATCTATTTGAAACTTTGTTTTCACTGTGGAAAAAAAAAGAAAATAGACAACAATTATTTAGGTAATTTTTGAAATATTTGAAGGATTCTGAACTTTTTGCCTTATTCATCCCTCCTATCCTAAGACCTTACCATATCACTCGGTCGGGTCTCGTTTGAGTCCTCGTTTGAGTCCTCAGTATTATGGAAGTTTCAATGTTATTTGTATTGACTTGTACTGTAAGCTTGATTGTGGTAAAGAACAAGAAAGATTTCACAAGTTTGTCGATTTAACCATGGAGGTAGAATTAGACTCCATGATTTAAACATTTCTAGCTACGTCCACATACAGTACTTCCATACTACGAGTACGACATTGTAAGCCAATCCACCACCATGCATTCACACACCACAAACTGACATCAACGTACTATTAATGGGACGTGTTCTGACACGTCGTCGGTTAAGGTTCTACGTGACAATTGTGTTGTACCATTCGCCCCACACACTTAAGATCGTTAATTCGCCCTCACCGCTCGGGCGAAACTGAAAAAAGCTTCTCATAACTAAATCACTTACCAAGATCCGCAAACTCGTCGTGGTCCCCCCTGAATGGGACTAACTTCCGGATGGTCCTTTGAGCGTCGCTCAATCTTGCTACAGGCATGTTGGTTATCAAAAACAACTGTTCAGAACACTATTTCTTGGTATAATTCTGTGTGACAGCGTGCGAAACTTTCTCTGACACGCTGTCTGTTTCCACTACACTGCTCCGGCAGCGCATCCCATAATTTCGTCTTAACCAATCACAGGGCTCCATTCGACACACGCATGCGCTGTGCTCAAAATTAACACCAGTATTATGTAACACCAGTGTTTGGATTGCAAATCAATGCTGTTGGTGTCAATATGACACCGACTTTAATTCCAAAAGAATAAATAAAACTTGGTGTTGGAAATTTAACACCACAGTTTTTGCAGTGCAGCCTATTCGCGTGGCAGCTGGTGGTCTATAATGGGATCGATGCGTCCGTGGATCAGCATTTGTAGGGGATGCAAAGTAATGAAATTGGCCTATAGTTTATCGGATCATGTCTTAACTTGTTCGGTGTGGGGAGAGTGACGACTGTTGCTTTGAGCCAATTTTGGGGGATTTAACATCTTTCCAGTGAGGGTGACATCGGGTAGGCCTATTTGCTGAATATGAGGAATCTGGGTGGATGTTGTCGGGTCCACGAGCCATGCCTGCCTTCAGGCACTGGAGTGCGGTTGCCATTTCCTCTGTGGAGAGTGGTTCTGTCAGGTCTGTGTCATCCCTGTCAGCCTTCCATATCTCAGCGACTTCCCAGCCCACACGTGTCTGGAAAACTTTAAGTTTTACGATCAGGGGTTGTGAATCGGCCATTCTGGACAAGCTGTGCTGCGATTGCGTCTGCGTTCACGGGACATTTTCCAGGTTTGGAAGTAGATCTTCCGGAAAGGCGGTTAACAGTCTGTCAAGCTTTATGGCTCGAGTGGGTGCAATCAATATTTGTGACTTTCTCGGTGCAGCGTTTTTGTCGCTTCTCATCCAAGCGTGTGTTCAAAGAGGTGGCTGTGGCGTCAGCCTCCACTCCAGTGACAGCAGCTGTGTGTTGTTCGCAGCATGTGATGTATTTCCTCTGGTAAACGCGAGGGATGGATTGCTTTGCTGCTTTGATGATAAGCATGTCGCAGTAAGGCTAATAGGACTTTTATCTTAGTAATTGCTGCCTGTTGGGTAGAGCTGATGGGGTGAGCTGGTTTGTGAGCTGTTTATACTTGTTCCAGTCAACCTTTGTGAAGTTCCGTTTCTTCTGTGGTTTAATCCAAATTGGAGAAATGAGTGGTGTATAAATAATGAGTTATGGTCTGTAGTGGGATCTTGGAAAGTTAGACACTCAGTGCACAGTTGGTAGTTGGTTGTTCGTGCTGCTAATAAAAGCCAAGTCGGAGATTGTACCCGTGTTCCAACGGGCTGAGTGAAAGCTGTGGCTCCTTAGTGGATCAAATAGGAGTGTAAGGTTATATTTTATTCAGAAAGACACTGTCCATTACTGCTGCATCTTGTAAAGCCCCAATCACTGTGTTGGTAGTTCAAATCTCCAGCATACACGTAGGGGAATGGCTAAATGCTAGCAGGGATGTCGCAGTCAGGCGTTCCAGTGGTGGCGTGTAGACATTGACGATAGTCACGACTTGGAATCGCACAGCAATCCATTCTAACTCGAGTCTTACGAAGACTGCACTGTTTGTCCAATCTGCATAAGGTCTAATGAAGGTAGCCATGCTGTGGTGTCTGCTTGGGAGGAATGCAGCTAATGTGAAGTCAGGAATTGTGGGTTTCTACTCTGGTTTAAAATGCCTTTCTTGAAAAAAGATCGCTGTGACTTCATTGGTGAGGTTTAGCTTTTCAATGATGGACAGTTAAGCACTGGTGAGTCCCTCGATCTTCAACTGCTGTATCGCAGTAAATATGTTGTTATTTTTATCTGAGTACCGGTAAGTTTAATTAATGTGTAATTAACTATTTAACACATTTGTCTCTTCGTGAAAACTACGCGAATGAGGTCTGTGTGCAGCGCTTCGTGTACAAACCAATGCGAAAACGGAAGTGTCTGTTCGTGGAAGCTCAAATTATTTTATCTAGATCATACAAAGTGACTCTTCATGAAAACTCAAATTGCAGAGTATTCGCTTTTGGCACCGTGCCAGCGCTCTGTACTTCAATGTAAACATGGCATATCGAAATGTGGCTCTTCGTGAAAACTAAAAACTAAATTTTTTGAAATTGTCATTGTGCTAATTAGTCACATGAAACTTGGGGAAAATGTTGATGCAGTGATAACATCCAAAAATGTGTAAAAACACTGATTTGCCAAAATGTGTCATTATTGTTTGAACTTGGTGTCTCTTTGTGAGAACGGTGACATAATAGCAAATATAAAATGTCTCCTATCAGAATAAGTTTCTTGCCTGCCAGAAATTGAAAAGAGCAGTACAGGTCATTTTAAAAAAAACGTTTCACATGATCAATAGCACTTACAGTGAGACTAAGCTCTTGAGGTCGCTGAGGGCATTCTCCTGTACGTCCACTGGATCATCACTGGGCAACCCACGCCGGAGCAGTAATCTGCCAAATGAAATATATATTATATATTTTTAAAATGTCGAAACCAACACTTCTGTACACAGTTTTACAAACCTGTGAAAGTAATGCATTGAAAAACACACCGCAACGCAAAAAAAAGCAAAGACAATTAAAAAAAGAAAAAGAAAAAAAGAAAAAAAAGTGGGTTTTATTTTTTACATGTAACCAGGGCCCAAGTGCGTAAAGCTGCTTAAACAGAAAATATTACTGGAAAGACTTGTGCTGAGCAGAGAACAAGTCACAAACTGTGCACATATCATGGCATTTTCAGTAAACAAAATTGTTTGGTGCTTAGTAAACCAGGGTGTGATCCCTGGCTACACGACAGCTAGCGGTTGTATGGCTTCTGATTGGCACCACCGAACAAAGATATTGACAATATAGGGAGACTGCCGACATAGGGCTAGATATCTCAGTAGGTTGAGCGCCGCCGGCACGTTAAACCGGAGGTCGTTGGCTCAAATCCCGCTCTAGTCATTTCTCTTTGTTCAACCCCAAATCTGTTTTAAATTAATATACAAAGTTGTGAAGTTGACTTTTATTAGGCTTGCAACTGTTTCATAACATTCATAAATGACCTTGTGGGGTATTCCAATGATCTATTAATATTGATTATTATTACTGTTTGCTTTGTGGTATTTTAATATTTCAATAGAAAACATAAGGGACAACCATGTGGTTTTTGCCTGAACAAATCTGGGAGTACCGGTAGTATTTTCAAAGTAGATCTTTGAACTGATGTGAAATGCAATGGAATGGGACTATTTGGAAGGATGGGGGTCATTTTTTTAAGGAATGAGAGAGTTATGCACTAATCAGTGATTTACTGAGACAGCTGCAGTACACGTGCTTCGCCGGACGCGATATTTTGTTCCCCGCTTAGTTGCGGCAGAACCAACAGGGGGCGCTATTTGTGAGGGATTTCGTCACGAAAAAGATATGAATAATGCATACTCGGACAAAACCACAAATGAACCACTGCATGTCATGGTAGCAATCTATTATACGCACGTATGACGTGAAAGGATTCCCTGACAAAGATTTGACATTTGTTTTGATGTTTCTTCGGAATGTGCACACGTTGGTTGTCTGGTGTGTTTTCTGGAACTAAATGATATGATGAATGTATCTTAGGTATACTTGGGGGCAAATGTATACCACTATATGAAGAAGAAAAATGTCTTACAAATTTTGCAAGTTTACCAGTCCATTAAAACCGTGCGTGTGTATCGTTGCCAGGGGAACATTCTTGGCAACCCTGCAGAAAACAAACATTCAATAAACAATATCTCAGCATGCGTAAATCTGAATATAATTTACTTATGAAAGTCTGGTCCTATTTAGTAACTATTTGAATTTTAATATGTTCCTTTCATATTATTTAATTCATTCATTAAGTTGTATTATGTTTATGATACATAGGTAATCATCATATTAATTTCGTTGAAATTTTTCAAGACTTTGGTTCTGAACCTTTCGTTTCATTATTGTTATGGCTGCATGACCACAATACATAATAAGAAACATGTATTCTCAAAATGCGTGCGAGCAACAAATAATTATCAAAATGTAAATTGTTTCTCACGTCTATACTCTTGATCCAGTTAAACAATGGGCAAACTTTAATTGTCTAGCTTGATTAATTAAAATTAATTCGGTTAATTATATAATAACAATTATTCTTATTATTATGATTATTATTACTATTATTGTAGACATGCTCATAACACCCTATGGCGCATGAACATTTAACCATGGTCGTAAGCAGCCTGTGCTGCCAAGTAAAGTAACTTATACTATAGGGGTATATCAATCACACGAACCATATCTGCCCTCTTGCGGGTACCCATCAAGTCTATGGTGAAGAGAAGTAATTGTAGTATACAGTATCTTGCGCAAGGACACAAGTGTCATGACTGTGTTCGAACAACACTCTTTTGAACTCCCGGGTAAGAATTGACTCGTATTCCTGGTCCCGTGTTGCCTGACGTATTTCTGGGTTAGCATGCCCAGGATTCTGTTTCAAAATGACCCCAAAATGGTTCAAATTTACCCGGAATCCAGGTTAAAGTCCCATCTTTTTAAAAATTTCCGAGTCAGTCTTGGTCAAAAATGGGTCAGGCCGCCTTAGATCCGGAACCCGGGTCAATTTTTACCCAAGGAGTTTTTAGAGTAAACCCGACGACGTAGCCATAAGAACTTAGGCACAATGCATTGACCGGCATTGACACGATGCCAAATATTAACCCGAGATATTTTGCTGCTAAATTCTGCCTGTATTCGCTCTCATGGTATTGCCATGCCGTAAAATACTTTGTTTTTTAATAATATTGTACATTTATTCATTCATACAGTGTTTTCAAACTTCGGAGGTCCGAGAAGCTGTTCGAGACGATGCTTGAGATTGGATTGTTGGAAATATCTCTGGAAAAGATAAACAAAGAACACAATCTAGTTTATTATAAATGAATATTTGATATTGAATTGTGCTGATAAACTGAATCTAAGGCACTGTTTTCCTTTGAATTCGCCAACTAGCAACAGTTATTACTATGCTTATGTATTTCTTCATTAATGCAAGAAAACTACATACAGGCAATTAAAATAAGATGAAACTGTATGTTAGGAAAGACGTTGCTTGATGAAGCGCCCTCATTCGGTCAAAAATATGGTCGAATGAAAAAAAGACGCGTGGGCAAAACGAGGCAACATCGCAGTACACTGAGCACACACAATCAACTCTATTTTCGACGACCATGCACATTATTGGATGCAGAAACTCAAGTCTGTATTCCTTCTCTGCTCTTGAATGACTATAATGGTACAGTATTACTAATGTTGACATTTTCTACATTTGTAAAGTTTGTATTGATAACCCCCCCCCCCCGAGCAAGGATATTGTCAAAATATTTTTTAAAAAACCTAAGAGAGCTCAGTTTAGTATGGCAGCGATACGTGAACCGGGGTTGCAGGTTCCAATCCCGTTCTGTTCAATTTGTTCACCCGAAAATTGTTGTTGATTAATAACGAAGCAACTTACAAGAAAGTGAGATTCTGCAGATCAGAAAATGTACCCGGCAAAATCGAGTCGATTCCATTTCCAATCAAATATCTGTTGAGAAGACAAATGAGTTGGTTTAAACCAAGCCTTTTTCACAAAAAGAATGGCAATGTGCATTCCCTGCCCTTTATCAAGTTGCAACCGCATGTTACGAGTCTCGAACCCACAATATCCCCAACCTGGTCTCATCTTTGCATACGTAGTCCGTAACTGAATCCTAACGATGGATGAATTACAAATAATTCGGAGTTGAGTTGACTTACAAGGCTGTTAAGAAGGAAAAATCCTTGAAGAGTCCTGTTTCAAGAACGCTGATGTTGGCATTGGAAAGATTTCTGAAGATAAAACAAAGTTGAAATCAAACTTTATTTATAAATGTGCTTTAAAAGTGAATTAAAAGAAACGGAAATAGGAAGTGCGTTGTTCACTCAAGCTTGTATCAAAGGATTTATCCATGCCCCCCCCCCCCCCAAATGAAACAAATAAATTTGGGGGGGGAACTTTGACAGTTTAAAAGGAACCCAGAAATACGGTGCCCAAAAATAGGGTTTTCATTTGTTAATCTTCAAAAACTTCAAAATCCGGCATCCGGATCAATTCTGAAACGGATTGCAGAAAACTCTGTTCCGTACTAACTACAAACAAAATTGATAGGACGTGGTATACGTTTAGCTTATCTCACATTGAATTGCGCATACATCGCCCCCTCCACCCCCACCCCCCATTTACAATGGAACCACCCAATGATTAAAAAGTACGGACGATCAGAACACACAAGTCATTTCCAGATGGTACTCACAAGAGTTTTGTTCCTTTGACGATACCAGCAATAGTTGTTGTATCCCAACCATGTAAGCATTGAACGACAAGGTTACCTCTATTGACATTACATTCACAATCGGGTGGACATCGCTTTTCTGAAAGGTTGAGAGTGAATACAAGTTATGATTGAAAGTTTTATCGCTGTTTCCATATGGGCATTGCATTCACAATCCGGCGGATACTATAATAATTTCTCTCTCCCCACCCCCCCCCTCTCCCTTTCTCTCTCTCTCTCTCTCTCTCTCTCTCTCTATGAAACCAAGGAACCATCAACAGAAGAGCGTAATACAAAGTTACTGGGGAAAAGGCGTAACCAATTAATGTGCACAGTTGTGCTTTGAGAAAACTGAGAATGAAATGTGTACAATGTTTGTCTGTGTTTGTTTGTTTGTATGTTTGTTTGGAAAAACATGTCTTTGGTGGTATTTCTAGCAACAAAAATGTGACAGTAATGCCATATTTGTTCGTCAAGAGCCATTGTATTGCTTATGATCTTTTGTCATGGAAAAGGGGATACTTCATGTGCCTGGATGAAGGGCGTAGAACCTTGTTTGTGCGGGAGGAAACCCAACTGTGAAGAGCCAACACAATCAGGTCGGGACTACAACATTCTATAAGCTTCCGGGTCAGGTTTGACCCTGATCCGGGTCCCGTGGGGCCAGTATGACCCCGAATCTATGTTAAAATGACCAAGAAATGGGTCAAAAGGATGCATTGTGTTAACATCCCATGTTTAACCACTTTCGTTGTCAACTTGACCCAGAAATGGATTGGGCCACCTGAGACCCGGAATCCGAGTCAATTGTAACCAGGGAGTTTTAAGAGTGAAAGCTACGGTCCGGTGTCACGGTTTCACGGTCTCAGCTATCCGGCATGCTCAGCTTTCCGGATGACGTAGCCGGGCATTTCAGCATGCTGTATAGTGATGGTCTCCCGTACGCCTAAGTCGTTTGGATTGGCAACGAATGACCCTCTGAACCTCTGTTGACCCTTCTGCATAATGTCCCGCTGTTCAAATAGTGAATGATACTCTTGCTCTTCTCACAAAATTCTCTAAAACGATCCACGCGTTCATCGCTCGTACTTCTGCTCATGGACGCCGCCATGGCTGCTACCTCTCCGCCGGAGAGTAGTACATGTATGGCAACACGAATCATCACGGCACTAAACTGGACTACTTTCGCTTGCTATGCGCAGACATTCATGACGTAATGCTACCGTATTTGGCCACCCGGATGCTGAGCACGTCAGATAGCTGAGACCGCGACACCGGGATTCGAACGGGGTTCCAGAGACTGAGGTGAAAGGCCGGGAAGAAATTAACAATTAATCCAACAATGCATCGTTAGAGAGAGAGAAAGACTAGAATGTAATTCAATTCTGTGAGCTGTTCGCAAGTCGTTAGGTTAGATCGAGTCGAATCCACTTGGACATCCAAAAGGTGTCCAAAACTGCAAAGAGTGCTTGGAGTTGATACGCAAAGGAATATAATTAACCTTATTGAGAAAAAAGTCAAAACCAACGAAGTTAAATTGATGGTGCTGTAGGAAATTATCAAAAATTACAGTTGGCGCATCATTTACAATTGGGCATTCCAAAAAGCCGACAAGGGATACTTTAATAAATATTGTGAAACCATTACCACATGTCAAAATGAATTCGTCGTCATCAAATGGGCAGTCCGTTTTTCCGTCGCACACAAGCGACCAATGGATACACTCCGACGAGTCCGCACATCGGTAAGACGTCGGGCATTGTACATAAGCTATAATTGAACAATTCCACCTGAATTATTATCACTATATTAAGAATATTAAGAATAGACTAGACTTATCTTGTTTGTAAATTACAAACAAACGGTGTTCGGTTTGTTTTTATAATTTGGTTTTAACCCTTTCCCGATCTGTTTGAAGCATTGTATACTCAGTACTTTTGCGAGTTTTATAAAAACAAATATAAAAAAAAACATAAATTAAAAACAATTAAACGGAAGTAAAGATCACATGGGGTCAAACTTTGTGTAAGATTTTAAAAATACTACAGGGTCTTTCACAAAGATCTTGTGTGTAGCAATTGTGGTTCTTCAGATATGAATTTTTTCAATGTTAAACATTGATTTAATGTTATGACGTCATCGGTGACGTCATCATCCCCAAAACCTTTGCGGTTTCATTGACACACTACGGTCTAAGTACATGGTTAGTTCAAACAGTTACTTGAGCGAGAATTTTTGAACGGGGATGCTATTTAAACTTGTTTATAATGTGTTTGTTTGTCATTTAATTGTAATTTTGATGTGTTTACACTTCTGGATTTTTCGTAATGTTATCAATAAAAAAGTTAGGCCCCAACTTCAATTATTTGAAGAACTAAAAACACTTCTGCCGTTTGCGGTGCGCTTCCATGTGATGTCATTTGTGGGAGTTAGCTTAAGGCTAAGACTAGGAGTTAGCTTCTGACGTAAACAACAAGGACACTGTGGTTTGTGGATGGGAATTTGATAGTTTGCAAACAAATTTAGTTAACTAACAAAGTTTCTTGTGCTGGGATAATATGCCAGCATTCTCCTGTGTGCCGTTGGTGGGTGTAGTCCTACGGGGAATATATCCGAATCATAGATAAATGGAGGCAATACTATAGAGGATTTGAGGCATTGCATGGTGAGGTATCAATATATGTTTGGTTTGCGGTAACACCATGTGTATATCTACTTGCGAGGTAGATTTTTGTTCTTTGAGAACTTGTCTTGCTTATTATTCTACTGCCGTAGAGTAGAATATTTACCTAGCAAGTAGATTTAAGAACCGAGAAGTCCCCCGAATTCCGAATATTCTACTCTGCGGCAGTAGAATAATAAGCAAGACAAGTTCTCAAAGAACAAAAATCTACCTAGCAAGTAGATATACACATGGTGTTACCGCAAACCAAACATATATAGGCAATACTAGTTTAGGAAAATTGTATACAATTTTTATTCTAAACCTATACTTTAAAATCTTGACAAATTATTGGTTGTTCCGTATAGGCACCTGTGTTCAATCTTAAAGTATATGTGGGCATTTCCACGCCAAAATGGACATGACTCAAAAAAATGAAATTGTGCCTACATGTTTGTTTACACTTTCATATTATTCCAAACACATGCCAGGATCAACTTCAAATTGTTTTTTTAATTTGCTGAACAGTTTGTCTAAAAAAAATTCATTTGTTCGGATAGTGTATTTTCAAGGGGAAAAACCTATAAAACTTAGATTTTTTATAAATGGGCCCATTTTTTTAAGCAAAAGCAGTTTTCCATTATAGTTGATACATTTTATATCCATGAAATATGGTGTACAAGAAATATCCATCAAATTTTAACCACCATCCTTCACTTTTTTTTTCATCGCTTACTTTCAGGTACCTTAGATATGGTGTAGCACGAGTTACCGAAACATACATTTTTTAATATAATTATAAAATGATGGCACTTTAATTGATGCCAATTAATATCTATCTTCTACTATTGGTGCCTCAAGTATTTAAAAGAAATTGAACTGTCAAGCATTATCTACCACATAATTATGATCCGCTAAAAACTGTAGCACGAGTTACCGGTAGCATGAGTTACCGACGTAGCACGAGTTACCGCAATATACTTTCCACTGAACCAGAAAGAGGATACAGCTAATTTTACCAAATGTTACTTGGCAACAACAGAGGGCTCTCTTCTGCACTATGTGCATGCAAGAGTAATGACTGAGGCATGTGGGGGCCATGTGGGAGCCATGTGGGAGTCATGGGGGGGGCATGTGGGAGTCATGAGGGGGGGCATGTGGCAGGGCATGTGGCTGGCTAAAAATTTAGAGGTATACATAAAATGGCTCGACCTATTATCAGTCACCGGATAAAAGTTCTTTTAAGTGAGTTTTTTAACCCCTTCCAGCCTCCCTTTTCTCCTTAACACCCCCCCCCCACACTCTTTCTTCCGTGTAGATGCATTTAAACATCAAACATAAGGTCTGTTCTAACCATTGCTTTGACTAATTGGAATATCACAAATCAACATCAAACTGTCAGGGAATGGTTTATTACCGGAGACCACACCGATTACTGTCTTTTCCTTTTCCAAACATAAAAACCCCCCCTACCCCCCTGTCGCCGGACTTGGTTTCAAATTTCCCGCTCCAGAACAATTTCGGCCTTAGTACCTTCTAGATAGTGTCTGTCTCCCTCTTCCTCGCACTTTCCATCTTATCCAAACCCCACCCCCTACCAACACCTGTTCTATCTCCCCCCCCCCTCCCTAATAAGAACTTTATACAATACATATTAACGCCTCATACGCTTTTTTAAGCCTTGGATTCCAATACATGTCTCTCCATGTAATGGGGAATAATTATATAATAATTAACCTCTAGCTTTTTGAACGTGTTGAGTGCGTCCCGGTTTCACTATTTACTGTGCTTGTCCCCCCCCCCAAAAAAAACAAAAAAAAAACATTCATATGATGCACATATGTTTTCTTCCATCAAAACGGGTGTTTTTGTGTGGTCATAATGTTCTCATCTCCGGGTCTTTTTACACAGGGCTACATGTATAATTTCACTTTTCCCTTTACACACATTTGTATGTATGTCGGCCCACATGCATTTTTTACAATGCTGTCGCATACAGTCCCCTGACAGTGTTTTAGTGTTTTAGTGTTATTGTGTTATTTCTTTAAGAATATATAGATGTATTTGACCATTTTACCAGTTGCTGAGTAGTTGCCTATAAGAAACTTTGACATTTTGTGAAAAAATAGCACATATTAAATGGCCGGACAAACTGTAGCACGAGTTACTGTAGCACGAGTTACCATGTTTTTCGCATGTCAATGTAAAACTAAGAAGAGCACATCTTTTGAAAGTTGACCATAACAAACCCAAACATAATAGTTACTTACCACGTAATCAGTTTGACTTGATTTGTTTTAGTTTTAGGACAGGATCAAAAGAAAAATGAGTAATTTTATAGCATGTCCTCTGCCCGTAGCACGAGTTACCGAAGTTCACAGCTGTCCCATACATACAAAAGTAAAACATTTTCTCGTCAAATTACTATGAGGATCTAGCCTTGAATGTTGGTTTCCAAAATACAAAAAATAAAGATTCAAATCAATTATGTTTAGTAACTGGAGCCTGAAGTATGGAAAAAAACACCATAAAGTGTAGCACGAGTTACCGTGGAATTGCCCATGTACACCATCTGAACGGTTGGCAAACAACTGATGCTGTATAGTATTGTTAACAAGTCATGAAAAAACATTTCTAAGTTTATTAGTTCAAGTTTGTGATTTTTCAACGGAGAATGATATCATCAGCTAAACACTTGAACAAAAAAGGAGTAACAAGGAGTAACATTATTTTTTTCCCCTAATAATATTTGGTTCAAAAGGGGTCAAATTTTATTTCATACAGAGAGAAAATGTCGAAAATTACGATGATATTGTTTGTAGACCTCAAAACGAGGCGCAGGAATATTGTCTTCACTTCAATTTCCGGTTTTGTCCGGAAGACAAGGTCAAGAAAGGTCACACCCTCTGTAGCATTTGATAATTGTTTGAAGCCCTCTCTGATGATGTGTACAATTTAAAAATCCATTGCGAGGTTCTTGAGGTATGATTTTTTCTAAAATGAAACGTAAATCAAATGTTATTTGACAACTGATGACGTCATTAAAGCGGTGTCTTGTACTAGTCAACAGCTAACTATGTGCGAAGTTTGAAGGTTATGTGAGCTTGGGAAGTGTCTTTGTTGGCCGACAACAAATTAACAAACAATTATTGTTTTAATCAATGAATGAATGCTATTGGAATAAAGCTTACAAGGTTAGTCACCATGTCTGAAGGACATACTTAGCGTGCCTAGAACGCCGTTGGCCGGCATGGTCACGACGATCAGCGTGACACGGTCTCGGTGTTTGAGGAATTTAATTGAACATTGTTGTTCTTTTTCAGATTGAATTTTAGTCAGTTATTAATAGCCATACAAATCACTAGAGCAGGTGGACATCTCAGTGAAGCCTCCTCTTATATTCCTTGTTTTCCACTACGCCATCAGACGTGCAAAACGGAAGTAAATCCATGCTGAACTTTGAATGAGTTTGAGATTTTAGATTTGTACGTGTGTACTATACAACAACGCAATGACGTTCAATGAACTTTGACACGTCTAAACCTGCACACAATACGTGGCTGCATGTCAGTATGCAGGTTTGGAGCGCACAGCCAGCCACGTGCTATTGGATAGATTCAGTGCAGTTGTTTTTAATACGTGAGCGTTAACGTACGATTTCGACGGGAAGTTAGGGTCAAATTGTAACATTTCTGCGGAAAAGTTTGCGGAGGAAGAACAACATATAACCTGATGTAAAAATTGTGACTAAAGTATAAGTAGTTCTTGAGATATAATTTTTTGAAATTTTCAACTTCCGGTTTGAATCGGAAGTCAAGGTCAAATGGGGTCACACTCTGTGTAGCGTTTTTGGGGGTTTCCAAAGGCCTTTCCGATGATGTATATATTGTGAAAATCCATTGTGTGGTTCATGAGTTATGATTTTTTCAAATACTAAACTTTGATTTAACGTAATTCGACACCTGATGACGTCATCATGACGTACCTAAAGCGGTTTCCTCTCCTAATAGATATCTAACTATCTCTTAAGTTTCAAGTTTATATATGCTTGAGAAGTGTGCTTTTGTTAGCGGAAAAGCGACGGGGAGAAGAAGAAGAAGAAGAAGTATTAAGAAAAAAAAGAAAAAACCGAACAAAAACAAGAGGTGTTCCGGGCGGATTGCCCGAACACCTAATTAAGAATCTACTGCACCCACGACGGTGAAACCAATACAATATGGCTGTAACTTGTAGTCTAGTTCCGTTTCTTTTTGAGTTGCGAGACTGTTTGCATAACTAAATGATAGAAGACGAATCAACCACAAAACAACTTTTTAACATTAAGCATAATTTGATCGACGGCCAGGGCCAAATTTCATTTCTGTGTTTCCCGCTGAATTATGTTCTTCTGACCCGTAGATTCACATGTTATACAGGGCGCCAAAAGCTTTTGTGGTCAGGGCCGTGAAAGGGAGCCCGGCACACCAGCAATTATATTCATGTTCTATGTTAACACTTTTTTGAGTAATACAAACTAGGGAAACTGAGTGGGTAAATTTTTAGATAATTTAGGGTTGAGCAAAGACAAAATGACTACAGTGGGTCTTGAGACTACGACCTCGTGCCGGCACTCTAGCAAAAGTGCTACGGTACCTAAACTTTATCCACTTTATGTGATCCCTCTGCTGCCGCTTCCCGTAAACGTGGGTATGATCCCTGGCTGTGCGGCAGTTGAATGTTCTATGGCTTCTGACTGGCACCCCGAACAAAGATATTGACAAAAAATGGAGACCACCAACATAGGGCTAGTTAGCTCATGGGCGCCGGTGTGTCAGGAGATTCTGTCCCCCGGAGATTCTGTCGCCCGGAGATTCTGTCCCCCCATACGGCGAACTGTGTACAAACTTCTTTTGATAGCGCCCTCTTTTGAATCATCCTCCTCTAGCCCATGTTAATTTCCCGTATGGGGACATAATCTCCGGGGGGACAGATTTCCCTGGGACACCGGCACGATAAATCTGAGGTGGCAGGTTCAAGTCCCGCTTTAGTCAATTGTTTTTGTTCGAGTTTTTAATTCGGGTTTTTTTTTTTTTTTAATTGCTTACAACACCAATGTTCGTCCACTCCTTCTCCTTGACAGTCTCTAAACCCGTCACACCTTGCGTCTGTTGACACACATGATCCGTCTCTACAATTGAACAGGTCATCTTCTTGACAAAGTGACTCATCTGAGGATAATCAAGTTACAATTTGCTTTAAATAAAGTGAACATGATATTCTATGAGAACAAATTCGGGAACTGGATTCAAGTTTTAGTCTCTGGGGTCAGATAAGTTTTCAGGCAAGCATGACTGTTTTCAATTACAACCATTCACTTCTAATGTCATAGCCACCGTCTTGCAAAATGATACCACATCAGATAAATTTACACAACAAAATCAGAACTCAAATGAACTCAAATCATAGAATAATTAATGATATTGTTGTTTATCCTTGCGGGAAGACAAGGGGAGACTCAGGAATGCACTTTTTTCCTTTTTTTAATTACTGAAAAATGTTTGGGCCAATTCCGCTGAAACTACATGTAATCCTCAATGAAACCCTCTAATTTGACAAAGTCACCTTTAACATGTAGCGCTATACAGGTCAGGCATATTGTGGGATAGCTTGGGCTATCCAGCCGAAGCTTATTCATTTGTGTACAATGTATAAGCCCATTGTGTTGTGTGCAGATCTAATCCCCTTGAGTTTCACCACTGCCAAGCTAGCAAAGCTCAATGCTATGAGTCATCCCAGTCTAGTGACAGGTTGTAAATAAACAGAAAAGGGATTGTGTCAACCAAACAATGTTATATACGCGTAATAGAAACTGCCTTCCGTGAGCTCCCCTTTGGCTACGCGTGTAATTTGAAGGGGGTGCAACTCGCAGGGTTATGAAAGGAGTGGTCAATCGCTGGACAAAATGAAGGTTATGGTAAGGCATGGCTATTGTACCCGAACCGACACATACCAGAAATACAGATAAGAGTGAGGACAAGAAAGACTGACCGATATCATTATACACATCTTTCATTTCACTTCTTTATAAATTCGTCACGCGTACCACGAATTGACCTATCTGTCAGAAATAATAATTGTTTTGCAAATCGGGTTTTATACAAATTATTAATATACTCATTACTGTTAACATTTTCAGCAAGTTTCAATACCTAACACATAATAGTTTCGTAAATACACTAATTAATAAAAACGACATATCACTAGATTTGCCATTTTGTATTTGGACCTATCTTGATACGCCACTTTACCAATGATATACAAAGCACTACAACGCAGTTCAGGCGCGCGTGTGTGACATTTACATTTTCTTGAAGTGACCCAGGCACGTAGGAACCGGGGGCCGGGGGGGCCACTGGCCCCCGCTGAAAACATGCTGAAAATATGAGGGGGGCCGGGCCCCCCTAAAAAAATGTTGCCGGATGATAAATTGGCTTGTTCATATGTTCTGAGGGAATAGTACTGCAGTCTGTAGGCCATTTAATCAGATCACATTGACAAAGTGGCTATTTGAATACATTTGCTTACGGAATCTTGAAGTTTCTTCGTCGGTGCTTCCGCCCATGCAACAGACGCAAATTAGAACACGTGCGCAGAAACGCCCGGCCCCAATTTGTTTGTATGTGTACCACACTGTATGTGTATGGGGTCAACAGTGAAGGGATCCTAGGAGGCGCCCATTCCTTATGCGTGTATACAAAAGCCAGCGTGGGATTAACATTTTCTAGGAGTCCTTCGTTGATGTTACAGGAAATTTCCCTGTAAAATTAGACGATTGATATTGATCAAAAGTGCTCTTTTCCTCTGTATTTAGGCACACTGAAGCTTGATTTTTCGACCCCAAAATGCCAAAAGCACAGAGCTCCAGGGGGCTTCGCCCCTGGACCCCACCAGGGGCCGTAAGGCCGGCCCCTGGACCCCAACCCTGAAATTTATTTGAGCCACAAATGGAGAAGCCTGTGTGCGCTGATATGACCCCCGGTTCAAAAAATCCTGGGTCCGCGCATGCTCATTTCTTTAAAAAGATGGCATCGAACAGTATTTTAGCATCAATATTTCGAGGGATGTTTCTACCATCATCAACTTTACACCGTGTCAGTTTTATTTTTTTTAATATTTTAACTTCATGTTTTACATCGCGGATTTTAACTGATAGTACATTAAACGATTTTATGCAATTCTGGTGATCTGGGGATGTTGGTAAAGTGTTTAATAATTAAGGTGAGTGACCAGGCAAATTTCACAGATATAACCTGCCCCCCCCCCCCTGTTAAAGTCATCTTCCTACGTGCCTGTGACCTATCTGGAAGCGTAGTATACCCACAAAGTGACCATTCGCGATAGGTCTCAATATACAATGTGTTTGTACACAGCGCTATGAAGGCAAAACAATTCCTTTTTTTTCATTTTCACGAAGTGACGTATGTGTTTATGAATCATTTATTAGTTAAAATAGTTGCAAATGAAAACACACTGACAGTTATGTACGAATAAATATTTCAGCTGTATTTTGTCTTAAAAATAAACATAGTAAGCACACTCCGAAACAGCAGTTTGAAAACAGTGCAACTTCAATCGCGATTTCCCCCAAACATGTTTTGGGGGCTGTGAACAAGATAGGTCACTTGGTGGTACACATGACGAATTCTTTAGAAAAGGGAATAATATAACAACAACAGCAGGACCCCGCAAACCTGATCCGATATCAACGAAAATATGTTGTCTCTGCAGAATGCAGGGTTTTTAGTGAATGTGAGTGCAATGTATTTGACATTTGCAAAAGCAAAAACAAACAGTATTCTATCATTCAAACCCATCGTCGCTGCGTTGCCAACAATGACCCTAATAGCGGCACTAAACCCAAAGTCCCTCGAGACTGACGGGTGCGAATGATAAATCTATGAGAAACGGTTCGTTGAATGCTTTCAAAAGCGAACTTAATGCCAATTGGAGGATTATCAAGTAACCCGTACTATGGAATCTGTTCGTGAAAACGGATTACTAATGCGTAGGCCTACAACGGTTGATATTTTACGGATTAATAAAATGCGCGGTATCATTTGGTTATAACTCATGAATTGATTAATTTGTTAATAGGTTGACTAACTAATATAGTGAACCATATTAGACAGCACAAATAAGTATACTGAGTCATATTGGGCAGGACAGATTAATATATCGAATCATATTGGACAGCACATAATAATATATTGAGTCATATTGGACACCACAGATTAATATATTGAATAATTTTGGACGGCACAGATTATTATATTGAGTCCTAGTGGACGGCACAGATTATTATATTGAATCATATTGGACAGTACAAAAAGACACTTACTGAAGTCAGTGGTGGGTTTGTGTACCTGAAGTTGTAGTTTAAACCCACTGAACGTAACCGTTGAGTCTGAGGTGAACCTGATGACAACCAGCTGGTTTTTATCAAAGACTATGGATCTCAGCTTGGTGGAACCCTGCAGCACAAACTTTAATTCCAACTCGAGGACCGGAGAAAGTCCCTGGATTTGAACCACATCTCGGAAACTTTCAGTTGAGAATTCAATAATTGACACAGTAATTCCAAGACCGACAATATCGGATTTGAATTTCCATACGCAGTCGATCCCTGATGGGTAGTTGTTAGGGTAACCCGGTGACGTCAGTGTTTTACTGTCATGCCTTAGAGAGTATCCACGAAGACCACAGATATCTAAAAAAAAAATTAAAATTAAAGAAGAATGTAATTTTAAGAAGAAGATTTTTCCAATTATTTTTTTTTAATAATACAATGGTTATAGTGTTTGGGTGAGAAAGTCCTTTCCATTATGCATCGGTGGCTTAGGTACAGTGGCGTAACTAGGGTAAACTTTCCCCCCCCCCCCCTTAGTTACGCCACTGCTTAGATATTGCATCTTCTAGACAGAATCTAAGCTAACAAGTACGTACACCAGCGATAGCGGGTCAGCGATAAATGGGTCAAACTGATGCAAATCCCAGTTTAAATCATTTTCAAACACATTCCGGGTCAGCCTGACCTGGGAACTGGAAGATTGGTCAATTCTGACTCGGTTATGTTTCAGAGTGATTCAAGTCAGTCAGTAAACTTGTGTTTTGTCACTTGGGTCGGTCCCGGAAACAGTCAACCTACTGAACTGCTGTCAATCAAACCATAACCTATCACACAACTCTGATTAATGTTAATTGGCACAAAGACCCGATTGTTGGTTTGTTGACTGTCTGTAGACTACACCAACATAGAAATTGTCGACTATAAAGTAAAGTCTACTTATTAATCGAGCTGAAATTTCAAAGGAAATAATTATTATATACCTTGGGAGCACACCACGCGACCATTTTCTGACGTATCGTTCTTGACGCGTACGAGTTCTTCCATGTCACAAACAACTTTGTTGTTTTCACATCCATCTGTAAAAACAAAACGAACATTTGTATTGCAGTCTCGGAGGCTACCAGCAGAATCTTACACTCTTAAAACTTCTGGGTCAAAATTAACCAGGATCCGGGTCCCATTGTGACAATTTTCTGAGTCAGTGTGACCCGGATTCTGTGTCTAAATGACCAAGAAAAAGGTCAAAATGAGACAGAATCCGAGTTGAAATCAAATTTGTAAACCACTCTCCGGATCAGCCATGATGACGTCATCGGGTATCAAATTACAAGTGTTACGATCCAAAAATCTCCAAACTATCCGTGAATATAAATCACTCAAAAAGCCTGAATTTTCTCAGATGCAACAAAGAAATCAAACAAGGTGACACGGATGTAAAGAACGCAGAATCAAAGTGATTTAATAATGAAACTATCGGCCAGTTCAAATACCTATTGGGTTTAACAAACGTACAATGATTGAGTAAAACAAGTGTACATTAAAATAGATCGTATACAAAATAAGTAATCTCACAGGCTAATACGTCAACCCGGATGAAATACAGGCGAGGATCACGGCAACAGAAGATACAGCGAGGATCACATACACTGGCTCTAAAACGATCAACTTCAGGGGCGGTAAAACAGTTCTTTGCCGATGTGACTATGAGCTATCACGGGGCGAACTCACTCCGAAAAATGTCCAGAAGAAGACGAAGCAACAACGGGTACACAATCTGACACCCGCCACAAAATATGGGGAAAAGACCCCAAAATACCGAACTGTAGATTAAGTTCGAAACTGTCCTTTCCGGATTTAAATTAAGCTCTTTAACTGCACTCGGTCAAAAGCGAACTCTACCAAAAGCTCCTCCAACGAGTTGAATCACAATCACAGAAGTCGTAGCTTCCACCAGTCTTGAGTATTTGTGTCCCGTCCTAGATTTACCCCCAGCCCGTATATAAAGGATTTGTGTCGTTTTCTAGAAAGTACTACTCTAGATCATTCTATTAGCATCGCCCACTAGGGTTAACGACCTTACACACAAAGAATGATTGACAGCGTGCGTTGTATACACGTAATTACATGTACATGTATTAGGGTCTCATAACACAAGCCATTTAGGTTTTGAAAATTACCATTATGCTAATTGCTGTATTTGACACTAAAGCTATGGTGTTCATAATTTGTCATCCGATAGATCAAGACAGGGGCAACATTTAAAAAGTTAACACTAAAAGCTTATGACTTTTACTTCTGGTCGTACCGGAAGGTTAAAGTTTGCATTTGTTTTTCTTATTCAAACAATTTTTTTTTCAATTCGGCCCTTGGGCCGCAAGTTTTGAATGTTTTTAATAAACCATAATAATAATAATAATAATCATAAAAATATCACAATAACGTCATGATGACCTCACCAAGCATCAAGTGACGTCATATTAAAGGTGCACTTTTTAAAGATTTATATTGACAGGACAAAAATGCGCGATCATGCTAAAACATTTCATGTATTCAAACCGGGATGTGTTAAATCTACAATTTGAAGTCGCATCGTGATGACGTCATCAAGTATCACGTGACGTAAAGCTAAAGGTGCACGTTTTCAAGGATTTATAGTTTCAGGAAAATATGATTAATCAAGCTTAAAGGCATCGTACACGTTTGGTAATTACTCAAAATATTTATTAGCATAAAAACTTACTTGCTAACGAGCAACGGGGAGCTATTGGTAGTATAAAACATTGTGAGAAACAACTCCCACTGAAGTAACGTAGTTTTGGAGAAAGAGGTAATTTCTCACTAAAATAATAAAAACTTCTTGTAGGAAGTTTTTATTCCTAAACTTCTTTCATCATTCTCTTGCAACTTCGATGACCAATTGAGCCCAAATTTTCACAGGCTTGTTATTTTATGCATACATTGGGATACACCAAATGAGAACACTGGTCTTTGACAATTACCAAACGTGTACGATGCCTTTAAATTTTGTATGTATTCAAGCCGGGACGTGTAACATCCAAAATTTGAGGTGCTGTTCTAATGACGTGATCAAGCCTTGCTGAAGGCGGTCGCAGTTTTCACTTCAAAAAGGATGGCAAAACCCACACTATACATGTACTGTATGTGTGTATCACACACTGAGCACGACGCCCGTACTACTACTGTGCGTAGGTCATCCGCACCCGTTTTAATGTGTCGTGGCCGAGCGGTTTAGAGCGTCGAACTCAAGTTCTGGTCGATAAGTCATCGGAGTTTGGGTTTTAAATCCGGTCATGAAACTTGTGTCATTAGGCAAGATGCTTTACTATAATTGCTTCTCTTCACCCAGGGGTATAAATGTGTACCTGCGAGTGTAGAGGTTGATAATTGTGTTTGAAAAAGCCTTCGAAAGTAAAAAAAAAAATCATATCTCAAGGACCACTCATATTTTAGTCAAAATCTTTTCATCAGGTTTTAGGTCATTGAGCCTTCTCAAACTTTTGCAGAGAAATAATAACAATTTGACCTTAACTTCTGGTTGAAATCGGACGTTAAAGCCCTAGTTTGTAATGACCCGCCCTTAAACTGTGTATAATGCAAAAGCACTGTGTCTGGCATTTCCGCCCCATCGATCAGAAGGTTCAAAATCAACGAAGCCTGATTTGGCAATTGATATAGGCTCTTAGTCTAATCCATAGTCTGTTCCAAAAAAAAACGCCAAATAAGATCATTTATGTCGGCCAACAAAGACACACTTCCCAAGCTCACACAACCTTTAAACTTAGCAAATAGACACCGCTGTAGTGACGTCATGATGAGCACTGTTTGCGGTTCATAAAAATTTAACATGACATACAAATTCAGTCTTAAAAAATGCAAAGGTCGCAAATAGGCATCAGATTTGCTGACTGGAATACTACTGAATCATGAGATTTGCTTGTGCTACAAGTCCAGTTGTTCGAACCGGTGTTGCTCAGCTTTGCGAACGTTGGCATGCCCCTCCGAGTTTTGTCCTGTCCCTTTCATGGAGAACTCTCATGGTCGCGAAAAAACCCTCTATTTCATCAACACTGTTATATTCTCACGAACCACTGCTTTTCAAAGAAAGAAAAACGTCCGCAGTATGACGTCAGGGTGCTGTTTTGATTCATTTTCGTGAGATTCTGCGTTTTTGCCCAGCAACATGATGTTTTTTTTTGTGGGGTTTTTGACGTTATGACACAATTTTTATATTGTTTTAGTTCCACTCAATTTCGTAATCATTAGCACTCGTTTACCTTTCTAAAAAAAAGTAATAATTATAATGTTAATTTCGTTTAAGTTGATCTTTTTAAAGGCTGGAGAAAGGGTTTGCAATCAGATGTATCCAATTTGTCTGCAATCATTACATTGTGTTGGAACAATTGATCTCTATTACATCGTACATCAGTATAATATAGATCAACGATTGGTAAAGTTTGACGAAAACGTCTTCAGCTGAAATATAAGGGATACAGAGGGGCTATATGTAGAACATTTTGATTTAAAATGGATAAGAAACATTGGGCCTTACTCTGGTCTAAATAACATGTGTGACAGCAGTATCCTCGAGCGACTGACGATGGTCGGGGCGTATGTGGAATAAGGCTACTCGTGGCATCTTCCCAAACTGTGAAGTAACACTCCCCCGGCCTGTTGAAATATCTACCGCATGACGTCATCCTTGCGTCTCGTCCTTGGATGTCGATCAAGCCCCACTGGTCACTGCGGAAACCTGCATCGTAGGCAGCCTTCAACTGAGCCAATGAACACAGTTGCATATCACACTGTGCACAACGCTCTCTGGCCTGTGTCAGGTCGGCACTGGGATAACTCCTCGGTGTTAAGAAGATACGGTATTCTGAAAAATGAATGTTTACTTTATGTTGTAATTTCATTTCAAACTAAAGCGTAAAATCAAGCTAAAAAGTCGCAAGTCTTATTGTATACCGTTGCAACCATTGTACTTTGGCCTAAGCAACCAATCTACTAAACTCCATAAGAGCTGTAGTTCTCTATGCATGTTTGAGTTATAAACTTTGATTATGTTCAGATTGTAAAAATCCATTGCATAGTTCGTAAGTTGTGATTTTTGGGGGGTTTCGGCTATCCGCCGAAACCACCTTTGTTTTCGTCGAGATTTTTATTTTTATTAGCTGTTCCGACATAGCGGTCGGAACAGCTATTGTTTTCGTCAGGATTTTTTTTTGTTTTTATTATTCTTTTCTTCCGTCAAAAGCCCATAGGTTTAACCTGGGCATTTTGTTACGTCCAAAAGTCATACTTGGCTTCGTATAAAAGAGTCAGATCCTGTATCATATTAAAGCTTGGGTCTTGAAGTTATAGTTAAACGTGATTAGCTTAAATTATTTAATTGGTTTACTTAGTTATAATGACATGAATATTTAATTAGCCAATCTTTATACCACCATATCTCAAAAAGTATACGTCCGATCGTCAAACTTTTTTCGCTTTTATACTTGTGGGGTACTGTATAACTATTTGATGGCCTAAAATTTCGGACGACGTCACCATGACGTCATTTATTGCCCGTTTTGTATCTGTGTACACAAGCCAATGGCTCTGAAAGGTGTAAGTGTTTAGTTGGTCAAAAACACAACTTTTTCAAATAAGCAAAACTTTAGTTACCTTAAAGAATATTTTTCTTTTTAAACACGACTGCTTTCACTGGCTAGCTGGCAAATTGTGCCGTGATTGCGCAATCACGGCTAGGCGTCAAAGACTGTCGTGATATTGGAATCCTTACCGAGAGAGGATATACGTACGTTCTAATAGGGTTTTCATTAAAAGGCATTGGATTGGGATAAGTTACAAATTATCGTGTACCTTATTAAATTTATTAGTATGAAAAACACATTTTTGTTACTGTGACGTCATCAAGTGTCAAATTACGGTAATTCAAAGCTTATATTAGTTAATCTTTGCAGCACCATATCTCAAGAAGTACACAGCCGATTTTCAAAATGTTGTCAGTTATAGACTCCTTGGGCATTGCCGATTAGCCTTGGGTTACCGTGACCCCATGTTGACCTTTATTTCCGGGTCAACCGGAAGTGGGACCATATCTCAAGAACTACAAAACCGGTTTCAAACTTTTTTCAGTTATAGACTCCTTGGGCATTGGAGATTAGCCTTGGGTTACCGTGACCCCATGTTGACCTTTATTTCCGGGTCAACCGGAAGTGAGACCATATCTCAAGAACTACACAACCGATTTTCAAACTTTTTTCAGTTATAGACTCCTTGGGCATTGGAGATTAGCCTTGGGTAACCGTGACCCCATGATGACCTTTACTTCCGGGTCAACCGGAAGTGAGACCATATCTCAAGAACTACTCAACCGATTTTCAATTTGTTTTCAGTTAGAGACCCTTTGAGCATTACAGATTGAACTTCGGTTACCGTGACCCCGGGTTGACCTTTACTTCCCGGTCAACCGGAAGTGGGACCATGTCTCAAGAACTACACAACCGATTTTCAATTTCTTTTCAGTTATATATCCTTTGAGCATGAAACATTGAAGCCCCATGTTGACCTTTACTTCCGGGTCAACCGGAATTGGGACCAGATCTCAAGAAGTACACACCCGATTTGCAATTTCTTTTCAATTATAGACCCTTTTTAGCATTAAACATTAAACTTTGGTTATCTTGACCCCATTTTAACCTTTACTTCCGGGTCAACCGGAATTGGGACCAGATCTCAAGAACTACTCAGCCAATTTTCGAATTCATTTCAGTTATAAACCTTTTGAGAATTGAGGATTAGCCTCAGGTTACCGTGACCCCATGTTGACCTTTATTTCAGGAAAAGGGGTCCTACAGCATGTGGTTCTAATATGATGTGGGTGAAAGTTTTAGGTTTAGGTTTTTGGGCACACTTAAATCAAAAAGGGCCTGTTAAAAGTGAAGGGTCTTCTATCTCAAAGTCAGACTAACTTTCTAGGTCTGGAGCGTTTAATCAAGGTAAAAAAAACGGAACAGCTTTGTGTTTGTCCTAAGGACAAACACATCGTTCTAGTTATTATTATTATTTTACCATTCGAAAAATTCTCATAGCATTAACCAGTGAAATTTGTCGTCGTTCCATTTCAGAAATTACAGTCTTAAAAGACAAAAACAATACATCAAATGAAAGCCTGTGCTCTAACTTAGATCAAGCAGCAGTTGTTTCGAGTGTTTTTCGTTCCTTTCTTGACGATATGACCGATTTAAAAACGCCCGTAAATGTATCGCGATCGCCGTGTCTGTGTACATGACACGTATTACTCACTGGAAACTGGATACGTCCGTACCTACACAGACAGCTGTGTCACACGCACGGCATCGTTCCGACCTTTGGACCTTCCATTCATGCATGGTTGATCTAACGATGGCGCAAGCTAAGGATGATGACGTTACCAGTTCGATCAACTCTTCTGCCCTCCACAGAGAGGGCGCTAGATAGAATATGGGTCTGCGCGAACTATTAAATATGGAAGCGTTTAAATCCAAGGGCTTATGAAGATAAGTAAAGATAATTAAATACGGAAGCGTCAAAGGGATATTTATTGGTTTTGGTCCATCACAATGTCAAGGTTGTGTGATAGAAATTGCATCATAAAAGCGATGGGTTTCATTTTCGTTAACTCTTCCACGTCTGGTGGACAATCCATCGCCATCATCAGGACTAATTAACAAACTACATTACGTCACCAAGACATTATTCAATTCTTAATAGTTCGCCTTGTTAAAGCCGAAACCCCAGTATTTGTTCGTAACAAATTCAGGTCTAGTTTTAATCATGTATTTAATTTCACTCAACACCTGATGACATCATCATGACGTCATTGAAGCGGTGTCTCCTACTATAGTAAAGAGCTAACTATGTGCAAAGTTTGAAGGTGGTGTTAGTATGGGAAGTATGTCTTTATCATTTGGTTTTTAACTTTTTCCCTATGTGTGTGTTATAAACTGCTTACTCAGTACTTTCCCGAATTTTGTGTAAAAAAATATATAAAAACAGGCGCCATCGGGTTGGATTCGAACCCACGACGTTTGCACTGCTAGAGCAGATATCTAACCACCACATCAACGAGCTAGTGTGTCTTTGTTGGCCGACAAAAGTGCTCACATTTAGCGTTTTTGCTTGGATTAGACTAACAAAGCCTCGTGCCAAATCAGGCTTCGTGGCTGATCAATGAACCTTCTGATCAATGGAGCGGAACAGCCAGCCACAGTGCTTTTGCATATTCATTGTGTACACAGTAAATGCTGTTAATACATACGTAGTCTTTAACGTCCGATTTCGACCAGACGGTTAGGTCAATTTCGTATCATCTATCTGCATAAGTTTGAGAAGGCTTACAGACCTACAACCTGATGTAAAAAGTGAGATGAAATTATAAGTAGTTATTATGTATACCACTTTCGAAACTAATGTCTTAAACTTTGCAACAGACATCTAGTACAACAGTATTTTCAACTGTTTTAACCTGCCGCTAGAGGGCGCTCTTGATTTTTTATGACGTCATCGGTCTTATTTTTTAAACCAGACCCAAAGTTGCCACTTTTAAATTGCCAGGCACTTCCGGTTTCGACCGGAAGTAGAGGTCACGTAATGTCACGCACACAATACAAAAATTAAGACCTATGTTACCTTTGTATAACCCGCACAAAGCAACCAAGACTCTCTTATCCTTGATTTGATACAGATTTTAAAATATTTACACATTGATGTAGATGTCCGAACCGCGCCGGTTATCTGTCACAGAGCGCGCCAATAATGTCACAGAGCGCTATAAAAGCATGACCATTAATTTGATAAAGCGCCACCTTGCATGTGAAATGTATTGCTAACGTTTCCATTTCAAATGTGGACTATACACAGGCTTCGTGGACTTTGAACCTTACTATGATCAATGGAGCGGAACAGCCAGCCGCGGTGTTTTCTCTATACATAGTTTAAATAACGCCCGTTTTGGACCAGAAGTTAAGGTCATTGTGATGTCTGTGCAAATGTGTGAGCAGGCTCAATGAGCTACAACCTTATGTAACAAGTTTGACAAAATTATAAGTGGTTCTTTTTAAATGTTTTTTGAAATTTTCAACTTCAAGTTTGAACCGGAAATCAAGGTCAAATGAGGTCACACTCTTTATAGCTGTTGTTAAGTCTAAAACAGCCTTTTCGATGATGTTAATATTTTGAAAATTCATTGTGTAGTTTATTAGTTATGATTTGTTCAAACTATGTGTGAAGATTGAAGGTTGTGAGTTTTGGAAAAGTGTCTTTCTTAGTGGACGATCACGGGGGAAAAGAAGAAAAAGAAGAAGTATTAAAAGAAAATAAAAAAGGGGAAAAAGGAACAAAATTAAGAGGAGTTCCGGGCGGATTGGCCGAAAACCTATTAAAAAAACGAACAAAAACAAGAGGTGTTTCGAGCTATGTTCCGAACAACTAATAAAGCAGGGAAAAGGCACAGCTTGAACAGGGTTCAAATAAGGCCAATATGAAATATTCACCAGAGAAGACTACTTATTTGGCAATCATAACATTAGATTAACAGGGCTTAATTTAGAGCAGCATTAATTGCTATAATTATTTGGACTGCAACTTATACAGACATCAAGAAACGAGACTGTTTTTCAGTATATTTGTATTACAAGAAGGGAGACTGAAGTGTCTTTGGTTTCTTGGGGTATATGGTTCACTCTGGTTGGTTAGTTGTGCAAATGATTGAACCTTTTCTTAGCATTTAACATGTAACTGCTCACACAGTGATTTCCTACGGGTATATAAGGTTAGGATGCCAAGCCGTTCCAGTGCCTTAGCATAAGACTTATTAGGAATGATAATTCTGAAGGTTCTTCGTCGAATGGACTCCAACAAGTTAGACTGTTCCTTAGTTAAGCTGCTATGATAAACCTGGCATGCATAATCAAGTATGAATCTAATGCAGACAAACTAGTATTTGCAAAGGCCCAGTTGGCAAAGACCATCTCTGCGGAGTTGCACTGACAAGTAAAGTCTATAAGTAGCTTTTGTAAACACAAAATTAACCTGAGTTTCCCAACACACATCATCACTGATGGTCAACCCTAACAATTTCATCTGTTTCACAAGATTAATATTATGACCATGTATAAACTGGATATCAACGGCCTATGTTTTTTGAAATTGATAACCATGTATTTATTGTTATTTGTCATTGTGTGAGGACCAATCGATCACTTCCTGCACCGAATCTTGCATTTTAGATTCATCTGCCGATGTCACTACTTCATGCACCTCATGTATCATTAACATATTTGACTGTGGGCAGGGTGGGTTGAAGATCATCATAACGAAAAGTACAGGCCCGTGTATTGTTCCCTGTGGGACCCAACCGTTTTTGACGGTCCAATCTGACTCACAATAACCAATTTTAACACGCTGTGTTCTGAGCCGTAGAAACTCTGTTACCCAGTTAACAATAAACTTGGTCAACGTGGAGAAACTTCAGTATGTTAATGAGAGTCACGTGATTGATCCTGTCAAATGCTTTGCTACAATCAAGAAAAAGGACACGCACAACACAATGTTTTTGAAATAGAAGAGATAGAGAGAAGCGAGATGTAGAACATTCTGATTAAACATGGAAACGAAATAGTTGGCCTTACTCTGGTCTAAATCACATGTATGACAGCAGTATCCTCGAGCGACTGACGATGGTCGGGGCGTATGTGGAATAAGGCTACTCGTGGCATCTTCCCAAACTTTGAAGTAACACTCCCCCGGCCTGTTGAAATAGCTACCGCATGACGTCACCCTTGCGTCTCGTCCTTTGATGTCGATCAAGCCCCATGGGTCACTGCGGTAACCTGCATTGAAGGCAGCTTTCAACTGAGCCAATGAACACAGCTGCATATCACACTGTGCACAACGCTCTCTGGCCTGTGTAAGGTCGGCACTGGGATAACTCCTCGGTGTTAAGAAGATACGGTAATCTGAAAATAAAATTTACTTTATGTTGTAACTTTAATTCAAACTAAAGCGTAAAATCAAGTTTAAAAGTCGCAAGTCTTATTATATACCCGTTGCAACCAATGGACGTGGCCGTAGCAACCAATCTACTTTACCATTAGTAACCGGATTACTATACTGATAGCAAATATTGTACTAGACCCGTAGCACCCACTGCACTATACCTGTTGTAACCAATCACTGTATACTAAAACAGTCTTAGCAACCAATAAACTAAACCCGTAGCAACTATTTTACTATACCCGTAGCCACCAATGTACTATACCCGCAGCAACCACTACACTATACCATAGCAACAGTTAATTATAACCGTAGCAACTAATGTACGAAAACTGACGAAAACGTCTTTGGCTGAAAAAGAAGAAATTAAGAGTAGCGAAATGTAGAACATTTTTATTTAAAATGGATAAGAAATATTTTGCCTTACTCTGGTCTAAATGACATGTATGACAGCAGTATCCTAGAGCGACAGAGGATGGTCGGGGTGTATTTGGAATAAGGCTACTCGCTGCATCTTCCCAAACTGTGAAGTAACACTCCCCCGGCGTTTTGAAATATGAGCTACCGCATGACGTCACCCGTGCGTCTCGCCCTTGGATGTCGATCAAGCCCCATGGGTCACTGCGGTAACCTGCATTGTAGGCAGCTTTCAACTGAGCCAATGAACACAGTTGCATATCACACTGTGCACAACGGTCTCTGGCCTGTGTCAGGTCGGCACTTGGATAACTCTCCGGTGTTAAGAAGATACGGTATTCTGAAAAAGAAAAACAAAATACGTGTATTTTAATTCAACTTATAAAGCGTAAAATCAAGTTAAAAAGTCACAGGTCTTATTCTGTACCCGTTGCAACCAATGTACTTTGGCCACAGAAACCAATCTACTATACTCTTAGTAACCAGTTTACTATACTGATAGCAATCAAAACTTTGTCTAACTACAGACCGGTGTCTAATTTTAAGAGTATTGGCAAGACCATTGAGCGCATTGTTGCCTCCAGACTGAATACTGTTATCTCTGACTTTGGCCTTGCTGATAAATTTCAATCTGCATACAAGTCCAGGCCTGTACAGAATCGGCACTTTTGCGGGTGCAAAATTACATTATGTGCTATGGATGAAGGTCATGTGACTGCCCTGATTCTGCTTGAGTTAATTGCGGCCTTTGACACCGTGGATCACACTATTTTGCTCAAGAGACTTCGTGATGTTATTGATATTATTGGTTTACAAGGTAATGGTGCCAATCATAATATTTACGAAACAAATCACATTTTGTTCGCATTGGCATTCGACATCAGATCCGGTTGTTCGTAATTTGTCGGTCCCTCAAGGGTCAGTTCTTGGACCGCTGTGGTTCACAGTGTACACCTACCCAGTTCATAACATCATCATGAAACACAAACTTAACCATCATGTATATGCTGTTGATACTCAGTTATATTTCTCTTTTAAACCATCTCAAATTGTTGCTGATGAGAGCATGAGTTGTATCTGAAACATGTGTGGTGAAATTCATTTTTGGATGCTAAAAAATCTCCTTAAAGTTAATGATAGTAAAACATAATTTATGATACTTGGTTCACGTCAACAACTCTCTAAAGTTTCTGTTCCCCATATTAATACAGGTGACTCCGCAATAACCTCTGTTACTAGAGCTCGTAATCTTGGTATTATATTCGACTCTTACATGACACTTAGTTCACATATTTCTAGTATTGCACGTTCTATGACATTTCACATTCGTAATATCGGCAAAGTAAGACAGTATTTGACAAAGAATGCAACTGAGCAGGTAGTGCACTCGGTCGTAGTTTCCAGACTTGACGTGTGTAATTCACTTTTATAGTTTATGGTTTTCTTTGTACTAAAATTGAACGTCTTCAGCAATTTCAGAACTCTGCTGTTTGCGTTATTACCTTGACTAAAAAGTCCTCCCATATTACGCCTATTTTTAAAGAGTTACACTGGTAACCAGTAAACAGTAGGATTCAGTACAAACTACTGCTTTTTGTGTATACATCACTTACTAACATTGCCCCTGCATATAATTATTGATGATCTTCTCAAACCAAACGATCCTCCTCGCAACTCTGGTTATACAATTATAATCTCCTAATTGACACCCATATCCAATCATTCATGAGGCGACCGATTTTTCTCACATGCTGCGCCACGCCTATGGAACAAATTGCCTGCACAAGTAAAATCATCTGTTTCATTAAACCAATTTTTAAAAAATAATAAAGACTCATCTTTTTAATCAAGTATTTGAGTAGGCTTAAATGGTTTGTTTTTTCTGTGTTTTTATTTTATTTCAATTTGTATTCCTTTACCACATGTAGTGTATTCTGGATTTCTTCTTAGCTTAGGCTTACGTTTCCATTTTGATTATTGTACATGTTATGTTTGTATTAGCGCCATGAGCACAGTTGTGGATTTGTGCGCTTTATAAGTTTTCATTATTAGCTGTTCCGACTTAGAGTCGGAACAGGTTTTGTTTTCGGCGAGATTTGTGTTTGTTTGTATTATTATTCTTTGTTCCCATAGCATTTGTACACATTTTGTTTAGTCCTTGAAAAAACTAGGTGAATATGAAAGACTTAGATCCTATATCGTATAGAAGCTTAGTTCTTAAACTTAACATTAATCTAGTAATTGTTAAAATTGTTAATTAATCAGCCATGTTTCAGCAAGATGAATATTTAATTAACAAACCTTGTTTGCACCATATCTCAAAAAGTCTACCGCCGATCGTCAAATTTATTTCAGTTATACACTTGTGGGATACTGTAAATGTGGTATGTGGCCTAAAATGCCGAACGACATCATCATGACATCATTTATTGTGCGTTTTCACCCGTGTACAAAACATATGGAATAAAGTGAAAACAAATTTGACTTTCAAAAACATAATTATGCGATTAAGCTCAAATTGCATCTCCTAGATTGCACAAATCTTTCTTAAAACAAGGGAAATTTTATTGACGGTAAATTTTAAAAACATCAAAACCTATGTAAACATTATCAGTAGAAAACAAAAAGTTTTAACTTTTTTGTAAGACTTGTTCCTTGTTATGGGGGTTAGTTTGCTTTTCTACTGACTTATGAAACCAGTTCCTTTGTATGAGGGGTTACTTCTTTATACAGAAAAAAATTATGAGACCTGTTCCTTGATATGAGGGGAGGTTAATTGCTTTACGTACTTACTTGTGAGACCTGTTCCTAGTTTGCATTGCATACTAACGTTTGAGACATGTTCCCTGGTGTTATGGGTAGTTCGCTTTAAGTACTAACTTGTGAGACCTGTTCCTTGATATGAGGGGTAATTCACTTTATGTAAAAACTTGTAAGACCTACTCCTTGATATGAGGGTTAGTTCACTTTACGTACTAACTTGTGAGACCTGTTCCTTGATATGGGGGGTAATTCGCTTTACATATTACATTTTTTGTAAGACTTGTTCCTTGTTATGGGGGTTAGTTTGCTTAACAACTGACTTATGAGACCAGTTCCTTTGTATGAGGGATTACTTCTCGTTACAGACTAACTTATGAGACCTGGTCCTTGATGTGAGGGGTAGTTATTTGCTTTTCTACTGACTTATGAGACCAGTTCCTTTGTATGAGGGGTTACTTCTTTTTACAGAATAACTTATGAGACCTGTTCCTTGATATGAGGGGAGGTTATTTGCTTTACGTACCTACTTGTGAGACCTGTTCCTTGGTATGAGGGTTAATTCAATTTACGTACTTTACTTGTAAGACCTGTTCCTTGATATGAGGGGTAGTTCGCTTAAAGTACAAACTTGTGAGACCTGTTCCTTGATATAGGGTTTGTTCGTTTTATACATAATAATTTGTGAGACCTGTTCCTTGATATGAGGGGTACTTCGCTTTACATATTAACTTTTTTGTAAGACTTGTTCCTTATTATGGGGGTTAGTTTGCTTTACTACTGACTTATGACACCTGTTCCTTTGCATGAGGGGTTACTTCTCCTTACAGACTAACTTATGAGACCTCGTCCTTAATATTAGGGGAGGTTAATTGCTTTAGGTACTTACTTGTGACACCTGTTCCTAGTTTGTATTACGTACTACTTTCTGAGACCTGTTCCTTGATATGAGGAGTAGTTCACTTTAGATACTAACTTGTGAGACTTGTGCCTTGATATGAAGCTTAGTTTAATTTACGAACTGACTAATGAGACCTGTTCACTTTTAGAGTCATATCAGAATGAAGATTAGGTTTAGGTTTTAAAATAGGCACATTTAAAGTCAAAATAAGGGCATGCCACAGGTGAAGTGTCTTTTATCTCAAGGTCAGACCCACTTTAAAGGCCTGGAGCGCCTAATCAAAGCAAAACTACAAGGAACAGCTTTGTGTTTGTTCAAAAACACATAATGTCTTGTTATTATTATTATTGCTATTAATCATTGTACTATACCTGTAGTAATAAGTCACTGATAACGGTCGTAACAACAAATATACCATACCGCAACTAATATACTAAATCCGTAGCAACCACTACACTTATTAAAACCGTAGCAACTAATCTACTAAACCCTACACGTCTGTGGTGTTGTATCGTCCTGGGGAGTCGATCGTATTTTTATTCATGCACTCAATATTCAGTGCTTTTATTCATGCACTTTATTCAGCAACATCCGTGGAGCTATCTTGGACTCAACTGTCTGGACCGGACCTCCAGAATTATCATCCACCGGACGGACGGTATTTCAGCTAGCAACACTTGATGAGATTACTAAGATCATTAAATCATCACCCTGCAAATCTAGTGCTCTCGATCCTGTCCCCACTTGGATGGTAAAGAAGGCACCTGCTGCATTTGCGACAATAATTTTGAGAGTCATCAACTGCTCCCTCTCATCTGCTACTGTTCCTGATGGTTTCAAGATGGCCCATATCACACCGCTTCTCAAGAAAAAACACTTGATCCCGAGTGTTTCAGCAACTACAGACCAGTCTCTCAACTTGCTTTTATCTCAAAAATTTTAGAGAAGGTCGTTGCTCATCGTCTTGGTGCGTACTTGCGTGACAACAACCTCTCAGAAAACATGCAGTCAGCCTACAAGCCAGGTCACAGTGTCGAAACCGCCCTAGTCAAGGTCACAAACGACATCCTCACAGCTATTGACAAAAAGCAGAAGGTTCTACTTGTACTACTGGATCTCTCCGCAGCATTCGACACTGTGGACCATAGTCTGCTACTGAGAAGGATGTCTGACCGGTTTGGAATCTCTGGGGTGGTGCTTGACTGGTTCCGTTCCTACCTTAATTCAAGATCTCAAGCCGTCGTCATAGCCGACAGTAAATCAGAGCACCGGCACTTGAACTGTGGAGTTCCTCAGGGATCAGTCCTCGGTCCTTTCCTATTTACTATGTATACTACACTTCTTGGGGACATTGCGCGACGCCATGGTGTGAACTTCCATCTTTATGCAGACGACACGCAACTTTATATCGCCTTCAAGCCAGGGTCTACCGATCACGCCACTTTTGACCAGATCCGCAACTGCATAACCGAGATGCAGCTGTGGTTGGAAAGCAACTTTCTTAAACTGATCAACGAAAAAACTGATGTCCTTCTCACTGGCTCAGGAAATTTTCAGAAAAATTTCACCATCAGCGGTCATGACCTGCCTGTCTCAGATACAGTGCGAGATTTGGGTGTTCATCTTGACAGCGAGCCGAGCATGAATGCCAACATTTCGTCTATATGTAAGAGCGCACACTATCATCTGTGGAACATTGCCAGAATCCGCAAATACCTCTCCTTCTCAGATGCAGAAAAAGTTATTCATGCCCTTGTCACGTCACGACTAGACTGCTGCAATGCAGTTCTGGCCGGCCTGCCAAATACATCAATATCCAGACTTCAGAGAATCCTTCATAATGCCGCTCGAGTTCTGGCAAAAATCAAGAAACATGATCACATTACTCCTATCCTTAAAGAACTCCACTGGCTCCCGGTGCCCAAACGTATTGAATACAAGGTTCTCACCATTGTATTTAAAGCACTTCACGATTCTGCACCCACCTACATCAAAGATCTTCTTCAAATAAGACACTGTCATTATGCTCTCCGTTCTGCTGCCTCAACCCGACTCGTTGTACCTAAATCTCGCACCACCCACTATGGCGACCGTGCATTCTCCCACATTGCACATGTCTTATGGAACAAGCTACCTAGCGACATCAGAAACATTCACTCACTCAACACATTTCAAACTCGTATTAAGACACTTCTGTTTACTGCATGTTATTAACATTCCTGTTTTTGGTTTTTTTGGTGTATTTTCCTGTAGAGAGTTTGATACTTTGTAGTATCCTTTAGCGCCTTGAGTAATTTTTTTATTAGAAAGTGCGCTTTATAAGTTTGTATTATTATTATTATTATTATTATTAATATGTGTATACTATTTGGGGCATATAATTGCATGGTTGTCAAAACCTTTTTGAAATGTAAATGAAAAAGTGCATTATCATCATTATCAATAAAATATAAACGGATTAATCATTTTATTTTGTATTCGTTCAGTATCAGAACTGACATCCTTTCCTACCTAGTGAGCCCTTTGTTTAAAGTCCGTTTCCCTCCGATGGCCTACCGGTCTGCAGCCAGTAAACCGAAAACATATTTTAGTAAATTACTCGTTCAGATTTGAGCAAAAATAGGTTAAACCCTTTAAGTTCTATCCTAAAAAGGCCCGATTGACATAGTCTATGACCCTACAGGCAGTGTGACTCATGGGCTCGGAATCTCTAGTTAGAAAACATTTTTCCCATAGGCTTGTGCACACAAAATGCTGCGGTTTCACAGTGTAAACACTTACTAATTAACACAAAACAAATTTTAAAATAAATATTTATTAATTTTGTTTGCGTCAAACTGTCTCTACAACCTCTGGAAAGGTTATAAGCTTTAAATAAAAAGTATGAAAGCCACATAACAAAGGTGTTATACACGTTTCCCCACGGTCTACTGGCTGCAGTTCCAAAAGGCAGTCGTGTGAATCTGACAGGGGCTGTGCATTGCAGGGTTTTAAATAAGATGCAATATGTTTAATTTTGGTGAACACAATCAATTCACAAAACGGTCTAAACAGATGGATAAAGGCCCTCTAGAACCCAGGAAACAACTTCAATTAACAAAAAATACACAGGATCAAGACAAAATATTGCGGTACGGTTCGGCCTACGTCAATAAAATATTCATTGTTTTAAGAAAGATTTGTGCAATCTAGGCAATGTAATTTGAGCTTAACCGAATAATTATGTTTCTGGAAGTCGGATTTGTTTTCACTTTATTCCATATGTTTTGTACATGGGTGAAAACACGCAATAAATGATGTCATGATGACATCGTTCGGCATTTTAGGCAACAGACACGTATACGGTAATCCACAATTGTATAATTGAAAAAGGTGTAACGATCGGCGGTATACTTTTTGAAATATGGCGGTTTTAAACAAGATTGACTTACTAAATATTCACCTCGCTGAAACATGGCTATTTATAGGCATCGTACACGTTTGGTAATTGTCAAAGACCAGTGTTCTCACTTGGTTTATCCCAACATATGCATAAAATAACAAGCCTGTGAAAATTTGGGCTCAATTGGTCATCGAAGTTGCAAGAAAATTATGAAAGAAAAAACACCCTTGTTGTACAAATCTGTGTGCTTTCAGTTAGGAATAAAAACTTCTTGCAAGAAGTTTTTATTATTTTAATGAGAAATTACCTCTTTCTCAAAAACTACGTTACTTCAGAGGGAGTCGTTTCTCACAATGTGTTATACTATCAACAGCTCTCCGTTGCTCGTACCAAGTAAGTTTTTATGCTAATAAATATTTTGAGTAATTACCAAACGTGTACGATGCCTTTAATAACAACAAAGTTGTAAGTTTACATTTTACAATCTAAGTCAAGGCTTAAGCTCTCGATCATATGATTAAAAACAAATGACTGTGGCGTTGTGTTCGGTTGGTTGGTGTAGTTTGACGAAAACATCTCTCGCTGAAATACAAAAGACAGAAAGGAGAGAAATGTAGAACATTTTGATTTAACATGGTTAAGAAATATTGGGACTTACTCTGGTCTAAATGACATGTGTGACAGCAGTATCCTCGAGCGATTGACGATGGTCGGGGTGTATTTGGAATAAGGCTACTCGCTGCATCTTCCGAAACTTTGAAATAACACTCCCCCGGCCTGTTGAAATAGCTACCGCATGACGTCACCCTTGCGTCTCGTCCTTTGATGTCGATCAAGCCCCATGGGTCACTGCGGTAACCTGCATTGTAGGCAGCTTTCAACTGAGCCAATGAACACAGTTGCATATCACGCTGTGCACAACGCTCTCTGGCCTGTGTCAGGTCGGCACTTGGATAACTCTCCGGTGTTAAGAAGATACTGTATTCTGAAAAATTAAAGTTTACTATGTTGTAACTTTATTTCAAACTTAAAAGCGTGAAATCAAGCTTAAAAGTCGCAAGTCTTATTCTATACCCGTTGCAACCATTGTACCTTGGTCGTAGCAACCAATCTGCTATACCTTTAGTAATATAAAAAAAATATGCGCGATTAATTTGAAATTTGCATATATTCAAGTCGGGATGAGTAACATCCAAAATGTGGGGTCCTGTTCAATGACGTTATCAAGTTTCACCTGACGTCACCTTAAAGTTGCAGTATTACAAGATCAAAACCACCAAACACTACACAAAATGTCACCCCGTTTGACCTTGACTTCCTGTTCAAATCGGAAGTTGAACTTTAATAATTAAAAAAACAAAAATTCCTGAAACACAGATTGGATTTTTTCAATGCAGACATCATTAGAAAGGTGTGTAACAACTTAACAAACGATACACAGATGTGACCCCATTTGACCTTGACTTCCAGTTATCATCTATACATCATCAAAAAGGCCTCCAAAGACTAAACGAATGTCCTCATTTGACCTTGACTCTGGTTCAAACAAAAATTTGAACTACAACTACAACCCGAACCACAATTTTGACTTTTACAATGCATTCACCATTAGTAAGGTCTTCAAAAAGCAAACAAACTATACACAAAATGTGACTATTTGACCTTGACTTCCGGTTAAAACCGAAAGTTGATGATTAATTATAAGAAAATTCATAACTCCTGTACATTAAATTGGTTTTGTACACTATATAAATCATCGGAAATACCTTCAAAAACTTAACAATCGCTAAACAAAGTGTGACCCAATGTTTAAACAAAAACTTATGTCTAGGTTTACTTATTCATCTTCTCCCCATCGATGGTCTGCTGACAAATACACACTAAATAAGTGTGAAGTGTAAGGTCACATAACCTTAACACTTCACACTTATTTAGTTCTTAATTGGTAAAAGAAGCCACTGTAGTGACGTCATGGTGACGTCATCAGGTGTTTAATTGCATTAAATTAAAGTTTAATATTTGAAAAACATCATCACTCATGATCCACTTAAATTTGTTTAAACTATCTATACCTTATCTGAAAGGTATTTTGCAACCTAACAAACACTACACAAAGTGAGACCTCATTTGCCCTTCACTTCGGGCTCAAAACGGAAGTTGAACATTTCAAAAAATCATATCTCAAATATTTGACATGGTTTTTCTACATGAAATAATGTTTGACCCCTAGGCAACCCAATTTAAAGAGTAATGACGTCATTATCTACATTAACAACGGCGCCATCTTGGGACAAGTTTGAAATTGTACTATTTACTAAAGGTTATATAGCATATTGCTCAATGACACAAGTGCCATGACCGGGCCTCGAACCCATACTCTGATGATCAGAAACGTCAGAGCTTAAGACACGAAACAGGGACCTTATAAATGGATACCTGATGTGTCTTTCTCTTGATCAGCTTTAAGCAAGAACCCGACAATTGAAGTTGTAAAATCGCTCTCGAAGGTAAGAAACATCACGTTTTCCTTTGACGCCACACTCAAAGGGTAGCGTTTCCTACGTCAATATACAAAATAACATCTAATGTTAACGGTTTAAATGAAGTTGGATTTTGTCATATATTTACGAACCATTTCTTTACACACAAAAAGACAGTCATTCATTTGACCAACGGAAAATAGAGTTTAGTTTTGTATAATTATTTCTGCTTCATTTTGATTCGATATATGCAATGTGAGACTTATGACACTGTTGCAGACGTCCCACTCATCTGTCCTTTTCCATTGTTCTCACCGACGAGAACAATAGAAAAGGACTCGTGAGTGGGACGCCTACCCTCGTCTCAAAAGTCTCCATTTGGTATCATTTTCTCCAATGCGCATTTTAATATAATATCTACATGACAATAAAAAAGTGGGAGGGGACCGGTGACAATTTACTTACCCAGTCAATTTTAAAAACGGGTCTGCAAAGGTATCACCATTCCCACAGTTGAGAAAATCGTAGCCTTCCTCTAAATCCATCGTCGTGAACGTGACAACTACTCTGTATCCCAGTTCTGCCACTATAAGCCACAAGCAACGAGCTTTATTGGGATATTGCTGTGGCCAGCCGGGGGAAGCTATTGTTCCCAGATTACTATTGCTAACGTTAATAAAGCTGGCTCCACATGGTTCTGTAATAATTGAGACAAGAAAAACTTTATTTTAACCATGTGAAGCAACTTCGCTCTCGGATTATCATTAAGGCATGTTTTGAATAAATCTCGTGGTAATTAGCCCCCAATTAAGCTCCCATATTTGTTCCCCATATCTGATTTTCCTTAGGGCAACACGCCCAGGACTTGCAGAGTCTTTTGGTAGTACAGTACTCACCGCATTCGAACTCATCAGACGAGTCAGTGCAGTCACTGTGTCCATTGCAAATCAGTTGACTCGAAACGCATTGATGCCCAGATCGGCAAAAGAACTCAACCTCGG
The DNA here is from genome assembly GCA_021014325.1 of Plazaster borealis. Taxonomy (NCBI): domain Eukaryota; kingdom Metazoa; phylum Echinodermata; class Asteroidea; order Forcipulatida; family Labidiasteridae; genus Plazaster; species Plazaster borealis. The sequence goes on from CM037461.1 coordinate 6,809,956, forward strand.
TGCAGTGACCTGTGAAGGCGCACATTGTTGTAATGTTTAATTAATAACAGAAAGGTATCTCCACAGCCAAACGTGTTCATTAGTGGCGTAACCAGAGAGGGGCAGGTGGAAGGAGCTCAAAACTCGCCCCAACCTCTACAACCAGCCACCCTGCTGGTTACGCCACTGCAAACAAAAGCAGGCACAAGCAATGGTTGTTGAAACAAAGACAAACTCACCGCAACCCATCTCATCGGAATAATCTGGGCAGTCTGCTACTCCGTTGCAAAGAGCTGTTTCCTCAACACATGCAAGACCAGATGCACAGAGAACTTCATTTTGCACCAAACACTCTGTAAGGAGACCAATGATTAGATGGAACTGTTGGGGTATAATTCTGAAAGGTTATTTATTCAAGACGAATAAACTATAATGTGTGGAAAAATCTGGCCTCTTTAATTAAAATCATGAAAACCACTAAAAACATTTTGGCGCAAATGAGAATGAAAACAGATACAAGCGCAATTTACAGTCCTAGTCTCTCGAATATTCGTATTCGAATATTAGACTCCGTATAGTGCGCAAATTGCTTTTGTAGAAACCAGTTAATGTAGGCTACCTAGAACGTTGGAACCCAAGTTTTTGAAAATTGTAAACACATACACGCGAAACTTGTACCGTCTGAGACAGCTGTTTGGGGTTCTATCGTTACTAAGACTACAGATTTTGTGTCTGCCAAGAAAACCTTAAAAATTACACGAGCTTCAATAATTGCAGTTGTTTAAATAGTCATAATTGTAAAAAATGCAATCTTTCGCAGAATACCTTTTTCCAATTTGTATATTTTGTCTCCTAAAAATAATTGATTTGGGGTTAAACAAAGAAAAAGTCGCTTCCCCATAGCGTCGTAGATTGGTACATACCTTAATAATTAATTACTGTAAAAACTTACTTGGTCATAAGTACTGCTGCTAAACTATTTTTTTGGAAAGGATTCCCTTTGATGTAATTTGGTTTAAATAATTGTTCACCCAAAATCATTTGAATCTGAGAAACAAGTTGAATCGTTTGTCAGATTTCTGAGGGTTTTCGTCCGTTCGCAAATGATGCGGCCAGAGATGCGGTTGGTACCCGCTATCACCTCGCCAAACGTGGATGGTTTCGACATTCTTGTGAAAATACCGTGACAGTTAGTTGCTGCTTTTCAGCAAGTACACACTGTATTCAGCTGCAACTTTCACATGTGACTTTGATTGTATCTTTCTTTTATTTGTGCCTTTGTACGGAGCCCCTAAAGGGACTGGTTAAACAAATGTTAAATATTTCGTTCCCTCGGAATATTGTTTTATTACCGGTACCTCGCAATATTATTTCGTTCCCTCGAAATGTTATTTCCATGGGACAAATTAACATTTCCAGGGGACGAATTACTATTTCGATATAAAGAAATCATATTTCGGGTGAATGAAATAATATTTCGAGGGAAAGAAATAATTCTAAAATTGTTTACCTTTTAAATTTTTGTTTTACCTGTCACCTTAGGGGCTCCATACATTTATAAAAAAAAACATAATCACAAAATATTAACGCATCTTGCAGCAAATAGTAATTAACTGGTTACATTAGGTTATTCACAAAGATTACATATTGCATATCAAATTATATTTTTTAGAAATTCCCATGACAACTGATTGATATTTCTCGCAATGAAAACTCTTCTTTTTATTTTTTATTTTTCTTGTCGAAGAGCTTTATTTGGGGGGGTTTCCATTTGTGAATCAGACTAGCTTTGCGAAATTTATTGTCTAACTCAAACTTATTGTGTAATTATTTGGTACTTTTTCAAGTGTCTTGTAATTTCACCCTAAATATTTCTTTGAGAAATGACAATCGAGCAGTGGCTTTCTATAATGTCGCTTAAAGATAAAGCTTACACTCTAAAAACGTCCGGGTCAGAATTGACCCAGATCTGGGTCCCGAGGGGCTTAACCCTTTTCTGGGTCAATATGAGCCGGAATTTGTGTCGAATTGAACCAGAAAAAGGTCAAAATTACGCAGAATCCGAGTTAAAATCCCTACTTTTAACCACTGTCCCTGTCATCTTGACCCTTTTAGAGTGAAATATTGAGAAAAGCATTTAGGCCTATAATTGATCTCAAATGAAATACCGATCAAATAAAAACAAAAACACACCCAAAAAGACGCCCAAAATACTCACCAATGTTGTTGTATTGTGATATTTCTAGGACCAATGGACTTGAAATGAATTCCAGTTGACATTGAAATATGATCCACATTGATACATTAGCGGTAATCGAAGACGGGTACACCTGTTTCGTGAAGTTCAACTCTGTTATAATCGAGTCTTTGTCATACGAGTAATTTACTAAATCATCACCTCCTCCGAGGAAGGTAACTGGGCAAGATGGAATCTCGAGAAATTTTGCCTGGATTCTGGAGCCCGACTCGGCGATGATAAACCAGATGCACGCCCCAGCCTCATGGGTGTACTCGATAAAATGTCTTACGTCAGGGCGAGTGTATATAGTGTCGTTACCACAGTATCCTTAAAACAAAAACACCATAATTGTTAGTGATAGGACTAAAACATGTGTATTATTATTTTATTTGACAAAGATTTTTAATGTATTTCACACTTTCTGTAAGTTGTGGATTCCAGCTACCAGTGGTTCTTCATTAATGATACACAAGTAAAGTTACCTGATCTGAAGATGGGTTTTTATTAGCACATTTCTGACTATATAATGCAATTATTGTATTGAATTCGCATCTACATTCTTGTGCATCTATGTTCTTCAAAGACAACCAATGGAACCAGCAGAAAATAAAACAATATTACAACAACTTTAACATATTTGTAATTTGTGATAATGTCACTACTTTAAAAAAAGTGCCTTACAGTGCGACAAAGAGTGGTTTATTGAGTTAAGGTCTTCACTTTTTGTTGAACTTCAGGCCCTCAACAGATTGGAGAGTGGCCGCTCTTTTTAAAACCATTTGGTCGGAAGAGAATCAAAACATTTCCATACACAAGAATGCACCTTTTCCTTCTTTGTTGAATATTTTTTACCCATTTTCACGAACAAAACAAACCGATTAAGGGCGACAGCTGTTCAGGCCGAAATCCCAAATTGGCACAGTTATGATCATTGGTCTTTACTTTATCCTCACAAAAGAGTCAGAAACTAAAACACGTTGTGAATGATAGTCGAAAATATAATTGTTTTCCCAAATTCAAAAACAAAAACTGGAATATGGCCACTAGTTTTGGCGCCGTTTTTTAGTTCTCAAAAAATGCATTTTAGACTGTCACGTTATACCTCAGACTCATATTAGTATAATTAAAATATAATTATTTCGAGCACTCTTGCCGCGGTCGGGATTGAAGATTTTGTGGATACCTGCCGGTACACGGTTATGACGTTAACAGCTCTCCGGAGTTTAACACTCATGTATGTCATTGCAGGTCATTATTCAACCGATAACCACAGATCAGCTTAGCGAAAACAATTCTTTTACTCTATTTTCCCACACGGGTCAATTTAATAATGAGTTTCTCCACTTTTCTTTGTAAGACAGGTCAGAGGACCTCGTAGACTACAGTAGAGGCGTTACTGCATCAACAAAGGTACAATATTTGTGAAGCACGCATAACTACAATTTATACTTACAATTTTAAAACATTATAGCATTAAATACCAACCTTTAAATCATCGACTCAAAATAATTATTCCAATTACAACTGAAATTTGTAGATATTGGATAAATACCCCGTTACTCGGACAAGGTTTTTTCAAAGCTATGAAGACGTTTTAACGTCCTCTTTGACGCAAACACAAGTAGCAACAATTAAATCTAGTTTAAAATACCAATTGTCGGTTGTGTAGAGTTGTTATAGCGCCTTGTATTGAAGTGTTTTTGTTAGTTTTACTATGATCAAAGATGGCTAACCAGTAAGATTAAATCATTGAATCGAAGTTTAGAAGTCTCTCCAAATGTGTCTTCCGTGGATAGACCCTAAATACAACAGGTTTGTTGCGTGGCTCGATACGTTTTATTTATTTTAAATCTTCGGACAAAAGTACATATATACATTTTTAAAATTGTCCGGGTCAAGACAAAAGTTTAAAAAACTGTCATCATAGATGTGTCAGACCCAATAATAATCCACTACTACAAAGTTATATACAAAAAACCTAAAAACAAAATGTGAAGCAAACGTGACTCACTTAAGGAGACAAATAGGCCCACAAGCAAAGCAAAACAAGAAAACTTGATTAAAAGGAGATTAAAAACATTAAGAGCAAAAATCAAAGAGAGTTAAAATGCTCTCTCAGTTTGGATCTCTCAGATCTCTCAGTTTTTTGAGCTGAAGACTTCAAAGATGAAGGATAGGGGTTCGAAACCTGCAATGCGCCGGGTTTTTTTTCATCCCCAAATTGAATAAATCTTCTTTTAAAAATAAAGTATTGCTTCCCGTATTTCAATGGATATTGAGATCTTCCTTTTTGTCTAATTATCTTGTGGCTCCCGAGGTCTTTAAAATTCTGCATTTTGAATAAGCAACAGCGTCAACGATGACGACGGGTAAAAACGTTTGCCCAATGTGACGACAATGGATTTCTCTCGCGACATTTAGGCCTGTGTGAATCTAAATATTGTTATGTCTTCTCTGATTTTATATTGATGGAATTTGGACGTCACCGCCTGTTACAGCGCCCTCTATCACTGTCTGTTAGATCTACACCCATAGATTAAACCTTTGATTTTCCAGGGTTTTCGTTAGAAGGCAATGCATGGGAAACATCTTATTCCATATTGTAGTATATGTAAACAATTAGTATGAAAATAATTTGTCGTCCTCGTGACGTCATCAGGTGTCAAATTACATCAATTCAAAGGGTTTTTTTTAATTATAGGCCATGAGCCATGTTTCATGAGATATAATCTTTGTGTCGTTCAATTGTAGCTGACAGTTATGTAATATTTTATTTCGAAATGTGACCCATTTTGACCTGTACTTCTGATTCAAACAGGAAGCTCTGAAATTTAAGAAAATCATATCTCAAGAGCTACATGTTGTAAAGTCATAATCTTGTGATTAGGGAATCGTTGACATTTTATTCCAAAACGTGATCCCAATTTAACCGTTTATTCCGGACCAAACAGGAAGTAAAAAATAAAAAATAAAAAATCCTGAACCACATCTCTAAGTCCTAATCTTTGTTCAATCTTGTAACTTATGGCACATTAAACATTTTTCTTAAAAAACGTGACCCCAATGTTAACATTAAACAAATCACAATTCCTGAACAAGGGGGGGGTGAGAGTACGAATTAGGGTCTTATAACATAAGATGGTTCAGTTAGAATGAAGGTCACAGTTAAGGTCAGATTCTGGGTCAGATTTAATATCAGTATCAGAATGAAGATCAGGCTTAGGTTTTTAGGCAAACTTAAAGTCAAAATAAGGGCCTCTCAAAGGTGAAGGGGTTTTCTATCTCAAAGTCAGGCTCACTTTGAAGGTCTGAAAAGTCAGGCTCACTTTGAAGGTCTGGAGCGATTAATCAAAGTGAAACAGCCGATCGAAGGTTAATGTCGGGGGTTGATCCACAAGAGGCAGTATTTCAGGCAACATTGGCCATCATAAAATGTTTCGCAAATACTCGGTACGCGCTCATTTGCAGGAAGAGGTGCATGCTGGTCTAGTTTGTGACACATTTTAGTCGCCAACTAGACCAGCATGCACCTCATTCCATGGCTAACGCATGCGCACGGAGTATTTGCGAAGTAGTCTATGTAGACCAAAAACCACAATCACACACTTGGAACAAAGTCTATTTTGCTCGTGGAGAGTCGTCATGACCCCACTTTGATATTTTCTTACGGTCCAAACAGCAAGTTCAAAGAGTTCCTTTAGGTATTACGACAAAACTTAACATAATTGTTGACTACGACATGTCATTTTTTTATTTCTGTTCCACTAACCGAAACCTCAGTATTTGTTACGCAACTAACACTGTTCTATATCATTTGAATGCTTATTAAAAAAAATTACAATCATGTAATGTCCGAAATAATTACAAAATAAACATAAACCTACTGTTTGTAAAACTACCGAAAATCACTAATGGGACAATAAATATTAAAGCAAAGACTTGTTATAAAACTTACCACACTTCCATTCGTCCATAAAGTCAACACAATTTGCGAAACCATCGCAGACATGATGACCCGGAATGCACTCCCCGGACGAGCACTCGAAATACAAAGGGTCGCATCGTCCTATTGCAGAAAAAGAAACGATTTTATGCAAATATATAAGGTGCACAATCGGAATCTACGCGCAAGCTTACACCAAGGCACTGATCCGAACAATAGTTTTAGAATATCATTTACTATTTGGGGGTGAACACCATTCCTTCCACTAAAATGTGAGCTCATAACATTTTCACATTTTCACCACAGGCTGAATTTATAAACGATGAGTATTGGTTTAGGCAAACACATAAACGGTGACACAATAACAAAAGCAAACAAAAGTCTGGGAATCAAATCATCCAATAGGTGTGAGAATAAATTCCCTTTCCATCCTTACCCAACACCTCGACCCCCCTGCCCCCCCCCCAAAAAAAAAAAAAAAAATCCAACGAAACAAAAACACCTCAACAAACAAACAACCCAACAAACACCCCCAAAACACCGAGACAAACAAACAAACAAACAACCAATTTTAAATGTTACAACCAGACAAAGAAACTGGAGCAAAAATATTAACCCCAATTTGCCTTACCATTAATTTTTAAGGCTGATATCTGCTGATGGGTTTGGTGAGTACCCCTGCACAATACATTGTTTAATGTTTAACCCTCCGTGACGCAGTCTAGTTCACGGTGGCGCAAATCTCATGCACTAGCCTATAGTTAACCCCACGTGAGCATATTTTAGCCATCTAAAAGATATTTACCCGATGTTAACTTTCTGTGAATGGCTTCCCGCAATTGCTGCTTGAAAAGAAATGCAGCCTTATAAACTAGATTATGATGAGCGGTATTTTTGTTGAACATGTAGTTGTACAGGTTTCGATTTCAGGGCACTAAGACTCATCTTATAGAGACACGTTGCCTTCGGACTGGGCTATAAAAATGCCTTTGGTATTAACTGAATACGGTTTGAAAGATGTTTTAAGAGTACAAAATAATTATCCACATGATCTTTTTTAGAAAATGTGTGGTTTTTATATCTTGCACGACCACCTAACAAAATGAACAAAAACGAGAGGTGTTCGTGCACATTCACGAACACCTAACAAAAGGTGTTCGTGCACATATTGAACGAATATGTAAACAAACAGAACAACAACAATAGGTCTTCGGCAGTTAGCCGAACACTTAAGAAAATCAAGAGGTGTTCGGCTGAAGCCCGAGCCTCTAATAACATCTCACGCTCATGTCTTCCTGTAGGCACAGTGACTCACACTTTTGTGGAAGAATGTTGCGCTACCAAATTATTACTTAATTTGGTTACCCACTTGCCCGAAAAGGGCCAAGAAAATGTTTTGTTTTGTTGTTGTATTAGCTGTGAAAGCTAACGGTACAGAGCACAAAATAGGTTTTGTATAACGGATTAAAATACTGCTTTGCTTGTTATTATTGTGTACATTATTATTTTAGTATAGTGTACAATGGTGTTATTTGTTCCCTGCTCACTATAAGAAGAGAATGGGGTCTGAAACATATATGTTGGTAGTTTTGAAAACCTGTTTTTCTTAAATGTAAATAATGTATTTAATGTCCGAAGATTTATAATAAAATGAATACAAAAAAATTACTCTGTTGATAATTATTGTATAAGACATCAATGTTTTTCGGGGGGAAATAGCCATTCAAAGTGAATAGTGCCCAATAAACACCACAATAAAGCCATTAATACTGAATAATTGTGCACTTCGATAATGGTGTGTTCCTTCGAGTTTTGTTTTTGTTTTTGTTCTGTTTTAATAATAGTCTTCTTGTTCTTTATTTTGTCCATCACACTCATTCACCAAAAATGAGTAAATACATTATATAATTGAAATAAGTTGCACATGTGTATGGATGGCGGTCTCCAAAAAGCACAGCTTGTCGAAGAGAGACCCGTCTTTAAACAAAAGCAAACATAATAGATATTCAGCAATCTATTTTTGGGAATCGCACAAACGGCATTTTCTTTAGCATTTAGGGGCCTAATGTCTGCCGTATCTTACCTATTTTCTGCGTAACCACGACGTGACATTGCAAGAGAAGAGTACCGAGAATAAGTTGTAAGTAGCCCATGATGCTTCACCCCTTTCTTGTAAAGAAACCAATAGATCCTCAAAAGTAAAATGGCAACCCAATTGAAGAATCTACGAAGAAAAGATGAGAGTTTATGGGGTAGTATTAGTAATTGAGGGGCGAATCTTCCGTAAACAGGAAGAGGTAACCGGGGGTTATAGGTTGGGGAATGTTCCAATGCGCATGTGTATACGTCAGCCCATCCAAGCGTCTCTGTGTGAAACGCAGACATTGGATTGATAAGGCTAAATTCGTCACCAATTCATTCAATCATAATTTGATGGCATCACTTACGAATACCTTGTTTTGTAATTAACCAAAACTGAATACCTATAGTTTCTTCTTCATCTTCCTCTTCCATGCAGCTCTTCTCTACAGCATGACTCAATATTGAAGTTGAATTGAACATTGGGGTTTTTTTTCAAATGGAATCATAACAACAAAGATGTCAAATTGTATGGTTAAAGGCTGCCCCAACAGGGCAGAAGAGCCTGGGCTTTCTTTCTATAGATTTCCTGTCGATCCTGAGGGACAAAAGTGGTGGATATCCGCCTTCAACAGAGGTGACTCATGGAGTCTTTATTTATTTATTTATTTGTTGTTTATTTATACTGAGTGCAAGCGACCATTCGCGACTCTGCAATGCACTATCCCACTATTCCATTCGGATATATATTATTAAGTAGGCCTAGTACACGTACTTTATTTTAAAAAAATAAATAAATCATGAAGTTGGATACGGTTAGTACTTTACTATTTATGAGGTCTATCCGAATCAGCTAAATTGGGTGGAACGTGTATGATGTTCGTGAGGTCTTGACGAGCAAACTGCCTCGCTTGACTCGACTTGCTTGCTTTTGTCTAGAGTGTTGGCCTACCACTGGCAATTGACATTGTACTTGCCTTTGTGGCCTAGTATAAACTACAAAATTATTTCATTTCCCTTTATATATTTGGGTTTTTTTATTTTTTTTGTACTGGCTCAAGTTGCAGTACATATTAAAAAGTGAGGTTTGGGATGACTCTTTATAATGAATACATTCATACTCAGTACTTTCCCGAGTCCTGTGAACGAAATCCACAGACTGCTAAAATATAGGATTTTGAACTACCTCTAGCTACCGGGCAATCTCGGCGGTCTAGTGGTAAGACATTTGCTCTAGAATGCTCTACATGTACAGTGCTTTACACACATCAGTGTATGGGTAAATTCAAGTATAAAATTCGTTGTCACCTATATTTTACATGCAAATTTAACATCAATTGAATACACCCATCTCTGTAATTCTAGCTGACAAACAATTTTTGTCAAGTGATTGTGTGGGAACAAAGTAATGTTACTGTTTCTAGTTTTGTTAATATAGATCTGTGAATTACTGTACAAATTGTACAGAAACTACGCAGGGCAGGACGTGGATTGTCATGAGAGTAGAGGAGGTAGGCTTAAGCAGAAACATTTGTTTGGGTTTTAATAAAGGGCAATTAAAATGTCTAGGTTGGCTTTTAATGCCAGGAGCCCAATTCTATGTTTTTTTATGAGAATGTATTTTCTGCCATCACGAAAAGTTCTTGTCTTATAGCCAAACTAGTCAGTTATGAATTCCGGCTTCTCACTTTCACTTTACACTCATCATCTTAAAGTTGTAAGTTTTTGTTTCATTTCCTGCAATGTATATGGGGAAAGCATCGACTTTCTGTCACCAGACTTTGTGCCCCGTTAGGACCAAGACCAGATTGTCAAGGAAACAGATATTGAATGAGGTATATCATATCAGCCGTGTTAATACTAAATAACATCACACATTATAACTCTGATTCGACACTATTTGGAAAGCTTTAAAGCAATTCTTCTGACTGGCTCTGATTTGTGTACAGTGAACAGCATTGCATGTTATTTAAAATCCTTTGCTCCTAAACATCATACCTATCTGTTGTCTCAAAGCAAACAACTTGTGTCATTACTGGCTAAATAGCTAGAGGCCATCATGACTGCATTCAGCACTCAAGCAATTATCAAGTGGGAAAACCCCACTAAGACTTCAAATTTTACAAGTGTTCGCACTGCAGAGAGGGTTTGCCAGAAGTCCATTCCGAACACCATGTTTTTGTTTGAACAAAAACGTAAGTCTAGTCAATATTTTTTTCGGGGGTACCAGTCAGAAGCCATACAACCGTTAGCTGCCGTGTAGCCAGGGATCACACCCAAGTTTACGATACAACCTGGGAAAGAGCAGCCAGGGGGGTCACCAGGAGATCACCTTAAAGGGGATGCGACTTGTTATCTTTTGTTTAACCCCAAATCAAATATAAATCAAATAATACGTTATGGGGGGTGACGGCTATATTTGTATTTGTTTGGGGGGTTTTCCTTATTTTTTCGTTTGTTCGTTCGTTTTGTTTAAACTAATGAACATACAGCGCTAACCCACAAGGGAAACTGACTGGGTAAATTTTTAATTATTTTAGGTTGAACAAAGAAAAATTGGCTAGAGCGGGATTTGAACCCGTGAGCACCTGATTCACGTGCCGGTGCTCTCCCAACTGAGCTATCTAGCCCAAATTTTATTTTCAAATGTGCACGTAAGAGATTTAAGGTATACATTCCTTAAATTTGAATGTGGCTTCGTTTTAAAATTTCTTTTTTAAAAGAGAAGAGCAATGCAATGTTTCACAGAAGGTAAACTGGCCTTTTCCATAAATTTATGAAGTTTCTTTGTTACCATAATGGTTGCGTCATGTTATTTAATTAAAGGGTGTGCTTAGCATCGGTTAGATTAAAAATATAAATGTTCATAGATTTACACAAAGCTTTAACATGGTAAAGGCAAAGGGCGTGGTGTAAAACGTCTCTGAAGTATTGTTTATGTTTTGTTTTTGCTTTTTGGAAATGAGTAAATCAACTTAATTTTAAATCCCTCGCGTGTCTGAAAACCGATGTTTGAAAAATAGTGAACATGGTAATAGGTTAAATCAATGTTTTCCCATGACTCAAATGACCGATTGAGCTTGAATTGCTTGCAGGGGTTTGTTGTTTCGTTGTTGGGTCACACAAAGTGCGGATACTAGTCTCTGACAATTGTGCAAGTTTCGTGCGTAGTTGAACATCCAGGACCAAGTTGGTCCCAACCATCATTGAGTATACCGTATACGTTTAACGTATAGTTTACGGCTATACAAATTGTATCAAATTGTTGGGAAAGTGATTTTATCCATGAAATAGGTATATGAAAGTAAAAAATTAATTTAACAAATCAACAAAGAAAACCTAAGATATTAACCTTCGCTTCCAATTACTGGTAACCAATAAAGAATGTTGCCAAACTGACGTTCATGTTATCATTAAACCTATGTATTGGTGGTATTTATTCGGGCGTGATTGGCAAATGGAGTTTCAATTAAAAAAAGCTTCCTCATCCCTAGTTCGTATTATTCTTAAATTATGCTCTAACAAATTACTTGTATTATATGACATTTGAAATTGTATTGATAACAAATTGATATACACACAAAAATTGAACAGAAAATTTGATTCTATAGGAGACAAAAATAGTCTTCGTTCGATTTGTTATACTTGTTTTTGATATGCTCGAGACTTTTACAGTCTTTAGTGACCGCGTGCTGTAATCGTCACATTTTCCAAACTAAATGCAAAAACAAATAACGTAAAACTAGGGCCTATGTCTACTTCATCCCCACGGAATGATTTACGACAGTCTCAGAATTGTCCAGCACTGGTGTAAAAGATTCATACATCCAACATGCATTAGGAAGAAAGTGGTCAACACAATTCCACTGACAACAAAAACTAGAATAGCGTGTGTTCAATTGCTCCTGGCCACCCCATCACACTTTAGCATCGATGGTGAGATAAGCCTTTACCAAGGGGTTTGAGTTTTATTTTCATGTATTTAGTTTATTTTCCATTTTTGCTATTGCACTGCCCGCACACAAATTACACACAGTGTACAGTACATGATTGTATACGTCTGTGTTTACGCCGTCTTTTTCGGAGTGAAAACTGCGTCCGCCTTGAGCAAGGCTATTGCGAGATACAGACATTCATCAAAATCATCAAAAGTTAAAAAGACAACTGTTTCACTTTTTTAGTACAGGGTTCTGCGACTAGTATCTTCAACTAGCTTAAATTACAATGCTGATTTATGTGAAATTTACAAAAGGTTTAAAAAGTATAGTTAAAATACACACTAAAGTATAATAGTTACAGCCAAATACACAATTTTAACGGCAAAGTAAACGTTTGGGGTATCAATTTAATTGATTGTGTAGATGTTAAAGAAAGGTAAGGTTTGGGGTTAATATTAAGGGAAAGAAAGCCCGAATTCCATATGATTATTAATATCGTCGTTATGCACATGACCCCATTGGATGATGGTTTCAAAAAGGGATAGAAAGCCCGAATTCAATGTTTAATATCGCCGTTATCCACCCTATTGGCGGATGCATTTATTTTCATTTCATTTTCTTTTCATTAAATTTCATATTATTTTGTTAAATACAATGCTGAATTACATAGAATTTAAAAAAGGGTCTTAAAATATATTTTAAAAAACACTAAAATATACTAGGTGCAGCCAACTACACACTAAAGCCCTTTTCACACTATAGGTATTTCCCGGGAAATTCCCGGGAACTTTTGGTCGATCTGTTCACACTACAAAAAAACTCCCGGGAATTTCCCGGGAATTAGCTTATTCCCGGGAAATAATTAACCCTGGTCAGGGGTAGGGTTAAGGGAGTTAACCCCGGGGTAAAACGTTTTTCCCGGGAAAAAGCAGCTAGTGAGACGAAAGCGGGTTTAACTTACCCCACCTTTTGCGTCCACTGTATTGAGACGTCATTAGTCTCGAAAGGGCTGACCTGTTTACCACATTTCCTGGGGTTTGATCGCAAGTGTGAAACGACCGTGCATATTCCTGGGAAATAGTACTCCCGTGAGTTACCAAATTGAGATAGTGAGAACGGTTCCTGGGGTGGCGGTGGGGTTAAAACTCCTGGGATTTTATTTCCCGGGAAATGGCTCTGTAGTGTGAAAAGGGCTTTTGAAGGGCGAGGTAAACGTTTGGGGTTTCAATTTAATTTAGTGTCTAGATGTTAAAGTTTTGGATTAATAATAAGGGAAAGAAAGCCCGAATTAAACATAATTATTAATATCGCCCTTATGCAAATGTCCCCACTGGATTATGGTTTAAAAAAAGGTAGAAATTCTGAATTCCATATAATTGTTAATATCGCCGTTATGTACATGTCCCCTTCGCATGATGGTTTCAAAATAGGGAAAGAACGCCCGAATTCCATATAATTATTAATATCACCGTTATTCACATGATGGTTTCAAAAAGGGATAGAAATTCTGAATTCCATATAATTGTTAATATCGCCGTTATGCACATGTCCCTATTGGAGGAAGATTTCAAGAAAGGATAGAATGCCCGAATTAATTATTAATATCATTGTTATCCACATGTCCGTATTGGAGGATGATTTCAATTTCATTTCGTTTTTATTTTCATTTAATTTCATATTATTTAGGGAAAGAAAGCCCGAATTAAGTATAATTAATAATATCGCCCTTATGCACATCTCCACATTGGAGGATGATTTCAAAAAAGGGATAGAAAGCCCGAATTCCATCAATTATTAACATCGTCGTTATGCACATGACCCCCTTGGAAGATGATTTCAACGTTGGGCCAGCTTTAACGTTAGCCCACAAGTACATTGGGCCAATATTGGTTATCAACATTGGCCCAACGTAAACGTTTCGTTGGTCCTACGTTGGATAAACATAGTGTTGCTGTCTGGGTCCAGTCTTGCAAAAAGTAAACATATCAATCTGATTAAAAAAAATCATAATGTTCCCAATTTTCTCTTTCCTGTTCAGTCTTTCCCTACTGAAACTAGGAACCAGACGGTAAAGAGTGAAAACCAATCGATGTTTAGAGTGAACAATACTCACTCCCTTATAGAGTGAATAATTTTTTCAATCAATAAGATGGAAACAAATTTCGATCTTATAAACCGAATTTCAAATATTAATTTTTAGTGAAAATTCTCAGTCTAATGGAGTGAAAAATAATAAGTCTTATAGACTGAACTTCCAATCTACTTTCCGAGTGAAAATGTTCGATCCATAAAAGAGTGATTTTCTTTCATTAAAATCTACTGATTTTTCAATCCAAACTTTTGAAATTGTTCACTCTTAAATACAGAGTGACTTTCACTCTATTGGTCTCGTCCCTAATTTCAGTAGGCGAAACAGCGAAAATTCAATCTCTTAGGTTGAAATTTCACTTGGGGCAATTAATGCAGGCAACTTGAGGCAACCAACTGCACTGCATGCAAAAGGAGCAATTTAGTAGTACAGAAGAAATTAATATGGATATTGACAGTGTGTGTTTTTCTCCCGTGGAGATTGCCTAAAACTGGTTGTCTGTAAACCTCCTTGTATGACAGGGCCCGTGCAAATGGGTGGTTGTGAAAAGAAAATGAAGTAAGATTTGCATGGGGAATGGTGTAAAAAGGGAACATTTGTTTTAAAGGTTTACGGGGGACAACCAGTGGCGTAACGGAGGGAGGACTTTTGAGAATAAAAAGTACCAGAGTAAAATTATACATTTTATAAGCTTTTAATGTAATAATTTCATTATATTTTAAACTGTTTTTCATAAAATTCCTTACCTTGGTAGTTGCAGTTTTCTGCCCGTAGGGGAGTGATGTTCACCCGCTGCCAGTCATGCGAGTAATGCCACTAGCAAGTAATGGAATAATTTTGCTGCTGTGCGCACAAAGCTCAATACGGGGATTTCGGCCCCCTTTACTTATTGTCACACGGTGACTATTTGTAGGTCTCTGCCCCAATTCAAGGTCTGTAACTGATTTGTCAAGAAGTCCTATATGAAAATGCAGTGCTGTTTTATAGGCACAAGAAAGATACATAAAAAGTCACCCGTGAAAGTTCAATTTAATACAGTGCTTACCTATTGTGAAAACCAGTGGCGTAACTAAGGGAGGGGGCATGTGCCCCCCCCCCCACCAATTGATGTCCGTGCCCCCCCCCCGGGTACCACCCCCCCCCCATTTGAAATCTAGACTTTTGTGATTGGAAATTTCCAGAGTAAAATGTTACATTTTCACATTGTTTACATTTACAAGCAGAAAATATATTTATTTATTTTTATTTATTTTATTTTTTGTTTGGGGGGGGGGGCGATTATGAAATAAAATGTACATCGGCACGTTAGCGCCGCCCGTCACGTGGCGACGCAGGGGGATTTGGAGGAGGATGTTCCCCCCTCAGAAGTTCGACATTTTGTAAAAAAAATGCCCCCGATTATGGGCATGGACTTGTTTTAAAGAAAAAGGCAAACGGTAACTTGGCCAGAAGTGTCCCCTATAAAAAATGGTGCAACCCTTGTGCCACCTGAAATTTTACCCTAGTTACGCCGCTGACAGCAAAAAATGTCGTGTTTTTTCATAAAGAATGTCGAATCGAAATGAGAGCGGGTACCAACCGCAACTCTGGCCGTATTGATGGTCGTGTTAAAGTGATCCCTCTCCTGCCGCTTCCAGGTCGTAGGCCCTATCGTAAACTTGAGTGTGATCCCTGGCTATACGGCAGTTAGAGGTTGAATGGATTGTGACTGGATCCCCGAGACCGCCAACATAGGGCTAGATAGCTCAGTCGGTAGAGCGCCGACACATTAATCCGGAGGTCGTTGGTTAAAGTCCCGCTCCATACACTCTAAATTACAAGGATTTAAATTTAAATCCACAGGATTAAATTTTAAATCTTTCAAGGAGTGTGGTTAGGGACCAATCTGCGTGGATTTAAAATGAATCTTTCAAAAGATTTAAAAAAATTAGTCTTTGGAGGATTAATTAAATTAATCCCAGTGGATTAAAATGTTTCAAACTTCACAGATTTAACCTTTACCCTTTGATAATTAAAACCTAGTCTGTTTGGATTTATTTATAAACTTTCCTTGGGATTAAAATAAAAACACCCAATTATGGACCAGGAGATTTACCTATAAATAAAGATTTTTAGCGGTATTTTTTTAAAAACTAGAACACCTTTTTTAACTGAAATGTGCACATTTAATTTTTATTTTTACCTCGTAACTTATATAGGATTAACACAATGGAACACTTCCAAAAACCAAAAGTATACTTTCCCTTTAAACAGATTTAACAGCGGTTGCGAAAGATCGAACCAGAGGCTTTACCCTGGAGGGAGGCATCACTCCATAGATGAAAGCGGCAAAGAATTCTAAATAGCTTTTCTAAACTTTTGGGTAGTCCAACCCGAACACATAGAAAGTTTTGAACAACTTATCAAATGCTTCCACCGCTGTCGAACCGCCACTAATAGGAATAGAGTCCACGCACAAGAAAAACTGATTCGGCTTCTTTTCTGGCCCCAGGGAGATTATTACTGGCTGCCTTATCCCTTTCGCTTTGATGCTGTCAACTGCATGTTCGATATGTGTCCCCGCCTGTTTTTTAAAGAAAACAAACAGATGTAATTCAAATATAGAGATTTATTTTGACAAGGTTTGAAAGTTGCTGTTATTAAATGGGAGGAAGTATTGTTCTGGTCGTAAGGAAATGTTTTGATGAATTTTGCATGAATTTTGCATCTTGCAATTTTTTGCTAAGCAGATTTTTGTTGCTAAACAGATTTTTGTTGCTTTACAGCTTTATGAAATTGGACCTTGCTGTTTACAAACTTGCTGAAATCATGTTATTGTTTTGTTCTCTAGCGGTCGTTTCACGACCAAGTAAACGACCAAGTTCTGTGTCTATTTTTTTTTACTGTACATCATTGTTTCTGCAAATCATTTTCAGTTCAGCTTTCGTCTGCGATGCACGGAATAAACCATTCGTTATGAATAAAGGAAAACAAAATTGACATGATAATGTTGTGTATCTGTTCTTGCTTTTTGTGGAAATTAGAAAATTAGGTATTTAATCTAGCCCCACCCCTATAATTATCGTGTTAAGCAAGTTAGGCATAGCGCTAGCGTTGGACGTACTCGTCTAGTTAATACAGTAGCCACATCAGCTAGATGTTGAGTTATTTATGTCTAAAGTATATCTTGTAAGTTAAAGATACAATGTATTACATTTTCAATGAAGAACCAGAAATGTGTGTAATGTACATGTCAACTTGTTTTTCGATAACTACAGTAGTACACTCACTGTCATCAGTACGTGTATACCGTGTGTGCGTGATCAAGCGATGCGCGTATACGTAAAACACACGGGCGTAGAGTGTGTGTGACTAAACTGGTGATTATCATCTCACTTTTGTTGTTTTACGACGACACTAGGCCTATCTTTGACTAATTACTATGGCAATACGCCAATAAGTGATAAGAAATTAGTAAGTAATTGGAGAAGTTAAACATTCACTGAATCGTATTAGATGTCTTAATCTGCAAGCCAGTGCAGTAATATTGCAGATTTGCAGCTGGGCAAAGAACAAATACATTTTTAATCACGCCTTTTTTAAACAGCCTGACTGTGTATGTACTATGTGTACTATCACGGTACTGTAGTCGAGGCCTAACGACGCTAGTCAAGAAACCTTTTAACGGCCTAAAACATACCGTTTTTCTACATAAAAACTAGATTTACTTACCTTGAAAAATTTCAAGAACGGTGGCTGTCCTGTCACCAAGCGTTGTGTTTAAAAACAGGAGCAATTGATCCTCCATCTTTAAATAATATGCAACTTAAAGCAACGTTAGAACAAAGGACGATCGCCCTTCGTAAAACAAGATGGCGGATGTCGTTGAAAATCCCGCTCCCCGAAATGCTCATCACGTGATGTAAGCCAATCACCGGATTGGTCCTTTGTCGATAATTGTAGCGTCCTTTTTAAATCAGTCGGGGGATTAAAACTCGTTTTCGAATTGATGGTTAATTTTAGCTTTTTTAAATCTTTTAAGATTAATTTTTAATAGTTTAGATTAATTTTTTTATAAATCCCATAATAGATTAACGTTTTAAATCTCGCACTTTAAGAGTGTAGTCAATTTATCTTTGTTCAACCCAAAACTGGTTAAAATTAACCAAGTCAGTATACCTGACGATAAAAATAATGTAAATTATAATAACAGAACAGCTCTCAGCCACAAGATGCAGTCAATTATTGATTTCAAAGTTATGCATGCCTTGCTCTGTGGAACGGAAGTGTATTTAGGACATGGTAACAAACAAAATTCGCCCGGGCGGAGTACGGGGCGGATTACCAATTTGCCCGGGCGGATTACTAATTCGCTAAGGCAGATTACCTCAGACCACAGCCTGATTGGTGAATTAATGCGATAGTTATACATGTCGCCATACTCGAAGCTTGCAAGGCCACAACGTTGGGTTATATATGTTGCACCCCAATATTTGTAAACAAAGGAACGGTCTATATAAACACGCCATGCATCACACAGTATAAAAAGCTGCTCTACAAAACCCCTACAAGTACAAATTACGAAGCACTTCAATCTGCAACTATCTATGATAATCGACGGACCATGTTTAATAGTGTGCAACTTTTTTCCTTGATGGGTTACAATAGACTGTGCAAGTCTCGCGGATATCAAAAACGAGAAAAAAACTCAAACGAAGACTATATTTGTCTATGAAATCAAATTTTCGTTTATAATTATAATTGTACAAAATTCTTGAAACACTACTGTTATTTCAATTACCTTAACTTTTTCAGAAGTGTTTACAAAAATGTTGTTTAGTCTGATGGGCTAATTTGGGGTTCAAACAAAGTACCCCAAAAAAGCCTTCGTGAAAGTTACAAGTCATATTGCTTTACACGGGCTACACGTGAGTTATAAGAAACAATTACACAGTAAGAATAATATGTTATATTTTGCTTCGATTTAAAAAAATAAATATCACGAAATGCATGCATTACAATCAGACAAAATAAAAAAGCTTTAGTGAAAGTTACGAATAATTTTGTCGACTTTTGCTACAAAAAGGAAACAAAAGAAAAGATGAAATCTGTCTACACTATACTGTTGTTTCAAATGCCCTAACTTTTTCAGAAGTGTTTACAAAATTGTTGTTGTTTAGTAAAAAAAGCCCCATTGCTTTTTGAAAAGCGTTCAAACTTGTTTCTTTACTTGGCCTCACTGATCCACTATAACTACCCTAATGTTAGTGTTCAAACAATATATTTTACCATGAGCATAGATAGGAAACAATAAATTGTTATTTGGCTACTAACCTAAATAACGAGTGCCAAATATTACAAATATTAATAACTCTAAACCACTTTTGGCTGAAAATAACAAAAGCTACACACTGCATTTCTCTGAGCGTATGTATGGCTTTTACAGAGTTCCTGATCCATACAAGTTTTAGATGTGGTGAAGCCCAAGAGAATTATTCCAGGGAAAACCCAACCAATCAGGTAGGGACTGAAAACCAAATGGTGCCCCCGGCGGGATTCGAACCAGGGGTCCCAGAGGTTGGACGAGGAAAGTAGCCGATCTGTAAAAGAGGCAAATTTTAACACTCTTTCCAGGATTCACCAGGATTATAAATAAAACACTACAACGATCGGGTTGGTAGTCGGGTTTACTCGCCTTCCACCTCTGGGGACCCCGGTTCGAATCCCGCCGGGGAAAAGGATGAGTTTACAGTCGCTAACTGATTGTGTGGGTTTTCCTAAACAATTTTCTGGGGTTTTCCTCCCACATCTAAAACTGTAACTTCCTTCTTTGTCCTCTTCCATGGGGTTCTTGGCTAGTATTGATTAAGTTCACTTGTTGCGAGTCCTTGGCTTCACAACCAGAATAAATAAATATGTACGCAGAATCCACATGCCACCATCTTCACACTTTTAAAGTAAATATAAATAAACACTTTAAATTATATACGTGTGTATAATAATATGCAACATATTTTGCGCTTCAACTACCTCAACTTTTACCTGTATTCAGCCATATGATATCAGCTGTGCTCCACACATTAGATTTTTCAACAAACATGTTAAGTCTACATCAACATCAACTCAATGTCCCCAAACATTTTCATCGTACTTTGAATTGACTCATTTGAACCAGTAACAACGGCTCTAAGTTACCAGGACAGTTTCAAAACGTTTCAAATAATTTCCTAGTTTCACATTAAGTAGGCCTACCCCAGCATCCCACACACTTTCAGATCTGTCTAACGGTAACCTGCCATCAGTTTATTGTAAAGTTTAAGGGACTTGTGACTCAAGTTTAAACCATTGTCCGCTCGCCTGTGATACTTGTTTATATTAAAAGACAAACAGCTTGAATAAATTGATAGAGGAGAACGACGAGGATGCATTCATTGACAACATAACATTCTCTGCTTATTGACAGATGTATTGACAGATGGACTATTTTGGGGGCATTTTATTAAAGATAGTTGCACAGAAACGTACATCTTTTATTTCCAGGTAAAACTAATATTACTTCCTAAAAACTCCCGGGTTAGAATCAACCTAGCTTCCGGGTCCCAGGGGTCCTGACCCATTTCTGGGTCAGACTGAACCAGAAAAAAATTGAAGTCGGATTATAAATTTCGATTCTGCGTCAGTTTGACACAGATTCCGGGTCATATTTTGCAACCTGTTTGGTTGAAAGATCCCTTCGGTACGTTGTCAGCACATGCTGACCACTTTTTTTCCGTAGGTTAGAAGGGTTTGTTTTGAATGTTGTCAACGATTTTGGTTGTATCTAAGTTAGCAAACAAATTATATGTCCTGGACAAAGCTTGGACAAATATATACTCGACGTACTTTAACAACAATAATTGTGAATTTATCACTTAAGTGAAGACGTATTGTTAATCTGGGCTTACAATAACGAACTGTTCTTTAGCTGATAGTTAGCAATATACAACCCAACTGATACAGATACTGTTATGGACAGAACAGGAAAGGAACATTAAAGACTAAACCACGAAAACTCAAGCTACCACTTTTTGTATGCAAAATCACATGTTTATAACTGATTACAAAATGTTTTAGTTTCCTCTACAGTCTCCAGTTTGTTTCGATGATTCTGAAGACGTGAACTGCACTGAACATATCTTGTATCTCAAGGGGGCTTGTTGTCAGACACAGTGGAATTCAATGTCTCCATGGATTTAGTCTTCATTTCAGTCGTTACTGATTTTGACATCTCAGTATTAAAGTTCTTGGAATTTCGCTGTGCTGAAATTGTCGTGTACAGCGTGTAAAGATACGGATTTAGGGATGAATTGATCGGCAGGATGAACACAACAATCCAAGCATAGATATCAGAGCCTATTTCAACAGCCCCAGTCTGTGAGAGAATCCCCATGATGATGACCGGCATCCAGCACGCGAAGTCTGTGCCGACTATCAGCGCCATCTTGATCGCCATTTTGATTTCACGGGTACGGTGAGCCGTGACACGAACTTTGTTCGCGGTGTGCTTGACCTTCACAAAGATGGCGACGTAGCAACAGAAAACGATGACGAAACAAAGCAAGTTTACACCCAGAAACAGAATGATGGAGTAGATCCACGCAGGTTCTTTCCCATCGGAGACAGGAATGGATATTGTGTCAAAATCACCGAGTGGGTTCAAGATATAGCTGTTTTGAAGGGAAAAACCTGTTGATTTTGTTATCAATGGTAGCCCAATACAAACGTCAGACAGTCCATACACGTTTGAATCACCCGATCCAACAGAGACTGTCGGGCCGATACTAAGACTAATGGCCGCAAACCAAATGATAGAAACGATGATCTTGGTTGATCTTTCCCTGAGTTTGATCTGACTGAAGGGGAACACGATGCAAAAGAAACAATCTAGACTTATAGTGGTCACGAAAAACACTGAGGCCTCACTAGAGACTACTGACAGCACACCAGCAATCTTGCAAACCGCGCTCGATCGCCACGCGTTTGCCTGCCGTGCATATTTCTCACCAAAGTGAACATCAGCCACCGCAATAATCAGCATATAGACCCCCATCATGAAGTCAGATACTGCTAAATTTAGCACCAGGAATGAGTAGGTTTTCTTCCCACCCATCTCATTGCTGTTTCTACACCTCCAGACGATAACTATGATGTTGCCGATGAGGGCGCTAAGGCCTAATAGCCACACAGACACGCGAAGCAGTGAGTTCTGCATAAGGCTTCCGCAGAGGCTGAGCGGCGGTTGCAATTCCGTAGTTATACACCGCGTAATGTTAAACTCTATTGCCGAAAGAAACTCACAGCACAGACGGTAGTCATCGACGTAGCTATAAATGAATACAAAAACAAGCATCAAAGAAATTAGTGCGTTTTGAAAAGCGTACACAAATAAAGAACTTACACTTTTCTTAGTGACTTAAAGGCATCGTACACGTTTGGTAAATACTCATATTAGCATAAAAACTTACTGTGTTACGAGCAACTGAAAGCTGTTGATAGTTTAAAACATTGTGAGAAACGACTCCCTCTGAGGTAACGTAGTTTTTGAGAAATAGGTAATTTCTCACTAAAATTATTAAAAGACTTCAGGCCTGAAGCCTTTTTTAGGCATCTGACAGCACACAAATTTGTACAACAAGGGTGTTGTTTCTTTCATCATTTTATTGTAACTTCGATGACTAATTGAGCCCAAATTTTCACAGGCTTGTTATGTTATGCATATGTTGGTATACACCAAGCGAGAATACTGGTCTTTGACAATTACTAAACGTGTTCAGTGCATTTTAAAAGCAAAACAATACTTGTGAAAGTGCAATTTAGACTTAAAATTGATTCTACAAGGCCCTTTCACTGAGGTCACGTGGCTACTTTCTGTCCGTTGTCAAAATGTATGTAAAGATTTGGTAAGCATGTTAACGGGTGAAAACAACACCGTGACTTAAAAAAAAGGCACATTCAAGATTTATTGTGGTGATGACGTCGGGTGAATAGGGTAAATATGTTATTAATTTATAATACACCCAACAGCACAAATAGCGCCAATAATAGGTAATAGGGAAACGAGAAGAAATGAAGTTTAAAATGTGGTAGGAAAATCAAAATGACAAATTTAAACCCAAGCTTTTAAAACCCAATCCACATGCAGGGATCCAGTCTGAGGTGGGAATCGAACCGGGGTCCATAGAGGTGAAAGGCACTATGATTCACTCTTAACTACAGTGCTATGAAAGTATGATTTTGTAATAATGGTCATAGACTCTTATGCTGCACCACAGTGTTTTAAGCCTTTTTTAACTCTTAATTTTGATGTGATACATATACAAAATGTAAAATGTCTCCTATAATCATAGTAGTTTTTTGCCTGTCATGAATTGCACAGAGCAGTACATGGTCATTTTATTAAAACGAGGTTCACATGATCAATAGCACTTACAGTGACACTAAGCTCTTGAGGTCGCTGAGGGCATTCTCCTGCACGTCCACTGGATCATCACTGGGCAACCCACCTCTGAGCAGTAATCTGCCAAATGAAGTATATGATCAGTTCTTGTTTTAAAATTGTCGAAACCGACACAACTGTACAAACTTTTACACTTCTCTCTTGTAACCTGGGTCAAATTTCATAGAGCTGCTTAAACAGAAAGTATTGCTGAAAAGATGTATGCTTGGCAAAAATAAACAGGGAACCAGTCACAAGCTTTGCACATTATCATGGTATTTTGGCTAGTGACCCTTTTCCAGTACTAGGCAAACTTGTTTGGTGATTCGTAAATTGTTGTAGCTCTACGTAATCGGGCCCTGTTTCTGCTCAGCAACGATTTTCTGTGCTAATAACAGCATCATAAAATTTTGCTCATTTCGGCGTGAGCTTGTCAGCGGTCTTTGCTCACGTGCAGATATTTTAAAATACCTCTTACAAAAATACATGGTTTGTAACAGGTAATTTATATGGTGCGCTTTTTCTACTGGCACTTCAAGCGACCATTCTTCACGACGAGTATAATACATGGTTTTAAACTTAAACATCTGGTAGTAAGTGACTTATGAAGTCTTACAGGGTCCTATGACACAATGAAGAAACATCAGGGCGAATGCATTACGCAATGCACGAGACCTATGGATTTACGTCCCAACGAAAAGCACAAAGCAATTAAGGGTTTGTGTGTTGCTTAAAGACCACAAATGCACCACACTGCATATCATGGTAGCAATCTATATAAGCACGTAGGCCTATTACGTAAAAAGGATTTTTTGACAGTGACGAGTACCAGCATAGAAATATAAATTTGTTTCGTTGTTTCATTAGGAATGTGCACACGTTGGTTGTCTGCTGAGTTTCTGGAACTAAATGATATGATGAATGTAACGTAGGTATACTTGGGGGTAAATGTATACCACTATATGAAGAAGAAAAATGTCTTACAAATTTTGCAAGTTTACCAGTCCACTGAAACCGTGCGTGTGTATCGTTGCCAGGGGAACATTCTTGGCAACCCTGCAGAAAACGAACATACAACAAACAATATCTCAGCATGTGAGAGTCTCAAAATATAATTCACTTATGAAAGTCTGGTCCTAATTAGTAACTATTTGAATTTAATATGTACTATTCATATTATTTCATTCATTAAATTGTATTATGTTTATGATACATTGGTAATGATAAGATGAATTTCTTTGAGATTTTGCGAAACTTTGGTTTTGAAAGCTTTCGTTTTATGAGTGTTATGGCTGTAGGACCAAAAAACATAAGGAACATTTATTCTGAATGCGTGCGAGAAACAAATAATTATGAAAACGTAAATTTTGTCTCACTTCTATACTCTTGATCCAGTTGAACAATAAGTAAACTTTAATTGTCTATCTTGATTAAAAGGAATTCGGTTAAAAAATTATAATTAATATTATCATTATTATACGAATGCTTGTAAGGAGAAATGGCACCGATACTGGCAATAGTTAACACTCTATTGCGCATAAACATTTAACCATGGTCGTAAAAGCAGCCTGTGCTGCCAAGTAAAGTACCGGCAGCTTACACTATAGAGGTATATCAATCACAAGAACCATTATCTGCCCTCTTGCGGGTACCCATCAAGTCTATGGTGAAGAGAAGTAATTGTAGTACAGTATCTTGTGCAATGACGCAAGTGTCATGACTTCGAACCAACACTCTTTTGAACCCCCGGTCATAATTGACTCGGATTCCTGGTCCCGTGTTGCCTGACGTATTTCTGGGTTACCATGACCCGGATTCTGTGTCAAAATGACCCACAAATGGTTCAAATTGACGTTGAATCCGAGTTTAAGTCCCTTAAAAACCAGTTTCCGAGTAAGTCTGACTCAGAAATGGGTCAGGCCGCCTTGGACCCAAAACCCGGAACCCGGGTCAATTCAGAACCCGGGAGTTTTTAGAGAGAACCCGATGACGTAAGACCTCCAGCCCGATGCATTGACCGGCCATGACATGCCTAATAATCTGAGATATTTCGCTGCTGAATTTTGCCTATTTTTGCCTAGGCCTATTTAAACTCAATTCAATTCAAACTCAATTCAAACTCACATTTATTTCCATACTTCATGAAAATTTCCAAACAGTATATAGCCAAAACATTAATTTAAAGAAGTAACGAAAAAAGGAATTTTTTACAGGGCAGACAATTATTAAGTATGGAGGCATCATCTAGAAGCCGAGGCTTGTGATGAGATTGCCTGAAGGACAGACAAACAGAACGTAAAAAGTAACAAGAACGTACGGACAGACAGGTAAAACAAAGACAGAACTAATGAAGATAATAATAATATGAAGAAGAAGAAGAATAACAATAACATAAGCTTTCATGGTATTGACATGCCGTAAAATACTTTGTTTTAATAATTATACATTATTAATTCATACAAGGTTTTCAAACTTCGGAGGTCCAAGAAGCTGTACGAGAGGATGCTTGAGATTGGATTTTTGGAAATATCTCTGGAAGGATAAACAAAGAACAAATTCTAGTTTATTATAAATATATATTTGATGTTGAATGGTGCTGATAAACTAAATCTAAGCCACTAATTCGCTTTTATTCGCCAACTAGCTACAGTCCTTGCTTCTGGTTGGTCAATGGCAAATACACATCACGCTTGGACAAAATGAGGGAACACCACAGTACACTGAGTATACACAAAATCAACTCTATTTTCGACGACCATGCACATCATTGGATGAGTACTAATGTTGACATTTTCTACATTTGTATTGATTGGGACCAACGCCCCCTCCCCCTCCCCGAACAAGGATTTTGACATTATATGGATACCACAAGATAGCTCAGTTGGAAGAGGCCTGGCACGTACACTTGGTCGCAGGTTCCAATCCCGTTGAAGTTAATTTGATCACACAAAACTGTTTTTGATTAGCGAAGCAACTTACAAGAAAGTGAGATTCTGCAGATCAGAAAATGTACCCGGCAAAATCGAGTTGATTCCATTTCCTACCAAATATCTGTTGAAAAGACAAATGAGTTGGTTTAAACCAAGCCTTTTTCAAACAAAAAATGACGATGTGCATTCCCTGCACTTTATAAATTTACAACCACTTGTTGCGAGTCTCGAACCAACATATCCCCAACCTGGTCTCATTTATGCATACATATTCCGTAACAGAATCCTAACGATGGATGGATTACCAATATTTCAGAATTTACTTTACTTACAAGGCTGTTAAGAAGGAAAATTCCTTGAAGAGTCCCATTTCGAGAACGCTGATGTTAGCATTGGAAAGATTTCTGCAGTTAAAATAAAGTTGAAATAATAATTTAATGGTGTGCTGTAAAAGTGCGTTTAAAAACGAATTTAAGAAGTGCGTAGTTCAATCAACTTTGTGCCCTAGGATTTATCCCCCTCCCCTAAATAAAACAAAAGTATAGGGAAAGAACACGGACAATTCAGAAGGAACCCAGAAATACAGAGCCTAAACAAAGATGTGGGATTTTTTAGCCTCAAATTCTTCCATGGGCCTTTCAGTGGAAATTGAAGCGATGACGCATTCCTTCGAATTTCAAAAGCAAAAAAAAACATTGAGCAAATTCATTCCGCCTTGAAAGCTCGGAAACAGACACCGTTGTCACAGCTTCACGCTCAATTTGTTCCGAGAATCCGCCCCGTTCACCACCCTGAAAACCCCAGGGTCAGAATTGACCCGGTTCCGGACCCAGAATCTTTGTCAAAGAAATGGGTCGAACTGACGGAGAATCCGAGCTAAAATCCCTTTTTTGTTTACATTTTCCGGGTCACCGTTGGGTCAGGTCCAGATCCGGATCAATTCTGACCCGGGAGTTTTTAGAGTGCAGAAACCTCTTTTCTGTTCTAAACAACTCAACATTAATAGGGCGTGGTAAACGTTTCCAGCATGTAAAATTTATGTCCCATTGAACCGCGAATAAATCCAAATAGCCCAATGATTAAAAAGTACGGACGATCAGAAGAGACAAGTCATTTCCAGATGGTACTCACAAGAGTTTTGTTCCTTTGACGATACCAGCAATAGTTGTTGCATTCCAGCCATGTAAGCATTGAACAACAAGGTTGCCTCTATTTACATCGCATTCACAATCGGGCGGACATCGCTTTTCTAAAGAGTCGAGAGTGAATACAAGTTATGATGGAAAGTTTGATGGCTGCTTCCATACGGGCATTGCAAAAGTTAAATTTATGGTGCTGTATAGGAAATTATCAAAAGTCACAATTGGCGCATCAGTTACAATTGGGCAATCCAAAAGGCCGATAAGGGATACTTTCCTAAATAATGTGAAACCATTACCACATGTCAAATTGGATTCGTCGTCATCAAATGGGCAGTCCGTTTTTCCGTCACACACAAGCGACCAATTGATACACTCCGACGAGTCCACACATCGGTAAGACGTCGGGCATTGTACATCAGCTAAAATTGAACAATTCCACCTGCATTATCACGATTATATCAGAGAATCTACTTGACCCACTGCGATGAAGCCAATAAAAATAATATGGTTGTCACTTGTAATTCCGTTTCTATTGGAGCTACGAGACTGTTTGCATAACTAATTTAAAGAGGATCAAGCAACTACAAAGTAACTTCTAAACATTAGCATAATTTGATTCCAAAAGTAGCAAAGTTTTTGTAATGTGCGTGTGCTGCTAATGATGCTGATGATCGAAGGACAGGGTTAATTTGATGTCTCTGCTTCCCGCTGAATTCTGTGCTTAAGACCCGTAGATTCACATGCAGTACAGGGCGCCAAAAGCTTTGGTGGTAGGTAAGCATGCTGGGCCATGACAGGGGGCCAAGCTCCTCAGCCATTATATTTATGTTCTATGTTTACACAATTTTTAGTGATACAAAAACAAGAGAAACTGACTGGGTAAATTGTAATTAATTTAGGGTTGAGCAAAGACAAACTGACTAGAGCGGGGCTTGAACCTGCGACCTCCAGATTAACGTGCCGTTGTCCCAGGGAAATCTGTCCCCCGGAGATTCTGTCCCCATACGGAAAGTTAACATGGGCTGGAGGAGGATGATTCAAAAGAGGGCGCTATAAAAAGAAGTTTGTGCACAGTTCGCCGTATGGGGGGGCAGAATCTCCGGGGGACAGAATCTCCTGCCACACCAGCTCTAAAAAGTCGCATCCCTCTGCTGCAGCTTCCCAGGTTGTATGGTAAATGTGGGTGTGATCCCTGGCTATACGACAGTTGGGCTACAGGTTGAATGGCTTCTGACTGGCATCCCTGAACAAAAATATTAGGATATAGGGAGACCGCCAACTTAGGGCTAGATAGCTCAGTTGTTAGAGTGCTGGCACATTAATCCGGAGGTCGCAGGTTCAAGTCCAGCTCTAGTCAAATGTTCTTTCTTTGCTCAACCCCAATTTACTCTATTTTGGGGGGAAATTGGACTAGTTTTAATTCAGATTCATTTATTAATATTAATAAATAGCTTACAACACAGATGTTCGTCCACTCCGTTTTCTTGACAGTCTCTAAAACCATCACACTTTGCGTCTGTTGACACACATGATCCGTCTCTACAATTGAACAGGTCATCTTCTTGACAAAGTGATTCATCTGAGGATAATCAAGTTACAATTTGCTTTAAATAAAGTGAACATGATATTCTCTGAGAACAAAATCGGGAACTGGGTTTAAGTTTTAGTCTCTGGGGTCAGATAAGTTTTCAGGCAAGCATGACTGTTCTCAATTACAACCATTCACTTCTAATGTCATAGATGTCAAGATTTACACAACAAATTCAAAACTCAAATGATAGAATAATTTATGATATTTTTTTAATGAAAGGAGTGGTCAGTCGCTGGACAAATGGTATTAAACCCCAACCTACACAGACCAGAATTATAGATAAGAGCGAAGACAATAAAGACTGACCAATAATATGTGCAAATCTTTCTTTTCACTTCGTTGTATTTAATGACTGCTTCTGTTACGAAGTGTGGACCTGAGAACAAAAGAGGTATAAATAATGTCGGGACTTGAAACACTATGTGGATTTGCACACGTCCACACTGAGTTTTTTTACTGTGTTGAATAATAGGATTTTCCTTAAGTGTACATAACAAAGGAATGTCCACAGAGTGACTGCAACACAAAGCTAGGTGTTCTTATAAATGTGTGTTGTGTTTTATTTTCATGTAGCCTTTAACAAATATTGTTTGCAAATAATTTAACAAACTTTAATTTTAACGGTATATGAATATGCATCCAGTAAATATTACGAGAAAGGGTGATTTATCACTTCATTTTAAACACCATATCATTTGTATAACAATACAATGATGTAGGCGTACGCTTGAAGTCATCGAAAAAAAAATGCATTTGCAGAATGCCGGGTTTATGTGAGTGCAATGTGTTTGACGTTGGCAACAACAAACAAAGTATTCTATCATTTAAACCCATCGTCGCTGCGTTGCCAACAGTGACCATAATAGCGGCACTAAACCCAAAGTCCCTAGAGACTGACGGGTGCGAATGATAAATCTATGAGAAATGGTTCGTTGAACTCTTTCCAAAACCAACTTAATGCCAATTGGAGGATTATCAAGTAACCCGTACTAGTTATGGCTAATTAATTGATTAATTTGTTAATCGAGTGACTAATTAATCAATTGAACAATATTGGACAGTACAAGTTAATATATTGAATCATATTGGACAGTACAAAAAGACACTTACTGAAGTCAGTGGTGGGTTTGTATACATGAAGTTGTAGTTTAAAGCCACTGAACGTAACCGTTGAGTCTGAGGTGAACCTGATGACAACCGGCTGGTTTTTATCAAAGACTATGGATCTCAGCTTGGTGGAACCCTGCAGCACGAACTTCAATTCCAACTCGAGGATCGGAGAAAGTCCCTGGATGTGAACCACATCTCGGAGACTTTCAGTTAACAATTCAATAATTGACACAGTAATTCCATGACCGACAATATCAGATTTGAATTCCCATACGCAGTCAATCCCTGATGGGTAGTTGTTAGGGTAACCCGGTGACGTCAGTGTTCTACCGTCGTGCCTTAAGGAGTATCCACGAATACCACATATATCTTTGAAAACACAAGAAATTAAGAGAAAAATAATGTATTAATTTGAACAAGATTTAAATATCATTATCTTTAAAGTATAAAGGCCGTGTGTACGCAATGGTTTAGTGCTAGGGTGGGAAAGTCCTTTCCATTATGCAACAGTGGCATCTTCTAGACAGGATCTAGGCTAACAAGTACGCACACTACACTCTTTAAACTCCCGGGTCAGAAGTAACCAGGATTGCTTGTTTCGTGGGGCCTGACCCAGTTGTGGATCAGTATGACCAGGAATCTGAGTCAAAATCCCATTTACAACCACATTCGGGGTCAGCCTGACCCATAAGAGGGTCAGCCCCCCTGGGAACCGGAATCCGGGGGCAATTCTGACCCTGTAGCTTTCAGCTTGATTCAAGTAAGTCCGTTAACTTGTGTCTGTCACTTGGGTCGGCCCAGAAAACAGCCAACTACTGAATTGCTGTCAATCAAACCATAAACTTATTATCACCACAGCTCTGATTAATAACAATTGCCACAAAGACCCGACACAATGTAATCGGCTTCTTACTTTACAAAAGAGGGCTGTTAGAATAATTTCTAACGCTGGTTTTCTTGATCACACTGCTGCATTATTTTGTAATCTAAAAATTCAATGATCTTTATCATTTGAAATTATATTAGGCAAATTTATGTACAAGTACATGAGTAATGCATTACCACCTTGTTTTACCTCATTTTTTACCCTCATACAAAACTCGAAGCACTTCAAATAAAAATCTTTTTGTTTCTCGCAACCGAATCTCAATGTAAACAAACAGCCTTGTTCAGCGTGGTGTTGCATACTGGAATAATTTGGATGGTTCTGTTAAATCTGCAATCACACTACCTGTATTTTCAAAAAACTAAAACAATTACTACTCAATGTATATTCATTATAACTATAGTTCATGACTTTAATAGCACGAGTCAATTTCATCATGGCTTGCTTTTGTGTATATTATTGTTGGTACACCTACATGTGTTCGTCTGTCCATGTTGTCCCATGTCTTTGTCTTTGTTTGTCCTGGGTTCATGTTACCGTACATTGGTTGTGTCATACTAAATGTTTGTCTGTCCATAGATTAGGGAACAAAAGCATCTCGCTTAACCTTATACCTAAATGTTGTCTTTAAATTGCTGCTTATTTTTGAACCATTGTGTATACCCCATACTATATTGCTTTTGTAATTTCGACATAAATGTGCGTTATTGTATTATTGTATTGTGACAGCATTGAAATAAATGTTAATGAATGAATGAATGAATGAATGAATTGTTGGTTTGTTGACTGTCTATAGATTAGACTAATGTAGAAATCGTCGACTAAGTGAGTCTGCTTGTTAATTAATCGAGCTGAAATTTCGAGGACACAAATATTTACCTTGGGAGCATAACACGCGACCATTTTCTGACGTATCGTTCCTGACGCATACGAGGTCTGCCATGTCGCAAGGAACTTCATTGATTTCACATCCAACTGCAAAAACAAAACGAAAGTTTACATTGCAGTCTTGGAGGCTACAAGCAGAAGCTTACACTCTTTAAACTTCCGGGTCAGAATTAATCCGGATCCAGGTCCAGTGGTGACCAATTTCTGAGTCAGTGTAACCCGGAATCTGTTTGTAAATGACCCAGAAAAGGTCAAAATGAGGCAGAATCCGACTTAAAATCACATTTTGTAAACCACTCTCTGGATCAACCTGACTTGGAAATTGTTCAGGCCCCATTGGACCCGGAATCCGGGCCAATTCTGACCCAGGAGATTTTAAAGGCAGTGGACACTATTGGTAATTACTCAAAATAATTATTAGCACAAAACCTTACTTGGTATCAAGTAATGGGGAGAGGTTGGTAGTATAAAACATTGTGAGAAAAGGCTCCTTCTGAAGTGGAGTAGTTTTCGAGAAAGAAGTAATTTTCCACGAATTTGATTTCGAGACCTCAAGTTTAGAACTTGAGGTCTC
The DNA here is from genome assembly GCA_021014325.1 of Plazaster borealis. NCBI lineage: Eukaryota > Metazoa > Echinodermata > Asteroidea > Forcipulatida > Labidiasteridae > Plazaster > Plazaster borealis. Next base: position 6,842,798 of record CM037461.1, read on the forward strand.
GAAATCAAGCATCTGAAAGCACACAACTTCGTGTGACAAGGGTGTTTTTTCTTTCATAGTTATCTTGCAACTCCGACGACCGATCGAGCTCAAATTTTCACAGGTTTGTTATTTTATGCATATGTTGAGATACACCAAGTGAGAAGACTGGTCTTTGACAATTACCAATAGTGTACACTGTCTTTAAAGTGTATAATCAAAGAAGACACGATTTAGATTCTTGAGCAACTATTTTCTTGTGAATAAAACAACATTAGGCCTACATACAAACATTATTGCACACGCAGCAGCAGACGATCGAAAGTACAGTTAACTGCTGGTGGTGTAGCTGACAAACTACGTCGCTTCGGAGCAGACCAATCATAACACAGAAATTGAAAGCTTACGTCACTGCAAGTTTATCCACTCCCCTGAAATCAATGGGCCTGTGAGACCAGTGCCTGTCTTTATCTTTGCGGATAAAGACAGGAGGCCGGTCTACAAGGGAACGGTGCCTTTTTCCGTTTGACATAGTGAGATTCTATTGAAAATGGCTCATTTATTGTTCCCAGTAATATTCTGAGAGAACCTGATGATTCTGACAAGTTTATGCGATATAAATTTAAAAGGTAGAAAGATTATGTTATTTGTAGTTATTTGTGTTGTTCTGTTCTTTAATCCTCAATAAACAAAAGTAGCTCAGCGCAATTACTGCAATTACTGCAGGTTTTGGGTTGTAGCTTGAGGTGAACGTGTCTTAGTGTAAAACCGCACTTTGTATAGGCCTAATTCTGGTAAGGAAACATTAGTGAACTTAATTACTGTAGCTCGAAAGCCTGAGGAAACATGTGAACAAGGGTGCTATGAGACATAAACACAGGGGTTAACCCCAGCCTACTCTTCCACGATAAGTGTTCTGGGTTCTTTTACGTGCAGTACCAACCCTAGTACACAGGACCTACGCCTTGTTTGGGACAAAACGAAGGACATTAAAATTATGGTAAAGTAAGTATCTTGCTCAATGACACAAGTAACACGACCGGGCCTCGAACCAAAACTCTGCTAATCAGAAGCACCGGAGCTTGAGTCCGGTGCTCTTTACCTTTCGGTCACGACACAGTGCTTCCTTAATCTTCTCATGGACCTTTATACATGGATACCTGATGTGTGTTTCTTTTGTTCAGCTTGAAGCAAGAACCCGCCAATTGAAGTTGTAAAATCGCTCTCGAAGGTAAGAAACATTACGTTTTGCCTTGACGTCACACTCAATGGATAGCGTTTCCTACGTCAATTTACAAATTAAAATATAAAATTAACGGTTGGATGGAGTTGGATTTCGCCATATATTTACGTACCATTTCTTAAAGCACCAGTCATTCGTTTGACCAAGGGAAAATAAAGTTTAGTTTTGTATATTTAGTTCTGCTTCATTTTGATTCGATACGTGCAATAGGAGACTTTTAAGACTGTTTCGAGCGTCCCACTCATCTGTCCTTTTCCATTGTTCTCACCGACGAGAACAATAGAAAAGGACTCGTGAGTGGGACGCCTGATATCGTCTCAAAAGTCTCCATTTGGCATCATTTTCTTCAATCAGCATTTTAAAGTATATATCAACGTGACAATGAAAAAGTGGGAGGGGGGCCGGTGACAATTTACTTACCCAGTCAATTTTAAAAACGGGTCTGCAAAAGTATCACCATTTCCACAGTTGAGAAAATCGTAGTTTTCCTCTAAATCCATCGTCGTGAACGTGACAACTACTCTGTATCCCACTTCTGCCACTATTAGCCACAAGCAACGAGCTTCATAGGGATATTGCTGTGGCCAGCCGGGGGAAGTTATTGTTCCAGGATTACCGTTGCTAACGTTGATAAAACTGGCTCCACATGGCTCTGGAATAAATGAGACAAGAACCACTATATTTTAATGTTTAACCATGTGGAGCAACTTCGTTCTTAGATAAACATTAAAGCATGTGTGGAAGAATTTTTGTGGTAATTAGCCCCAAATTATGCTCACATTTTTTGTTCCCCATAATGATATATCAAGGGCAACACGCCCAGGACTTGCAGAGTCTTTTGGTAGTACAGTACTCACCGCATTCGAACTCATCAGACGAGTCAGTGCAGTCACTGTGTCCGTTGCAAATCAGTTGACTGGAAACGCATTGTAACCCCGATCGGCAAAAGAACTCAACCTCGGTGCAGTGACCTGTGAAGGCACACATTGCTATAATGTTTAATTAATAACAGAAAGGTATCTCCACAGCCAAACGTGTTCATTAGTTGCGTCACCAGAGAGGGGCAGGTGGAAGGAGCTCAAAACTCCCCCAACCTCTACAACCAGCCACCCTGCTGGTTACGCCACTGCAAACAAAAACCAGGCAAAAGCAATGGTTGTTGAAACAAAGACAAACTCACCGCAACCCATCTCATCGGAATGATCTGGGCAGTCTGCTACTCCGTTGCAAAGAGCTGTTTCCTCAACACATGCAAGACCAGATGCACAGAGAACTTCATTTTGCACCAAACACTCTGTAAGGAGACAATGATTCGATGGAATTGTTGGGTTATAATTCTAAAAGAATATTTGTTCAGTACGAATTCTCCTATGAATAATGCACTAAAAGCAATAACCAAACTATAATATGTGGACAAATCTGGCCACTTTAAAATCGTAAAATTTTTACGCAAATGAGAATGAAACAAAAATATAAGCGCAATTGACGGTGCAAGTCTCGCGAGTTTTCGACTTAGACTCTGTAATAGTGTGCAAATTTATCCGTAGAAAACTAGTTAATGTATAGGCTACCTTCTGCTAAAAAAATAATAATTAATTTGCACATGCTTCAATAATTGGAATTGTATGCCTACGTGTTCAAGTTACAATGTAACTGCAACTTAGTTGCAACCTTTCGGACAATCTCTTTCTTTTTTTCGATTTGTATATGCTGTCTCCTAAAAATAATTAATATGGGTTTTAACAAAGAAAACGTCGCATCCCTTTAAAGGTATGGTTATAGATTGGTAAACACTTCAACAATTAATTACCATAACAACTTACTCGGTGATAAGCACTGCAGCAGTTGATAGTTTAAACTAGTTTGAGAGAGGATTCCCTTCGAAGTAATATAGTTTGGATAAATGTTCATCCAAACAAATTTGAGTCTTAGAAAAAATTCATGCATGAATCACATTTAATAATGCAACTTTTGTTTGATACCATCAGTATAGTAAAGTATTTTCACTAAATCATTCACTCATCCCAGTATATTGATTATTAGCAATGGTCAAAGTAAGATTTAAAAATAAATGCATTTTTATTTCAAAATAAATCAGTTAGTAAGAAATAAAGTACTTTTTGTTCTTCTTTTTTTTCCCGGGGTAACATTTTATTGCTCTCTAATAAATAATACATTTACATAAAAAAGACAATTAAAAAAATAAAACGCATCTTACAGCAAAATAACAATTAACTGGTAACAGTAGGTTATTCACAAAGATTACTTATTGCATTTTAATTTATATTTCTGAGAAGTTCCATTGACAACTCACTGATATTTCTCGCAAATATAAGACTCTTTGGGGTTTTTGCATGGCATTTCTTGTCGGAGAGCTTTCTGCTTTACACGTTTCTTTTTAATTTTGATTTTTCATTTGTGAATCAGACTATTTTTGTTACTATTTTGTACCTTCTTCAAGCGTCTTGTAAATTCACCATACATACTTCGTCGAGAAATGACTGGAGTGTGAGTGTACAAAAGGCAATCGAGCAGTGGCTTTCTATAATGTCGCTTAAAGATGAAGCTAATACCCTCTAAAAACGTCCAGGTCAGAATTGACCCAAATCTGAGTCCCGAGGGGCTTAACCCTTTTATGGGTCAGTATGACCCGGAATCCGTGTCAAATTGACCGATAAAAGGGTCAAAATGACGCGGATTCCGAGTTAAAATCCCTACTTTTCACCACTTTCCGGGTCAACCTGACCCGGAAAAGGGTCAGGCCCCCTTTGACCCGTCAATTCTAACCCGGAAGTTTTTAGAGTGAAATATAAAATAGAAAGAATTGTTTATAAGTGATCTCAAATGAAATATCGGTCAATTAAAAAAAAAGAAAAAAATCACACAAAAGGACCCCCAAAAAAATACTCACCAATGTTGTTGTATTGTGATATTTCCAGAACCATTGGACTTGACATCAACTCCACTTGACATTGAAATGTGATCCACATTGATACATCAGCGGTAATCGAAGACGGGTACACCTGTTTCGTGAAGTTCAACTCCGTTATAATCGAGTCTTTGTCATACGAGTAATTTACTAAATCATCACCTCCTGCGAGAAAGGTAATTGAGCAAGACGGAATCTCGAGAAATTTGGCCTGGATTCTGGAGCCCGACTCGGCGATGATAAACCAGATGCACGCCCGAGCCTCATGGGTGTACTCGATAAAATGTTTTACGTCAGGGTGAGTGTATACAGTGTCGTTGCCACAGTATCCTTAAAACAAAAACGCCATGATTGTTAGTGGTAGGACCAAAATAAGTTTTTTATGAAATTTTTTGAACAAAACTGTAAATGTATTTTATACTTCTGTGTTTTAAATTGTGGTTCCAGCCACAGGTGGTTCCTCAATAATGGCACACAGTAAAGTTACCCGATCTGAAAAACTGGGCTTATTAAATTGACGCATTTATATTATTTAAATGCAATCAATTGGAACTAGCAGAATAGAGACCAAAAATAATTTATGGAAAGACATTAATTCTCAAATGTTGTATAATTAAAAAGTAAATATTTCGTGCGCACGAAACTTATTTCGAGCGCATGCATTAACTTATTTCGAGCACACAAAATGATTTCGTGAGCACGAAATGATTTCAAGCGCACGGGATACTTTATTTCGAGTTCACAAAATGATTTCGTGAGCACGAAATGAAGAACTCAGAGTATTTCTGTGATCAGTTTTATTATTATCTTTTAATCACATGTCCCTTTAGGGGCTCCGTAGAAATCCATATACTTGTACAATGGCTGTAAGCAGTTACCAAAATTTGTTTTAGTTGGTCATAAGGGTCCATATCTAATGGTCTGGGCCATTTGAAAATGATTTGTTTTCTTCATAAAAAAGTATTACACGCTAATATCAAAACGTTCACTCAAATAGTGACCGATGCTGTCCGACTTTGAATTTGTTTTTATAGTGTCACGCAGGGTTAATATGTTTTTTTATGAATGGTTGCTACGACACACGTGAGTACACTAAAGCCCCGCCCCTTAACCTTCCAAACCCCTTCTAATATGTTTTATTGGCCTAAAATAACCCTGAATCGTGTCAAAACATTTCCGAGGCCTTCCAAAGGCTCTGTGTGATAATAAAAAGCCCTGGATAAGGATAATTGGTGATTGTTATCAAAGCAGGCTGGACAGGCCATGACCCCTGACGCGGAGGCTATAATTACACACAGGGTGATCAAAATTTTAGGGTGATCAAACTAACCCAGTCCACCATCATTTGGAATGTGTTTCTGGATGTTAGATGCCGGATTTCCTGGGAATTTCTTTTAAGTATTTTTCTGTTTTGAACATTCAAGTCATGGGCGGAATAATTACAAAATTAACCTAAACCTACTGTGTGCAACAGCTACCGAAACTCCCAAAAGGGACAATACAAAGTCAAAGCAGAGTTTCAGTTGTTATACAACTTACCACACATCCATTCGTCCATAAAGTCAACACAGTTCGCGAAACCATCGCAGACATAATGACCCGGAATGCACTCCCCGGACGAGCACTCAAAATACAAAGGGTCGCATCGTCCTATTGCAGAAAAAGTAAAGATTTTATGCAAATATAAAAGGTGCACCATCGGTCTCTAGGCGCCAACTTACACCAAGGCACTGTTTCGAACAGTGGTTTCATAATAGCGTTTACTTTGGTGGGAGAAAACCAACCTTTCAGCTGGTCGTCTAAACCATCAGAAAAAGACCCTTGCTACCCAATAAAACAAATTCAAGCCATCAAGAACCCACCTGGAAGACATAAGTAATTTCAGCCAGGAGAATTTAGCCCTGGGCTAAGAGATTTGTTGGTACAATTCCTGTGAAAATTCCCAGAGGGATGTCGTTATTAAAGGGACACGTTGCCTTGGATTGGGCTCTTTGTGCTATAAAACGTGTTTGACAACGTTTGTTATGAGATTAATATGGTTGGAAAGACATTTTAAAAGTAGAATATAATCATCTATAAACATAAAATTGTCTCAAAATTGTGTGGTTTTTACTTGTACTTCGTACACTAACACGGTCCGCCATTTTGTGGAGTCCAAAATGTGGTTTTATATTTGTGTGGATCATTTTTATGTTCGACTTTTAAAACATCTTTCCATCAATATTTATAGTGAATGCTGCCCTCAATACGTCTAGAGACCTCACTAAACATGGATGATTCTAGACGCTCTTGATGAAAATTCCGTGACAGTATCTGGCTGTTTTCTCAACAAGTAGGCACTGTATTCAACTGAAACATTAACATGTGACTTTTGTTTGTATTTTTCTTGCTAAATTTGCCTACAAGTCAGCAATGTTGAAAAAACAGATGACTCTACCTTTAAGATATACGAAAATAGTTATAAGCCGAGGTTTACCCCTTACCGCATCCAAGTTCGTCCTCGTTGGCGGCGCACTCCCTCCTGCCATCACACACGTATGTGTCATTTTGCAGACAGTCCAGACCAGTCGGACATGCGTACTGATCCTCATCGCATTCTAATTTCACGAGAAAAACATAAATACGGAGGCCAAGACATGACTCAGGAAAACAATTAGATCGAGTGGCTACGGGATATTATGTGAATCGTTTACTCTTGTCCAATTGAGGCAAACACTATATTTAAAAGTCGAAAGTTGTTTTGTCCGAATTAAAAGTCGTACAGTCATCGGTGATGAGCCATTTCCTCAATTCAAAGTGCCCTTAGAAAAGCAATAGTATGCCCCTACCAGATATTCTAGTTCCATCTAGGGTTGACTCAAATAAATTCATGTCTCACGAATTGCTGTACTTATTCGGCAAGAAAGTGTTTGGGGAAATGTTGTATTTCATGGTTCATAGTTCATAGTTCAATTTATTTCCACTCAAGGAGGAGGTCTCATAAAAGCAAGCTTGTTGGATGGAGACCCCCCGAATCTGTGTACAAACTTAAGCCCTTTTCACACTATAGGTATTTCCCGGGAAATTCCCGGGAACTTTTGGTCGATCTGTTCACACTACAAAAAACTCCCGGGAATTTCCCGGGAATTAGCTTATTCCCGGGAAATAATTAACCCTGCTCAGGGGTAGGGTTAAGGGAGTTAACCCCGGGGTAAAACGTTTTTCCCGGGAAAAAGCACCTAGTGAGACGAAAGCGGGTTTAACTTACCCCACCTTTTGCGTCCACTGTATTGAGACGTCATTAGTCTCGAAAGGGCTGACCTGTTTACCACATTTCCTGGGGTTTGATCGCACGTGTGAAACGACCGTGCATATTCCTGGGAAATAGTACTCCCGGGAGTTACCAAATTGGGATAGTGAGAACGGTTCCTGGGGTGGCGGTGGGGTTAAAAACTCCCGGGATTTTCCCGGGATTTTATTTCCCGGGAAATGGCTCTGTAGTGTGAACAGGGCTATATAGGTATCTATGAGAAAGAATAATGTAAAGAGTAGACTGAAATAATTGAAGGCACACAAACTAGTTACACATGAAAAGACACGGACAAAATACAAACAGGACAACACAGTAACAATGGTTCAGTAGATGGCGGTATGGAGATAAGTAGATAAGTACCGTAGAGACATTATCGGCAGAGGTTGAATCAATACAATATAGGGAGCCTAACAAAAACAGAATATTGATTAATACAATTAAACAAGGCATTTTTGTAAGAGGACCGTTTTAAGGGTTTTTTTTTTAAGATATTAGGGCTTTTGCATTTTTTTAGAGTAGGCCTACCGCTAAAGGAGTTCCATTACTTAGGTCTTTTAAAAGAAACGAGGTCTTGACCAAAACGAGGGCAGATGTCAAGTCTGTAGATGAGAAAATTGTTTTAGTTAACCTTACCTACTACATCATATGGTGTGAATAAAAGCCTCAATCTTGAAAAATTGTTGTTGATCACCAGCTTGATCCAAACATCGGAACCAATTGAAAAAGTCTTATAGGGAAGTTCAGTATGGAGGGTTTTGGAAGGATCCGTGCTTAACATTGAAACAGGAACGTCGACCGGATTTGCTCCGTTGCCAATGGACAAAAAAACGTCTTGTCCTTCAAAATGCAGCACTTCGATCCGGACTCTGGTTCCTGGTTGTTCCGAGAGTCTCCAGATGCAATATTGAGGCAACACTGACTGATGCATCTTGATGACGTCATATAATGTCACATTGGGCATTGACTCGGATGTTCCGGGATAAAGAACAAAAGACGATTCAAGTTGGCCGGAGTGGCTTTGAAATAACATCGTAGCAGATTCGTTCCTTCGCAAAGGAATAATTTGTGTACCACAAATATCTGGGATGGAAAATAGAAGTGCGTCAACCTATGTTGAAAACAACTTACAGGAACGTTACAGAACTGGTAGTTAAAATGTTCTTTAAGATCACAGATTTACATAAAACTCACACGGTCTAATGATGATAATAGTAGAAAACATCCCTAGAAATATTTCTGTCTGAAATGCCATATTTGATGAGAAATAAATAAAACTAATTTCCGATTGGAGTTTATCGCTCATGATCGTTTTATTCATGCATTGTATAACACATGCAAATGTGTAATCGGTTTTTTACTATTTTCTCGTGACCCAGATGGCCGATCGATCTCAAACTTCCACAGGTTTGTCAGTTTATGTATAATATGGTGGATTATATAAAGTGCTTACACTGCCAGCGACTGCTTTGTTAGCAAAAACCAATTCTGTAATGTTCTTTTAAGAAATAATACAAGACTGTAAAACTCAATCCCACCCTCTAGTTATCACCAAACACACCATACAGCTAAAATAGTGAAAGTGTCATTAAATTCTCTGGTCATATTTTTTGTGAAAACATCGAGAAAACAGTTTGGTCAAAGTTGTTGTGACCGGTCATTTGCTTACTTGTACTGCAGCGATCGAAATAAGCAACGGTGATTTAAGATGTAATGATATTTTCTCAGCTATGACAGTTTTCCAACTGAAATGTATCCTTATAATGTACTTGTTATTTTTTAGTGAACATTCACTCTAAAATTGTACGTTTTCCATCAATGGTTGCCAGTCCTGCATGCTGGGCTTGATTTCACAAAGAGCTCAGATTTCCCTTAGGACGTGTACAATATTAAATGCAAAGCAAAGTGTGATGTTGCAATAGCCCTTAATGTATGGAGTGCATCGTTTGTATTGGTTTGGGTGTATACAGGCGAATTTACCCAAACCTAGTAGTGTCATGTTATTGCGTCCACCATTTTATCTCAAAATGGCTAATACGAATACGGGGGGCACGTGCCCCCCCCCCCAATTGGAATCAGGACTTTTGTGACTGGAGATTTCCAGAGTAAAATGTAACATTTTATACGCTTTGATGAGATAATTTCGATGTTTTTAAAACTATTTTTCCAAATTACACGCAGAAAATATTTTTTGTTTACACTCACGCCAGATTATCTTGTAAAAAATAGTTAGTAACATAAAAAAGGCGATGAAAAAGGGGCTTGTTCAGGCCCGTATCCGGGATTTTGTTTTACTTTCTTTTGGGGGGGGGGGGGGCGAATGTGAAAGAAAATGTACATCGGCGCGTTAGCGCCGCCCGTCACGTAGCGACGCAGGGGGGAGGAGGATTTGCCCCCCTCAGAAGTTCGAAATTTTGAAAAAAAGAATGCATAATTCAAGCCATGTGGTGCACCATTTTGCGCTATTATATTTGGTTATTATATGGTTATTATATGGTTATTATATCTGAAAACAACTCAATTACAGCTTTGTATCAAAATTATTTCTGCATATTTAATGCTCAGACGGCGTATGCCACCCATTGCGTCCTCTATTTACATCTTTGTATATTATGTTATGTTATAAATGTCATAATTTAACGATAATAAGTCACAGTTATACGATGCAGACTTTTTTAAAAGATTTTTTAAAATAATTTATTTATTTATTATTTATTTTGTTCGGGGGCCGTCCGACCCCCCCCCCCCCCCGATTACGGGCATGGGCTTGTTTTACAGAAAAAGGCAAAGGGAAACTTGGCCAGAAGTGCCCCCCTAGAAAAAATGGTGCACCCCCTTGTGCACCCCTGAAATTTTACCCTAGTTACGCCGCTACACAGATGTAGTGAAAACTCATCTTTAAAGGGGAAAATTGCCTTTGGATTGGGAGTTTTGGGCTATAAAACGTGTTTGTTGTAAAACAAAAATGAATGGTTGAAAAAATATTTTAAAAGTAAAATATGATGACTCACAAAAAAAATATATCCCCTGAAATCGGTGTGGTTTTTGTTTAATTTCTTGACAGAACACGGTCCGCCATTTGGTCGGACAAAATTTTCGACTCCACAGAATGGCGGACCGTATGTTCCGCTTGTTGTAGTCCCAGGGTCAAAATTTACTTTCTTTTTAATTAATCATACTAATTACAACACACAGTAGGTGTTTGAGGGCATGAAGAAATCCAAAAAGGGACAAAGAGCAATTCCAAACAGCAACAATTACGAGATTTCCAGGCAATGTGCTCCTCTAAGATTATCTGAGTGTTTTGTGAAATCGAGCCCCCTACTTCGTGTCTTCATGCGCAAACCAGTATCGAATTTCAACAGCCGGAATTATCGACATTGAATAAAAAAGACCTCTTGTGAATAATCATAGTATACTCACCACAATCACTCTCGTCCGAATAATCGGAACATTCGACAATGCCATTACAGACCAACGTCTTTGAGAGACACGTCAAGTTTTTGAGACACAAAACCTGTTCAGTGTCGCATTGAACTAAAACACAAAAGGCAAAAACGTGTTATCAGTAGTATTTTTCCGAGTAGAAAATAAATCGTGTTAATGGAGTACTTCGGGCGTTATGGGGTGGTAGAAGCTATTGTTGTACGTTGCTTGTTTTATAATTCTGAGCGTGCGCCTCTTTTATTTGAGTATTGGCCGTAAGTACTGGACAAAATGCAAACGAGTAAATCAATTGCTTGAAACTGGAATTACAAATAAACCTCTACAGTGAAGTCATACTAGCTGCACTCAAAACCCCATAGCTTTCCCCAAAGGGCGTGACACTTTTATTGCATAACACACACACACACGGATCCTTGTCATTATTTTGATTGGTGGAACACGCGTCACGTGTCATACTACATTTTGCCATGTATACTGCCGCAAGGCTCCGAAATTTAATATAGGAGTCCTTTATGGATAAATATCGGACGCTTTGGACGCTTCGCAGCATCGTTTCAAAAATAATCGTTCCCGCCTTCGTCCCATCCCTACGAGGCAAGTTCGTGTCACGGGGGACAAGGTTGGTGTCTACATGGTGTCGTCCACGTTGTTTAGAATGGGATTTTAGAAGTTTCAGAATGGATGGTGCAGATTCCATGTCTAGGCCTATTTTGTTTTGTTGTGAACACAAATTCAAATGACAAGGATCTATGTGTGAGTTATATAAAATTAAAATTAAATCTGGCTTTTCCATCGCCTCGTGAAATGGAGCAGTCAAGATTTCACCTCGTGATTATGTTCTGCGGCAATGCACACCAATGCACCCTAAATAGTTTTGCTGTGATTGGAAAGTTCATGAAACTGAGGAAAATAAATTTGTTGACACATTCGTCAGTTGGTTTAAACGGTGAAGACTTATTACCAGAAGAGGTTTTCACCAAACTGAATTAAAGTCGATATACCACATTACCTTCTTCATTTGAGTAGTTCAGAGACCGAACACGAACCTCGAGAGAACCATTCAATGAAAAAGATTTGGACCATGACGCTCTCATCCACAAGTTTGTGTCAATGACAAGCAGTGACGTTCCACCTTTCCGTAGATTCCTTTCGAGCTCGTGTATAACCGATGAAGGATTCCCGCTATCACGCCCTCTGCCGACTTTAAAGGTGCCACCTTTAGTCAAGATGTCATTTAGAATATCGATGGAAGTGATTGAACCGGGGCTGGTGGAGACTACCCACACGCAGTCCTGGGCACGGTGAGCACGAATCGTCACGTTCAGCAGGTACGTGTCCTTCAGATTGATCTGTGTCGGTCCACAAAGTGACTTTGCTGTAAGAGTAAAACAATTACCTTTTTAACCGGTTCCCATTTTGAAGTTCTCTCTCAAAACGTCGTGTATAAGCAAAGATTATAGAGCGCCAAAGATGCGGAACTCGGGCTGAAATGTAAAATCCCACTGGACGCCATTTCGGCAAGTAACTCTTTTGATACAACAATAGATCAGTGCCGATCAGCGCAGACAATGACCATTCCTATCAATGGGAAACAAAACGTTTACTTGCTGAAATGGCGCCCATGCGTAATTCACGTTAAATAAAGCTTCAGTTCCCTATCTTGCGCCTTCGGCGCTCTATAATCTTTGGTATAAGGTCAATGCAAAGGTGAGGTGCAATAATATCTCATGCAATGCAAAATTGATCTTTCAGCTGCTATTAAAACCTCTGCAATGACGCCACTCGCGACTATCTGCCTCACGCTTCTGGTTTTGTTTTTGGGGGGTTTGGGGTTTTTTTGGTTTTTTTTTTTTTTTTTTTTGGGGGGGGGGGGTTTAATAAATAATAATAATAAGACTTGTAATGCGCACATATCCACCCTGCTGGGTGTTCAAGGCGCTTTTTTGGGGGGGGGGGGACTCTTAGGATGAGTCGTCAGTATTACCATTTGCATTGCGACATCACACTTTGCCTAGCTTTGCTTCAGAACAATCATAGCTCTTTGTGAAAGTCGAGCCCGGGTAACAAGGTTCTATCGTTACAGTGTTAATGTGTATTCTTTTGTATGTTAAGATATCTTTTTCAAACACACCAAGGTCCAATTTTAAAGCGCTGCTAACGGTAAGCACTTTTCCTTGCGAACTAAAGCAGCTAAAATTGCTTAATCGTAAGTGTATTTCATAGCAAGCATAATAGGAGGCCAGCTTGCGCGTTCACCATAATATTATGCATTGTGACGTCATTCGTTTTCATACAGTAAGCACCGGAAGGTTAGCATGCCTTTTCGTGTGCTTACGGTTAGCAGCGCTATGAAATGGAAACTCGCGCAGTAATATAAGCACAAAATCAGCCGTTAGGCAGCTCTCTTGAAATTGGGCCCTTGTCTCTAGCCAGTGGCGTTTCCAGACATTTAAATGTTCAAATATTTTCGCCAATTAATAAATATCTCGGATAGTTTATGCACTCTGATTGGTTGAAGACTGGTCACGTTGGGTTGAATTAACGTGTGATAAAGACCGGCTCTTTAAACTAGCGAATAAACGGCCCCTAAACAAGCATATTTTTGTGCAAGGAGATTGTGCCGCGTGAACGCAAATGTTTGAACGCGCAGAAAACGTATCCATTTTTTAGGTCGCTGGTACGCACATGAAACCGACATAATGCAAAACATAAAGCCGAACACCAACCAAAGTATTTATACTTATGGTGCTGTTAATTTTCAAAGTTCACATTGTCTGGTTCTTGAAAATATACATAGGCCTAAATAGCTAAATATGTGCAAGAGATTAGGTCCAAAGCAAAAATTTAAAAGCCTGAAAATTGGTCTTGAACATGAATAAAACAATTCTATAAAAAAATATTGGCGAAAGAAAAATCACAAGTTCTGATCATTTTTACCGGGTTATTCTCGTTCAATGTACTTGTTAATGGTTGGTGGCTGGCCGCTGTTAATGGACCTCGCCTTGGGCTTGGTCCATTAACGGCGGCCAGCAACCGACCCGGTCATTACCTAGCCTTTAGTCAAGGCGCACCGCGGCACACCAGCCCAGATATCACGCACGAAAAAAGACTAGTGCGAGCGGCAAAGCCGCGAAGCGCCTTTACCAACTCGTTCAGCTAATCAGTTATTCATGATCATGAAATATTTACATATGCAATTTCTTGTAACCAATCACCGTAAACTATGGATATTGGACTCCTCTATTATTTAGATGGGTAATGCTGTCAGTTCACCTGAAATTTTAATTTTTTGAGCAGCAAATCTTATGCTTTGCTGAAACAATTTGTCATCAACACTTCCGCTAGTACTACCTACTAGTCGCCATCTTGCTAATAATTTGCATCAAATTTGCATCAAACGTTCATGTGACGTCTTGCAAGTAATTGTGTCTTCTTATTGGCCAACAACTCATCACGCTAATGCACTATGCATTACATTTCTCCTACCAAAATCGGTAGCAAAAAATAAAGAAAAACATAAATCCCCAAAACGAGTTGGTAAAGGCGCTTCGCGGCTTCGCCGCTCGCGCTAGTCTTTTTTCGTGCGTGATATCTGGGCTGGGGTGCCGCGGTGCGCCTTGAATAAAGGCTAGTCATTACACGCAGTACAGACCGGGTCCTCGAACTGTTATTGCCTAATTATTAAACGCAAAGTATACTACAGTGCAAATTTTGCACGGTGTTTCAAACATCAAATTGAGCACGGAGCCTGAGCGGGAGCTTAAAGGCATCGTACACGTTTGGTAATTACTCAAAACATATATTAGCATAAAAACTGACTTGGTAACGAGCAACAGAGAGCTGAGAAACGACTCCCTCTGAAGTAACGTAGTTTTTGAGAAAGGGGTAATTTCTCACTAAAATAATAAAAAACTTCTTGCAAGAAGTTTTTATTCCTTACTGAAAGCACAGAAAGTTGTACAACAAGGGTGTATTTTCTTTCATCATTTTCTTGCAACTTCGATGACCGATTGAGCCCAAATTTTCACAGGCTTGTTATTTTATGCATATGTTGGGATACACCAAATGAGAACAATGGTCTTTGACAATAACCAAACGTGTACGATGCCTTTAAGCCGAGGTATGGACCGGTTTCACAGAAAACAGCTTCCTTCCAGTACAGGGCAGAGATGTGTATTGAGAGAGTTGCGAAAAAAGAGGGACCAGTTTTCTTCGGTCAAGTGGTTGCTGGACGCCATTTTCGGTACAAATGCAGCACAACCCAATGGGCAGACTAGTCTGGCACCTTGTATTCGCCAATGCATTTTATTTTGAAAAACAAAATGGCTTATAATCGCAAGTTGCCTCAACTCTCTCAATATACGCCTTAAACGCCGCCGTCTTGCGAGGGTTAAGACTGAGGTTATTCGTAATGGATTTAATTGTGAGGTTCCTTCGCTCTTCCTCTATTGCCGAGCAACACAAGTCGGCAATTACCGACCACGTTGCGGCCACCATCCACACCATAAAATGAGACAATGCCACGGTAATTGATAGAGAACCTGACAAAACCATGGCTTAGGAGACCATTTGGATTAGACGCATGGGTAGAACAATCTCACAAAGACGACGGAGTATACAAGCTCCAGTCAAAACCACGCCCACAACGCCCTCTGTTACAACCAAGAAAGGGTCTTAAAAGCTTTTGGAACTCTATTCATGAAGAAATAAGAAAATCGCCGTCTGTGGGTCGATTCAATTCTTACAAAAGATTTCTCCTCTCCCATTATGTGGCATAGCTCTCTTTTATAATCAGTCAAGCTCCTATCATCTGCCATTTACTTACGTACGTAATAGCCCTGCTAGTCTAGACATATATTTCTCTAATTGCATCCTAGCCTGTTTTGTTTTGTTTTGTGTTACCTGTTTGTCTTGTCTCCATGTTCGTAGTTTGTCTGTCTAGGCTGTCTTCTACAAGCCTCGGCTTAATCGGACAGCCTCATACTCTCTCTTTTTTTTGATAAACATAGATTCACTCTTTACTCGATCTTCTGTGCTGATTATTTCGCTTGTCTATGTATTATTCTGTATGTTATATTTGAGAAGAGTAGTATGAAAATAAAATGTTGAATTGAATTGAATTGAAAGGCAGTTGAGCATTAAAGAAGTACTTGAACGAGAATTTTGTAACGGGAATGATATTTAAACTTGTTTATAATGTGTTTGTTTGTCATGTAATTGTAATTTTGATGTATTTACACTTCTGGATTTTTCGTAATTATTGATCAAAATATTAGGCCCAAACCTCAAGGTTTTGAAAAACTAAAAACACTTCTGCCGTTGGCGGCGCGCTTCCATGCGACGTCATTTGTGGGAGTTAGCTTAATGTAAACAAACAGGCAGACGAGTTGTTCATATGGGGACGTGTTGTTTATGCATGTGCTTCCGACAATTTCGATATAGAAATCGTCTTAAAATCTGCTTTTACAAACGTGTCTTGGGTGCTAGGGTAATATGCCAGCATCATGTGTCGTTGGTGGTTGTACGAGGAAGACAACCAAGAATCCCGAGGTACATTTTGTCCGGTTTCCGAGAAATCCTTCCACTTGCAAGGAATGGGTGCGTTTCGTAGACAACACTCGATCTGATTTTAAGCTGACCAAATGGTCCACGATTTCCAGCGCACACTTCAAAGATGAGTGCAGGGATGACTCTGTGAAGCTTCAGAGCAGCATGGGGCTCAAACGGAACTTCAGGCTGAAGCCAGGCTCGGTACCAAGCCTGAAAGCCCCATCAACTTCGAAAGACGATAGTCAGGAGAGTGATGCCGAGATGACACAGCCAGCAAAGCATTTCGGAACGGCATTCAAGAAACGTCAGAAAAGCCGGGTAGGCATGAATATAAATACCCTTCAGTTCTTACTAATAATTTAATCAGTGATTCCAGTGAATGAATCATTCACATGAATATCAGGTTGGAACATAGTTTATTTTCACTTGGGAAAAACAAACAAACCGTGCAGGAACAGAATACCCTTGGTTGCCAACTCACGCTCAACCAACTCGTACTCTCAAAAACTTGTATTTGCCAACTCGCCCTCAAGTGAACATGGCGAAGTGAGGATGTACATGTAGCATGTAGTCATCGTTTATACTTCAAGTTCAGGAGGGGTTTCCTAACGTTTTGTTTCTTCTTGGTTTTAGGGGAAATAGTTTAGTCAAAGGTAAAACATGGTAAGACTAAGAGCATAGAGCAATATTGAGTATGAATTGGCAAAATTATGTTTGTGTACGTGTTGATTACTGTTGACCTGGGTTTTTTCATTTTTTCTTGCACTGTAAAAAATAGATTGTTTTGTTATCTTCACTGTGTTTTTTTCCTTCTGAGTAGACATTTTTGGTTTACAATTTAGCCCAACATTTGCAGTTTTATTTATTTCTCAACAACTAACAATTTTTCAATGTGGCTAAATTAACAGACTATGAAATTAAACAACCCTTACGAACAGCTCCTTGTTTAAATAGACTAAATCATTGTGGAACATCAGTAACTATGAATTTACTTGATTAGTGCTTAGTTATTTGCTTCAATTTCAACAAAGCTGAGTTCATTGTTGACACTTTCCTTCAGATTTTGCAAGAAGCACTGGATGAATACAATATAAAATACGGTGAACCTTCCAGTGTCAGACCAGAAAATTCAACCAGCACAGAACAGGTAAACAATTTTACATGTACAATATATTCTTCAATGAAAGCAAAACAGTCGTTCTGTCATTAAAAAGAATCTTGTCGCCCTATAACGTTACCATTGTGCTAATTTTCAAGAAAACAACAATTTTCAGTGAATTTGCACAATTGTTTTTTGTCTATACTCTTTGTTTACAATAACAATATTGACATTTTTATTTTGTCATGTGATTTTAATGTTTCACAATCAGGTTTTATTTCAAGCAACATTTGGCACAACACTGACCATATTGTATTCCTTATTTTAAAGGTTTTTCAGCAGGGTTGGAAATCATCAAAGACACAGATGTAACTGTGCCTCATCTGGATGCACCTTCCAGTGAGCCTGACAGAGCAACCATTGCAGTCTGTACTATGACCACAACAGCAGTAAGTGTAATAATTTTTAGCTCCCTTTAGTTGTTCTCAATATACCACGTCCTAGTCAATATACCACGACCTAGTCTCACACTATGTTCAAACATTGACACATGAAAATGTGAATGAGTTTGTTTCTTCAAACATAAACCAACGGGGACCTAGGTCTCAACATTATTTGTATGTGGGCAAGACTTGCACAATCTATTGATAGAAGAGGAAGTAAATTCATATTCTGTCCAATCTTGGAAGAGCATAATGTAAGTCATTGATGAATAGTGGATACTATGACCTGAATGCAATTACTCCTGAGTAGTATAGCACAAAGCATAAAATAGGTTTGATATTGCCTGGGTATACATTAGGAGTACCCCTGTTGGTGACAACCCCTTCAGTGTGCACACCTTGCTAAATTGGTTTATTTGTGTATTTCTTAATTTTACTCCTTGACTTCATCTTTTACAATGTGTAATTTATTTCATCAGGGATTGATCAGTCGACCCAAACAGTTGCAAGATGGCGTTGCTCCATACATCACATTGCCAGTAGTCAAATTAATATCTTCCCAAGGGATGCCCACCACACATCAGTGAGGTCTAAACGGACACAAACTAAGCCCAAGATGTTTCACCCAGTCAATAAAGGTAAATGTGTGCAGCACCTTACAACTGTGCTTTCAGATTTGTATGTTCCATAAACTGCTGAATGAGATATTTTGAGGCAAAACCCTTAAGTGAGGTACTTCGCAGACTTTTAAGACTCACATCTCAGGCTCAAGTCACCATGTTTGTGGCTGTTGCATAATGGATACAGACTTGAACTGAAGGGACAATGCCTTGAACATTGATAACATCCATTTACTTATGATGTGAGTATAACTGCAGTTATTTACTAAAGTCTCCTATTGTGTACTCTTTAAATTTAATTCTAGGTGTTCAGGTAAAGCGACTACTGAAGTGTGAAAACAAATTCACAGAATGTTCGCTTGTCAAGGGAAGCCGCTAAAAACTGCAACATTCAACACATACTGTCACCCAACCAGCAGCAAAAGCTGCTACATTTCCTGAGGAACCTGTATCTGATGATCCTACTTCAGAGCCTGTTTGTGAAAGTGACTATGTGCCATCTAGTCATGACAGTGCCGATACAAGCACAAGGTAAAAATAAACCATATAGTGAGAACTGTAATCTTAAATGTTTCTCTGGGCCTATACACTTGAAAAGTATCCTTCAATGAACAAATGTTGATGGAAAACCAACTTTAATAAAGCTTTACTCAAGACAATCAGAGCATACTGATTGGAATGCAAATGTTTTTCTGTATTCAGAGCTGGGCCCAATTTCATACATACGCAGAGTATAAAACAATTGTCCTTGCCAGAAAAAGGTTGCCTGCCAAAATACCATATCATTATGTAAAGTTTGCAACTGTGGTCTTTTGCTTATTATGATCAGCAGAAAATTGTTAAGCACTATTGTCTACTTCATCACCTCTATTAAAATCGGGCCCAGGATTGGACAAGTTGCATCTATTGTGAAACCAGCGTCTGTAACAGACGGTTCAAAGGACTTTTTGTTGCTCAGTTTATTGCTCAACACATTGACTTCTGTCTTTTTGTCTTCCACAGTTCTGATGGAGAAAAGATTACATCTCCTCAACATACATACTCATGACAATCCAATCTTTTAAAGATGTGCCCATGGACCATTGCCAGAACGTGAATGGTTACAACCAGGTCAGTACAATTTAAACACTAAAAGGGAAAGAAATCATGTTGGTACAACTTGATAAAACTGCGCTGTATGCATTTTGTTTAAAATATCAGTGTTATTTTGAAAAAATACTAAATTTCAAACCCAATATCTTCAGTTTACAACAAAATTAATTACTTTTGTTTTCTTTACACAAATAGGAACTAAACCAGCACAAGAGGTAGGAAAAGTTCTTGGTTCCATATATCTTCGAAAGGACGTCCAGATGCTCTCCCCTTCAATGCAAACATCTAGTGTTGAGGGCTTTCATTCGGTCATCAATCACTTCGCGCCCAAAATGTATGTGTTTTCATTTGAGGTGATGCTGTGCAGGTTAGTGATTGTTGACAACCACTTGTACAATTAATTTACTATAATAAACAAAAGCAGTTTAAAGAGTTACTGATTTTTAACTCGTTGACCTGAAATAAGTCAATGACCTGAATTGACTTGAAAATGAGATACAACTTGACTTGGCCATGACAAGTGACTTGACTTGGATTCAGACAAATGTCATGGACATGTCTGTAGTCTGTATACCTTTGTCTGTATTTTAAATCGCTTGTTGGCTTGGATGGCCCCAAACTTGTTAATGTTTATCCTCTTGCACATTCAGTACTATATATTTTGTCTAATCATACAGAATCTTCTTGGCAGCTCTGCATTACAACGAAAATGCAGGACGCAGACAATCCAAGACTGCAAAGGGTGCTCTCCAGTACAACATTGTTTTTCCACGATCAAAGCAGGACACTGGGGGTTACACTGTTCAGAAGCTCCTGGTCAAAAGCACATATGGTAAGTTCAACTACAGTTGAATTTTACTGTCTGTAGCATTGTGCTCATTACAATTGGTCATTGGTTTGAAATTTTATTGTGAAAGTGAATGATGATGGTAGTTGATCCATATACTTATGCATACCTTCTACTACTGCCATATGTGCTGTATAGCTCCCTATACTTTAAAACTAAAAATAAGATTAAGTCCAACAGAAGTCATCACTTGTTTTGGAAATTGGAATTCATTCATATGATTTTGAAGGAAAAAGTTGAGTCTAGTGTTTGATTTTATAGAGTGCATGTTTGCATAATTAATTTGTATTAATTTCAGACTATGTGAATAGAGTCATAAAGGCTGCACTTCTATGCCAGGAGAGAGACAAGACTTCAAGGGAGATGTGTCCGCAGCTAGTCTCCAATCCTGGCACAATATCTAGCACTCTGACTCGACCGGATAAGAACACTGCAGTAAATACTTTTGTCTCAAGGTTTACTAAAATAACACAACCGGTAGCTAGAACCCAACCAGTGCAGGAATTAGCCATTGCAGCATCTCAAGGGGTATCGGGTACTGATCAGGTGCCAGTTAAAGCGAGGAAGAGAAAGAAAGGACCCAAGGATATGCCACAAAGCACCACACGAGGGAAGAGAAGGAAGAAAGCCAAGTAAACAGAAGATTGTCCAAAAGAGCCTTGCAACCTTGAATGTAGGCCTTGTCTGACTTGTCATTTTTTTAAGCACACATGAAGTGTGCATACAGTGTACCTGAAGTACTTTTACACCTATTCTCAGTGTGCATGCTCTACACGTACAAACTTATACATACACACTGTACACATGTACTGCAGGTTGATAACTTTATTTACTGATGATAGCTATGTCACCTCAAAGATGATTTTCAATCGGCCACCATAAAACAAATTAAAAGAAAGTTACATACCAGATCACAGCTAATTTTTCCATCCAGTGTGAATTGGTCAAACTCATAGGTTCTCTTTAAGATGATGGATTAATTTGTTTTGATATGGTGAAGTATGAGACTAGTTGTTATTTGGTCATTTAGCCTACTCCAAAGTTCTGCTCCTCTTTATTTGAATGACCTGTCCAGTAGCAAGTAAACACATGGGAGTGTATAGACAGTTCACTCCACTACCCGACCCCTAGTATTGTAACTGTAAACTGATCATTTTTAAAGTAATGAACACAATTAATTAGTCACAAGATCTTTTAGAAGAAATACATATGTGCCATCTTTTTCTGGCTTTTATTTGTTTAATAAGGTACATCTAAATTGGGATTATTTACACATGGCACTTTACAGTACTTCTTTTAATAAACCATAAGAAAACAATGTACATGTATTTGATCAGTTACCCTCATTGATCAAGTGTGTTTACAGGTACATGTACATGTACATTTGAGTACACATTTCCTGTAAACTAAAATTTAGAAATGAGCCACTTTTTAAATGTAATGTACAAATTGTACCAAACCCCTTATTTCCATCCACTTAATAATTCAGGTGCTTGATGTGTGGCACGTCTTCATTGTTGTTATGGGGTTTTCATAAATTCTTCATAGTATTTCTGTTTTGCTGGAGGGGCGACTTATGTACAAGAGTGACATGTGTTACAGTACAGTTTTTGAGGGGATCCCTCTGCAACACAGGCATAGCATAATGTTTGACAAGAATAAAATACATTTATTGAGCTGGACGACAGAAGAAATTGGCGTTTAATTTTATTTTATATAATATGGTTTTGGCTTACTAATCAAACAGATAAATTCCCTTGTCCCTTAGCAAATTGTTCTGATTTAAAACCTAGAGGTTATACACAAGCATTGCAAAAATGTTAGCACTTAACAATTCTCATGTTATATTTGTTATTTTCTAATCCAGTACACAAAAGGTTAAGTCATTAAAAACAACACACTGAAATACAGATTCAAATTGTATTCAAATCAAGTGACTTTATACAAGAATTACATGAACATGTGTGCACTTCCATAAAATACAGGTAGTTTGTAGATTTTCAACATCAGAATAATTCCAAACACTTTGATAAACCACGTACTAGGCAAAATTGTGTACCCAGGGCCCAATTTCATAGAGCTGCTTGAGCACAAAAAGTAGCTAAGCACATCAAAATTATGCTTGCCAGAATAAGGATACCAGCCAAAGTACCATGTCACATGTACAATCTGTGACTGGTATCCTGCTTATTTTGGCAAAGCAGAAAGTTGCTAAACGTAATTCTCTGCTTAAGCAGCTCCATGAAATTGGGCCCTGGTCTGATACTTCATGGAGGCATTTGTGTCTCCATGGCCCTTGGTCATTGCCCTTTTCTAAGGAAAAACTGCCTTGCCCTTACAAGAACAAAGTACATGTATATCAGGCCTGGTGTACCTATTCACAAATCAAGTGGTGGATAGCGAAATCCCTTGTACTGTCCAGTTGGGTTGGGAAAAGTTCTACGGATGGCATCCATGATGCATGACGGAAGAGGCACTCTGTTGAAACGGCCAAGGTATCCCCAACACCATCTTACCACTTGCCTATAAGCAACATGACGATATTTTCTGAAAAATAATAAGTGAAATAAAACATCAATGTTTCAAATTGCCTCATTGTGTAGGGTGGTGGGGGGGAGGAGCGGGGGAAAAGACATAATTTGGGAGGGGAGCTATATTATGTATGTATGAAACCATTTATTTGTGCGTTTTTTTCAATCTCACGTTGGTGCTCCAGCCCCATGGATTTACTTGTGAGTTCAACCATTTTAAGTCAAAGGCGCACCTAAAAACACTAGAAAGCATCTCAATGGGGTGGGGTGAAGGGCTGAATGTATGATGGTATTTCAAGTATGCTACACCATGCAGGTATAGTGTGACAGGGTATTCAAGCGGTACATTTTTTCCAGGCTACGTGTAGCAGCAGAGGTCATACAATGAAGAGCGGTTTTGTTCAACTCTGTATCTACATGCATACGTACAATAGTATACATATAGCAAATAGCACACTGATCAACCATGGAGGAAGAAAATTATGTACTTACTGATCAAGTGTCCCCTCAACTGCATCTCGTCCATAGTAAGCCCGATACTGTAGATAGGCAGTCTCCAAGACACCAGGGTGGAGGCACACAGCTTCAAACCAATCATGTGAGCTTAGACACTGGTTTACGTCATTCAAGTCTATCTCTAGATCCACCATTTTGGCCCTTGTTTTGTCTTCTTCCTTGCAGCATATGCAGTTCACCAATGGTTGTTGGACACAGTGGCCACAGGAACACCTTTAAAGAACAATTGGACGTAGACTAGGAATATCAAGAGAAATATAGACAAGCTGTTTTGGGTACTTTATGGAGGACCATCATTTCATAAACTAATTGGCCATTATAGGCTAACTTGAAAAAACAAAAGGGGCACTAAATAAGTAACGCTATTACAAATGAACTTTGTTTTACGTGCATGGTGACTATGTTGCAATAATATTCGGTCATAAAATCCCACCCGGCACCTGCTATAATATTTTATGGAACTTGCATATTGAAAAGTATATCACCAAATAACAGCATCATTATTTTTAACAACACACAGGTACTAAGTGATGTATGAAAAACCCTGAAACAGCCTGCCACATTGACATCCATTGACACCTATAAAGAAATGGTTGAAGGAAGAAAATTATTTTTAACTCTCCATACACTACCGATATGCAATGACTGCCAATGGGCTTATGAGCAGAGCATGACATGTAGTATTTTCTTTTAGAATGGGTCTACTGTGCCAATAAAAGGGTTATTGTTTTGTGTAACTTATTACAGGCACTTGACATGATCGTAATGGGTCGATCAGCCCCCGCAAAAACAACAAGAAGGCTTATGAATTGAAATACTGTATCGAAATGCTGCACTGGTTTACCGAAATCGGCACATAATATTGTGCATCAGTAGTAAACATGTATCATACATGTATGTAGGAGCAGGCCTACGTATACTCTGTACCAAATAACAACAATACACAGTCATGAGGTCATCCATTTGCTTAGCCTCTCAATATAACTGAATAAACTAATTACCATGCCGTATTAAGCAGTCGGTCTTGGTTCCGCTCATCGTTCTCACCAGCTTGATCGTTGTCGGCAGACAGCAAGCGGCTCAAACCGGTATGGTTCTGCCCCACGAACCACTGCTTCGTCGTCACTTTGCTCCCCCTCTCTCTCATCGGGAGAGCTCCCCTCTACGCTATCACTATCATCTACAGTGCTTGCAGAGTACACCTCTTCTTCATCAATGCTAAATTCCTCCCAGGACCCGTTGCTATCCGACATTTTAGAGGATTTTCCAGTCGTCTCTGCATAGAGGTGGTTCGTTAACCACCATTGCAATGCGCATACACAACGCGGTGTAAACAAACACAACTCCCACAAGTGACGTCACACATTTCTATCTGAGATTGATGACGTCACGGGGCTTTTCGCGATTCTCGTTAAAAAGCACGTCCGAGGGGTGTTCGAAATGATTTTTTTTTTACATTTAAAAAATATTTTGATAAGATGTGAACTGTATGAACGTAAAGCTTGAACACTTATTTATGGATTGTAGCAAATAGTACTTCCTGTTTGGTCTCGTTCAAGTACTTCTTTAATATCCATCTGACGTCACACCTCGAGGCCCGTACATAACGCCAGATACCTGCCCGACCGGATGCTGCCAGATGTACCTTTGACCTCGCATTCATTCCACACCGAAATTCGCAGTCAATTCACATGTACACATTACATAGTGAATAATTATGATGTACAAACATTAGGCAAACGCTGCACGAAGACGATCAAAAGTGCAAGCTGACAAATTAGGCTACATCACCTCGGACCAATCATAGAAAGCTTACGTCACTGCACGTGAAACGTAACTAAAATAATAGTAACATCTACATTTATTTTGATTCGAAAAAAACAACAGCATAATCCATGATTTATCAACAATCCAGATGAACTTATTTAATGATCTAAGATTGTTCATTATTTATAATTTTAAATCTTACTTCTATGCGCATACTTGTGCTAACTGCTAGTCTCGCAAAATAAATTAGTGGGACATAGGCCTATATAGGAAATGTTTTGGGGAATTGTGCTTTTGATGATACAAGCACAGTCTGAGAATGTCACGAAAAAGACATTTGGCTAAAAAAATCCACCGCACAGATGTGTCCTTTGAAAAATATAGGTAAAATAAGCAAATGGCAGCCATTTTCAACATTTTCAGAATATCTTTCTCATTACATACGCACTGACTGCATCAAAAGCCATGTTTTTAATCAAAGGCACAATCCCATCACCTACCTACCGTAAAAATTGTTTTCCTTTCACTCTGCCCTAGTTTGTGGCTTTTAACCAATACAATGCTGCTGTCAAATACCTCGATGCTGAAGCTGAGTTGAAGGATGTCGGTAAATTGTCCCTAGTTAGGAGAATGCTTGTTTATACTTCTAAATGTCAATGTCAAGTTTATTAATGACTGCAATTTTCTACATGGACTTAAAATATTTTGAAATATAAAATGTTATTACATCCTATTCAGAACGTTGACCCACTTTGACATTTCTTTTTGGTCCAAACAAGAAGTTCAATTCGAAAAAAATCATATCTCCTGAATTATGAGGGATTAGGGTACGACTTAGGGTCCTATAGCACATGGTTCAGTTAGAATGAAGGTAAAAGTTATTGTCAGACTCAGGCTCTGGTTTGAAACAAGTTGTTTAGTCAGTATCAGATTTAAGATCAGGCTTACAGTAGGTTTTTAGGTACACTTTAGTAAAAATAGGGCCTATCAGAGGACGAGGGTCTTTCTCAAAGTCAGCTTCACTTTAAAGCTTTGGAGCGTTTAATCAAAGTAAAACAACACGGAACAGTGTTTGTTCCAAACAAACACCTAATGTCTAGTTATTCTTGTTCTTGTTCTTGTTGTAGCTTCTGTTTGTTTTTTAGTATTATCTTACATGGAAATAGACTAATAAAATGTACTTTTTAGTTGAATCGCGTGATCTTTGTGTTCTATTTTTGTTTTATATAGCAGTGGCTACCCTTCTGATTAATTAGCACCCAATCCAGAGAACTAGATTAAATCACATACACAATCATAAAACAGATACATTACACAATACACAATATTATAGGAATGTAAAACTTAAATCTGAAATCTGTCAGATTGCATTCTTTGCAAGCCTTTCAAGTTTTATAACGTACAAAATAAGTCAAGATTTGTGTTTAGGACGGAAAACCGGTGATTTAATTATTTTACAAGACGCCTTTGTATGCTTTAGCATTGTGACGCCAAACACAAACAGACATCGCTTTTTTCTAAATACAGTAAAAATTCAAAGTCTCCATCAGTTATACAAGGACCGTATTTGTAGCTTTGGCATTGTGGAAGAAGAATGTAGCAGACGCATTTCACAAAATGATGATTTTAAGCCATTCCATCCTTGAATTACAAAACCTTGTTCTCGTTCTGCGTCCCCGATGTCTGCCGCGTGAGCACAAAATCGACGTCTCCAAAAAAAGGTTCTTTACAAACTAATAACAATGGATGCAGTTTATCGTTGTAGATGGTTATAACGTGAAGGACGTTGGTTCTGTCTTGACATTGGCCGAATAACAAAGAGTCTTTGTTTCTTATTGCGGCTGCCGTCACCCAAAACCTCTCTTCACGATTGAAGGGGGAGAAAACGTTCTCAAGGAGAACAACTACATTTTCCTTATATCTGAACTTCGTCTTTTTTACTTTTTTTCACACAGAGCTTTTGGTCTCTCCTAAGCTTTGAGTTTGGTACTGTTTCTGTTATAGACTTGTCTGTTAACGCATGAACAGTTTTTGCTTTACATTATTATTGGTTTTATATATACATTTATTTTAGCCAGACCAAAGTTTATGTTTTAATTTTAATCACTATCATAATAGGTCCCTTGCAAGTGACGTCACAAGCTCGAACAGCGCCCTCACCGAGGTCCATGGAGACCTTTTACATTGTCGGATAGTTCGGCGTGGTGCGTGCACAAGTGCACAATTCCATTGTTTGACGTCATCGATGGCGGCCAATGCAAGGGGTTTATTGTTATTTATTACACGACCATTGGAGACTGAAGACTTCAATCAAAATGAAGACAGAGCAAAATAAAATACACAGGTCTTTTGAAACATTCGGACTGAGATCAAGGAATTATGATTCCCACTGTCATCAATCCATAATTTGGACGCAACGTAGTAAAACATTCTTGGCATGGACTTTTGGAAAGCACCGATTGTTAGTGTATAATGAGCAAGCTGTGCAGCAACCTGGCTGTCGGTGCTGCCAAATGAGGAGTTGGCATGGTTTAGTAATGCTTATGGCCCGATAATTAGGGGCAGTAATACCATTAGGTGCCAATAGGGGCCTACTTGGCGTGGAAATTTACAAGAAATTACAAGAATAGTATAGTAAAATTAGGTTTACCCGTAATTTTCGGCAAATAAGCGGCCAATTTAAACGTTGCTTTATTCTACTTCGCGCAAAACTGAAAGCTTCCTGAGATTCAATTTTACGTAATCGTTTAAGCAATTATTCTTTCGTTTCATGCGCGTTCAAAAGATTACCGTTCAAGCTAAATGGACGCGTTGCCTTGGATTGGGCGATTTGGGCTATAAAAAGCGGGGTTTTTTTTTAAATGAATTGAAATGAATAATGGTTGGAAATATGTTTTAAAAGTAGAAGATAATTATCCACACAAATATGTCTCGAAATTGTGTGGTTTTCCTTTTACTTCGTGAACTAACACGGTCCGCCATTTTGTGGAGTCAAATATTTGGTTCTACAACTTGCACTTTTAGCCGAGTAGACATGAGACACTAGACAATTTACAGACAATTCTGCTCCAACAATCTCCAAGAAACAAATAGCATCTCATGTTCATGTCTCCCTAGAGGCACAGTGACTTACACTTTTGTAGAAGAATGTTGTGCCTCCAAATTATTCCTTAATTTGGTTGCCTACCATTTGCCCGAAAAAGGGCCAATAAATAATATTATAGGTTTGGGGGTTTTAGCTGTGAAAGCTAGTGGTAAAGAGCTAAAGATGTGTTTTGTACAACGGAACAATACTGCATGTTATTATTTTGTACATTATTACTCCAGTATAATGAACAATGGTGTTATTCGTTCCCTTCTCATTATAACTAGAGAATGGGGTCTGACACATTATGATGGCAGATTTGAACACCTTTTTTTCTTGACATGGACAATTTTAAATGTAAATATGTATATAATGTCCGAAAATTAGAATAAAATGAAAATAAAAAAATTCTCTTCAAATACTGTGTTGATAATCATTGTATAAAGACATCATTGTTTTTTTGGAGTGAAATATCTATTCAAGTTTAGTTCTCAATAAGACCCCCATAAAGCCAATAAAACTGAATAGTTGTGTAAACTTCGAATAATGGTGTGTTCCTTCGAGCTTTGTTTTGTTTTTTATAAAAATCTTGTTCTTTTTATTTTGTTCATCACACTCATTTACCAAACAAGAGTAAATAAACCGTATAATACATTATATATTGTAATAACTTGCACATGTGTGTGGATGGAGGTCTCCAAAAAGCACAGCTTGTCGAAGAGAGACCCCTCTTTAAACACTAGCCAAAAACAAAATAGATCAGCAAACTGTTTTCGGAACCGCACAGACGGCGTTTTCTTTAGCATTTAATGCCTGCCGTTTCTTACCTGTTTCCTGCGTAGACCCGACCTGACATTGCAAGAGAAGAACGCCGAGAATACGTTGTAGGTAGCCCATGATGCTTCACCCCTTTCTGTTAAAGAAACCATAAAAATTCTCAAAATTAAAATGGCTAGCTCTGCAATCCAATTGAAGAAATCTACGAAGAAAAGATGAAACATTGGTATCTGCCGAGTGTGACACTCAAGACGCCTAAACATTATTACCCAGGTCACCTGGGCCATTTATTTTATTACCATCCCAGCTCCTGGGGGATATACAGTCTGTGCTGCCATCAAGCTAAATCATTCGCTGATCATCCCACTGATCTCATCCAAGACCGCTTGGATGTGCTGATGAGCTTGTACAAATTCTTGTTCAGGATGCAGTGATGCATGATGGGAACGATTTTACTGCAGTCGACACAATGTGCACACACTACGATGCTCCATAATAGATTTTGTTCAATCAAAGTAGGGAGACTGTTGCAATCAAGCCATATTTACAAGGTGAAAAATTACAATATTTGCACTGGATTTACACAACAGAGCTACATTATTATTTAGTGTCGATGATCCGTAAACAGGAAGAGGTGACCGGGGGGGTCATTGGTCAGGGGGAATGTTCCTAAGAACATGTGTATACGTCAGCCCATCCCAGCACCTTTTGTTCATTGACAAGATCAATCACCGCCCTCACCGGTTCCCATTGACCCCTGTTCAATTTAATGACACAAGTGGTATGACCGGAATTCGAACCAAGGATTTAGAGTGCCGTGAGGCGCAAGATGGGGAACTGTAGCTCTATCTATTGTTGGGACGTGAAACACGCATGGGTGCCATGTAAGCAAGCAAATAATTTTGTGATATCATTAATAGCAATGGTCATTGCCTGCACCGATTTATTGTTGCATCAAAAGAGATGCTTGCTGTATGGCGTCCACTGCACATTTCACATTTCAGCTCGAGTTACCCACTTGATTCGAACTCAAACCCCATGACTTCAGCCATCTAAACTTCAATCGGAACCATTCGTCCATGGCATGCGAGTATCAAGGAATTTCTTTTAGGGTTTTGGTCAACAAAAATACCCCTATGAGTGGTTGGTATTCTGCAAATGTGCCGAAATAAAAAAAACGCGTTCGTATTTTAATAGACTGTGTGTAAGTTGACCACGAGAGCGTACGGGTTTTCACGAGAGTCTGGACTTCCTGGCAGTAGCTACAGCGTGTATTGTGGCAATTGTTTTAAAAAAGAACTTGTTTTGTGATATGTTAATAAATGCATTGAATATGGTTTGAACAAAAGCTTGATTTAGAAATAACAAATTGTTAACAATTTCGCAAACCTTGACTTTATATTGATTTAGGTTTTTTCCAAACCGACTTTAGGGTTTAATTCCCCTCACGTTTGACCATGAAGGGCATGCAATACAAGGCGATCGTCACGACCCTTGAGGATGCACCCCATTATATAAACTCCCATAGCATACAGTGCAAAAGGCTAAATATTCAAAAATCTAAAGAAAATACTTAGAAGTCTCACAGCTTTTTAGAGTAAATGGAAAATTATCCAGTGACTCTTGAACTGTTATCCTCTGCTCAATTTAATATCGGGAGTCCCAAGGCCCGGAGAGTTATTCTCACTCCAAATAAAAACACCCCTGCAGCAGTGAAATTTTCCAAACGTCCGAGCATCAATCTTGAAAAATGTCCCTATCACCTCTCAGCAAGGACCATTGTTTTTAGGGCCTATCCAGTTGGAAGTCAACAACCCCAAGGTCACTGGGCAACACTTTTACACTGAAACCCTTTTTGGGGACTCTCAAATCTGTCAAATGTAGAATATTTTGAGGGCCTGCAAAATATTAATGAGCTCGACGCTGTGTTTTCTCCCTATTTAGTGGGGTGCACACTTGACGTACACGCATGCAAACTGAGCCAGCTGCTACATTGTAGTACGGTACCCAAAGCGCGGGAAGTTATGACGTCGCGTCGTTGTCCCGGTAAGTTACGAATCACGTTTCCCGATTTAAGATGTTTCTACCCAACTTCGTTCGTTGGTGCATAGAGCAAGGACTTGCTGTATGGTTGGTGCAGTCGACATTGCTTGCGTAACACAGTCGGCGCGTTAATTTAAAATTTGACAATTCATTCCGGATGTTGGAGGTCTAACTATTATTTCTTTATTTTCTCATAAGTTTCTTGTAAGTTTTAAATGTAATAATTTCACTACTTTATATTTGGGTGGACAAAAGTGATTTGAGAAAAACAAAATTCACAGTAATACACCCGTAGGACATCACTTTACGATCTTCGTAATTTCTGACATGACTTTACAGGGCATTGAGGCATTAGGAAAACACAAGAGAGACTGAGTAGGGAGAAACTGTAGATAAGGCGCCTCCAGACCATGTATACAACCCTATGTCCCGATCATCCAAAAAGGAAATGCTTACAGCTTTTTCTCTTTGCCTTCTCCTTTTTTCCACAGATATCCAACTTGTTAGTCTGTCTTATTCAATCAATAATGTTTTCTCCCTCTTCCCACCTTTATGTCATTTGTGTTTCCAACCCTGCTGTGGTTAGAGCAGCCTCTGCTCTCTACCCCCCCCTACAAACACACATCTGTTGTCTCCTTCATTGTTCACCCTTTGCTTTTAATGGGTGCTTTCTGCCTCCCCCCTCTCTCTCTCCCTCTCTCTTCATCTCTTTCCACTTGACTGCTTCTATTACACCGGTATACATGTATATGTGTGTTATTCAGCCTAGGAGAAAGACTCTTCTAAGATCGAAAAAAAAGAACATTTCGTGCTCAGTGTGTGGCATGATGTATCCCCCCCCCCTCCCTCCCTGTGGTGGAAGTAAGAGCGTATTAAAAGTAGGGGAACGTTTGCGGCGGGGGGGGGGAACCGCTGCCACATAGGGCATGGTACAAACCAAAAATCACATACAAATTGCAACCGCATTCATCTCCCATGGGTGATGGCTGAGGGGTGCCCGGAAGCTCAAAAGTGACCTTATTTCGTTGCAGGGCTTATTAAACGGTCCATACGAATGGTGATGATTTCCGTCTGGGCTTATACGAAATGTAAAGTTAGCATGACGGTGTCTTGCACAGAAGCTGATGGGTGAAAACGAATGTATGCAGGCGAATAATGTATCCCTATACTTGCACGGATCCGCCATGTGCGTGTAGAGCCTCGACTTCATGCTTCATTTGTACTGTATTTATGCATCTGTTTGAATGAAAGTGTCTTTACATTACCGTGACAATGTAATGCTTATATTCACAATGGCTGACCGTACAAGGGGCGAACAGCCTAAAAGAAACGGCAAATTTGTACCATGTGCACATTTTCCAAAAACAAAGGGTTTACCTAGTGTAAAGGCTCCCATTAGTGCCGATTAGATAGGCCTACATAAAAAATACAAAAACACAGTGTGCACACAAGTTTGATTTCGCCAGATAGGGCCTACTAGGAAGTATTGAGGTTTGTGATCAGTCTATACTAGTCTGAAGCTTTCCAAAAGTACAGAGAGACACCGTAACGTGTTAAACACATTCGGACACCACAGTATTTTCGTTTAGGGCTTTCGATTTTTTCGTAGGCCCTCAATTTCTTAGGCATATTGCCTTCTGTGCCTTTAGGATAATTTGGCACTGTTCGAGCTCCAAATGTTGAAACTTAACAATTTTGGAAGTTCACTTTCTAATTTCGCATATTTTGGGTACGTCGTGGTCGTATAATCATTTCGATTCTCCGCTATTAATACATGTATATTTATTGATTTATTTGTTTGCTTTGGTGGTCACTGTACCAACTTTACATGCAGTTTTTGACCAGTGAAGCTACTCCTTTCTTTTCTTTTCTTTTATTTCCGCCTGATTTGAGGAAAGATGTGACGATATTGTTTACAAATATAACCACCTTCTCATTTACCTATATATAAAGACTTGTGAATTGGTTTTCCTTTGTAAGTAGTTGTATGGTTTAGCGGTTGTTTCACTGTGTAATAATGGGTTATGTTTGTTAAATATTTCCATACAAGGTTTTAACCATGTGAAGCTTCTCATTTTAGTACAATGTATAGATTTTATGCTGAAAAGGTATTATGTTCTTAACCCTTTAGATGACCATAGCGTCTTGTCGAAATGCCCATAGCGGCCAAAAACAGCCGCAAGATTTGACCTACTCCCACTTAAACAAGAGGGTCAAAGAAAAGGTATCGGACCCAATTGACATTTTCCAATGTTTCCCAAGTTATCATAGAATCCAACATTCTAAAACAAAACCATGTAGTTATTTCTGGGGGGTTTTAAATAATTTTCCTGAGAAATTTTTCCGTAAATAACAGGTCAAAAGTCAATAAGATTTACAATGTCTGGGCGTATACAGAAATGAACGGTCTCAATGGGGTTAATCTAATAATGCATGTCTTTAATGGTGTCAATAAACTGGTGCTCTTGGGCTTCAGGTACAGATAATGATCCGAGTAAAATGTCGTTTGATGTTGTCTGATATTTTGCGTGTGAAAAACTTGAATTGGCAACAGGAGTAAGACTTTTCTATAACCACAAAGGATGATTCTATCCACAAGAAGTAAAATTACCGGTTTTTACAAGGATAGTCGTCCCTGTTACGATTTCCTGATAAGTCCACTAAAAAAATAGGAGAAACGCGGTGGGGTTTTCTTTTAGAAGAAAAACACACTACAAGCCTATAGTAACTTATTGTTAATTGTAAACACTTCTCACCGTGTTCTGGCTGAATTACAAAATCTTGAGTTTCTCTTGAAAAACATCACGCAATGCCAACATTACAATCATAATAACTGAACAGGAATTAACAATGAGCGACTCATGAAATTAATAGGCATACTAAGCGAGGGGGGCATGAGCCTTAAATTCCCATTAGCAGAAGTACAATCTACAGCATCTAAAGCATTAAATTTTTACAACAAACCCTATTTGCAGTAAATTTCAAAATGCTCTTTCTGTATCAGGTATTGTTATGTATGAGAGACACGACAAATAACGCCGAAAAATAATAACAATACCTGAGCGAGAATTAAATTACTCGACATGTTAAATATAAGCGTTCCGGAGGGATTTGAGCATGGCTCTTTAATTAAATGAAAAGGAAACATGGCATACATCATCTAAAACATTAATTGGTTACAATAAACCCCAATGGGGATTTAGTTAGGATACAATCTGTTTTACCCATGTTGTGAAATTGGTGTATTAATATAGATGGACTGAAAACACAATTGGTTCCGCTCATTCCAAAAATATACTTTGGGTAGAAAAAAGGGATGGGCAATTCGAAATTTTTAGTTTTAGAAAAGCATATTCTTTCAATTTTCATTATACAGACGAGTTACCGCTACATGTCTGTTTAATAAAAATAATAATGGTCGCTCACGTGTGAATTCAACGGGCAAAGAAACAAATTTAGCCTAGAAATTCATTGTTAAACGCTGTATTGTTGGTTGGGGTTTTTTTTGTTTGTTTTTTTGCAGATTAGACCACATTCCATTGCAGTACAAATATAACAACAAAATTGCGGGTAAAAGTATTTAAATGTTTGTTTGCACTGAGCTATGATTGTCCATTGTTGATTTATTTATTTTATATTTATTTTTCAATCATACAAAAATAAATGTTCAAATACATTTCCAAATGTAGGCTACGATTGTATTGCAATCATGTACTGGTATAATTAAATGAGATGGTTTTTTCATCAGGGATAAGAATATTTTTGGTTTACTTGTTTTTGTTTTGTAGGTATTTTTGTTTGCCCTTACCGATGTGTATTAGTAAAGTCTGTCCCGACCAATATGGCTCATCGGGCCCGCTGTTTATACCCGGTTTCCTTTGCATTATAACTGAGAAAATTTCTATTCCCCCTGGGTACCAATTTATACTCATGGGTGCAGAGAAGCAATAATGGTTAAGTGTCTTGCTTACGGACACAAGTGTCACGACCGGGACTAGAACCCATACTCTGCTGATCAGAAACACTAGAGCTTGAGTCCAGTGCTCTTATCCACTCGGCCACGACACGCCACTACCTATGTATTAAGTACTGTATACCCACGCATATTACTCGGGTTGGTTTCGAACCCAAGACATTTTGCCATGCTTGAGCATCTACCAATAGATCACCGAGCTAGCCCGGTGGCTAGGTAGTTGGAATCCTATGTGCAGCAGCGAGTACCGCAACGATTTATCAGAAACATCTTACGCATAGATTCTTATCATTAAGTGGTGGAACACGCTTCACGGTGTCATCGTTTATTTATCCTGGTACAATGTATTTATTGCCGCAATGTTGGACCGCCGTACCGTCGTATATGGAAATAAATATATAGGACGGGTAGGGCCAAATTGATTTTCGATGCTTAGTTCTCAGCGTTGTCCCAAAAATAAGCGTTCCCGCTCGTTCGTCAAACAAGGCAAGATTGCGCACAAGGTTAGTGTCTAAGGAGTCGTCCACATTAGTGGGTGTTTTTTTCAGTGTGGGGGCGAGATTCTTTGTCTATTACACATTTTCAAATGACAATGATCTTTGTGCGAGTTATTAAAACAATTATTAAATGCATTTCGTTTGTGCAGCATTGTTGCAAAATATACTCACTCGATGAAATCTGGCTTTTCCATTTCACTCAATTTCGCCTCGTGAACTCGAATAGTCCAGATATCACCGAGTGAGTATATTCTGCGAGAATGCTCTCACATGCATTACATATTGTATATTAATTTTGCGTCGGGGATAAGGAATATTATTAGTTCTTCTGCCCTTACACCGATGTGTATTTAATAAGCACTAGTCTTTTGCATACAGAGTTGTGGGGACTTCCTATTGTTGTTCTATTCTTCCCTTTTCTAAAGAATCCCCTTGTGGGACCCAGTTTAACAAAGAAAAACGTTGTGGGGACCTTTGTTCCATTGTGTAAAAGTCCCCACAGCTCTGCATATGCCTACCCTCAGTACTCTCAAGAAAACATGTTACACTCAACTGAAATATTTACCACATTGAAAGCTTTGACACAGCTCAAAATCAATCAGAAAGTAAACAGCGGGTACAACCATGTGTAAACCTCTTTTGGAGGACGCTCGGCTCTGAAAAGAGCCGGTGTGGTCTCAACGTTTCGAGCAGTATACTTTGCTCGTCTTCAGGAAAATAATAAGCTCGATCCTTAAAGCACCTATACCAGCACCTCCCTCAACAAATAATTAAACCTTCTGACTGTCGAAGACAAGAAAGTTGCGTTTTGAAGACACTTAATTCACCACGGCTGTTTCCATTGCTACAATCTGCTCGTCTCCAGGCAGCGGCGTAACTAGAGTAAAATTTCAGGGGGCACAAGGGGGTGCACCATTTTTTCTAGGGGGGCACTTCTGGCCAAGTTTCCGTTTGCCTTTTTCTGTAAAACAAGCCCATGCCCGTAATCGGGGGGGGGGGGTCAGACGGCCCCCCTAAAAAATAAAAAATAAATACAAAAATTATCTATAAAAAAAATATAATAAAAAAAGTCTGAACAAATTATTAATTAAAAAGTCTGCATCGTAACTGTGACTTATTATCGTTAAATTATTACATTTATAACATAACATAATATACAAAATAGAGGACGTAAATAGAGGACGTAAATAGAGGACGCAATGGGTGGCATACGCCGTCTGAGCATTAAATATGCAGAAATAATATTGATACAAAGCTGTAATTGAGTTGTTTTCAGATATAATAACCAATATCATAGCGCAAAATGGTAAACCAAATGGCTTGAATGGGGCATTCTTTAAAAAACAAAATCGAACTTCTGAGGGGGGCACATCC
Organism: Plazaster borealis; assembly: GCA_021014325.1. Taxonomy (NCBI): domain Eukaryota; kingdom Metazoa; phylum Echinodermata; class Asteroidea; order Forcipulatida; family Labidiasteridae; genus Plazaster; species Plazaster borealis. Next base: position 6,879,899 of record CM037461.1, read on the forward strand.
TCATCCCACTCCCCCCTGCGTCGCTACGTGACGGGCGGCGCTAACGCGCCAATGTACATTTTCTTTCATTATTCGCCCCCCGAAAAAGAAAGTAAAACAAAATCCCGGTTACGGGCCTGAAGCTGAACAAGCTCCTTTTTCATCACCTTGTTTATGTTACTTACTAGTTTTATGAGATAATCTGGTGTGAGTGTAAACAAAAAATCCGCATGTAAAATGGAAAGACAGTTTTAAAAACATCGAAATTATCTCATCAAAGCGTATAAAATGTTACATTTTACTCTGGAAATCTCCAGTCACAAAAGTCCAGATTTCAAATGGGGGGCACCCGGGGGGTACGGACATCAATTGGGGGCACGTGCCCCCCCCCCCGTGCCCCTCCCCCCTTAGTTACGCCACTGTCTTCAGGAGAATTTTACTAATAGTTTACGACGAGCAGAGCATACTGTTCGAAACGTTGAGACCACATCGGCTCTTTTCTAAGCCAACACTCCTCCCAAAAGAGATTGTACACATGGTTGTACCCGCAAGTTTACTAGTTATAATTTTCCACACCATGCATGCAAAGCTTCAAACATCACTTAGCTCAAAATCGTGAGACCATTTTTAAAAATGTGAAATCATTTTAGGATGGCGAATTTGATAAAGGGCCTATAACCCTGAGCTATTTACCACTATAATGAGCTTGTGATCACTGTACAATGGTTGAAAGAGAGAATTTTTGTTCATCCGTATGTTTTAACGGGGTTTCTGGTGCACAATTTTATTTCGGTTGCGATGAAAATGTGATTTGGGTGTCTTCAAAATGTAACTTTATTTCGACAATCAGAGGGGATATTTTTGAGGTGCTGGTATTTAGTGCTTAGGGAGTGAGCTTTGAAATTGAAATAATTATTTTCCCGGTTACTATCAGTATACGAAACCGGTTTCACAAATGTATTTGTTTTTACACTCACGTCAAATTATCTTATACAAAAAATAGAAAATGGCTTAACAATTGGCTTGTTTCATGAGAAATGCAAACGGAAACTAACATTTTAATTGGCAAGAAGTGCCCCCTAGAGACACATGGTGCACCCCATTGTGCCCCCTAAAATCATCGCAGCAATCTCCTCTTGAAGGAAGTATTGGTTCCGAGAGGAATCAGAGATTAGACAAGCCTTGTGACGTTTCAAAGAGATTGCTCTGTTCGACTTGAATAATGACAGAATGCAATGGTGAGAATCCGTTCTCACCAGATATAAAATTCATAAAACATTTTTGACAGATAATAAATTCCTTACCTTGGTAATAGCAGTTTTCTGCCCAGAGGGAGAATGATGTTCACTCGCTGCCAGCCATGTTAGTAATGCCAATAGCAAATAATGGAATAGTTTTGATGCTGTGTGTATAAAGCACCTTGTGAATATTATGTCTCTTTTTACTTATTGTCACACTGTGACTATTTTTAGGTCTCTGCTCCAATTCAAGGTCTGTTACTGATTGGTCAAGAAGTATACATAAAACGCACTGCTGATTAAGGCACAACATGCACAAAAGATACAGTAAAAGTCACCTGTGAAGCAGTGCTTATACCTATTAAGAAAACAGCAACAAATGTAATTTTATTTCATCAAGAACGTCGAATCCATGTAAAGCGAAATGACAGCGGGTACCAACCGCATCTCTGGCCGTATTGAGGGCCGTGTTAAGGTGTCCCTCTCCTACCGCTTCCCGGGTAGTCTCGTAAACTTGAGTGTGATCCCTTGCTACACAGCAGCTAGAGGTTGAATGGATCATGTGACTAGTACCCCAATCAAAAGACAAAATAGGCTAGATAGCTCAATCGGTAGAGCGCCGACACATTAATTCGGAGGTCGCAGGTTCAAGTCCCGCCCACTTAGTCAATTTGTCTTTGTTAAACCTAAAATTATAGTTAAGATTAACCAAGTCAATATCCCTGATGGTAACAATCATGTACATTATAATTACAGAACAGCTTTCAGCTACAAAATGCAGTCAATTATTCCTGTATAAGTTATGCATGCCTTGCTCTATGGTAGGCCCCCTATTTGTCCTGGCACCGTACTCATCGAATTTTAAATCACTGTGTAAACGTTGATGATGATCGAATCAACATGACTCCATATATTGTACATGATGCATGAAGTATTCATGTAGGCCTATATATATATAGTTTGAACTTATTTAAAAGATTTCCCAAAATTTACCAATCAGATGCTTCCGTACGAAATCGGCTGTTCATTGCTCACTTGCTTTTTCTGGGGTGCTTTCTGCCTCCCCCTCTCTCTCCCTCTCCCCCTCTCCTCATCTCTTTGCACTTGAATGCTTCTATTACACCAGTATACATGTTTATGTGTGTGTTTTTCAGCCTTAGAGAAAGAATCTGCCAGGATCGAAAAAAACAATACATTTCGTGCTCAATGTGTGGGTGAGGAGCCTATAGGCAGCGTACAAATCGCATTCAGGTTGTACAGGTCGTTATTTAGATTGGGCCGTATAGCCACGAGGGCATGCAGTTAGTCTCGCCAAAGCAGCAGTCACGCGAGAGTAGTTTAGTCCATGAGCCAGGTGCTGAAATTCAACATGATTGGTACCACCTCGCGGGACTAATTCTAATATCACTTTACTTGTTGCAAATAATCCATAACCTACCATAAATTATGATAGCCTGTCCAAAAAATTAGATTTTTATCAGTTTTCGAAAGATTTTCACCGTAAGTGAAACCTCTTAGCCTCTTCCGTTATTGTTAAGTCAACGGCTGTTTAAATAGTAACATTTGTTAAACCCATGTGTTTGCATGGAGAGAGAATAATTTGAGTGTGCATACTCAAACAGCCGTTGTATTTATCACTTTGCTGCCTGTCATAAAAAACAGATCGGCAGCCGTCTTGTTTTCGCTTTGGCGACAAAATGTCGACAGTTTTCAGTTGATTTTAGACCTTTATGAGTAAACAATCAATGTGTGTATATATTTATATACAGTAGAGGTAAGCTGTTTTGTTGTTTGTTGATGAAAAGGAGGGAAAAAGTGCAAACTGAGTTAAAAAAAACCAGTAAGAACGTGCCGTGAATGTGATGCCCCGTTCGCCCATTATGCTGACCGAGGACAACACGGGTGCAGCGGTCGGTACGATCTAGATCAATTCTGTTCACATTTTGAAGTATAAATGTAGTACTAAAATCCTGGATTTCAGAAATGTAATACACAGAAAATTTGTAAATTTCATTTATTATGAATGACAGCAAAAATATAAGAAAAAGGCCGACCCAAGAGCAGTTTTGGTCGGTCCGCCGTGGAGGACATGCAACGCATTGGACCTGAATATTATTTTATTTTATTTTGTATTGTTATTTTTGGGGGGCCTATTTCTTGATTTTAATTTTACGACGCTGTTTTTTAAAATTATATAACATGTTTGCTTTTCCAATTGATAGTTATTGTTGCATAACCCTTGACACTGTGATCATTGAGGAAGGACATTTTAAATGGGCGAGAAAAAAAGTGCTGCGCTGCTCATCTGCTTGTCACGTTCTTTTTATCGTTTTCCCAGGCTTTAGGATTCGATTCCCTCTAAAATAAAATCTACTGGTGTTTTTAGCCTTCACTATTTTATTTAATTACTTAGAAATCATCTACCGGCTACGAGTGGCTCCCCTGACCAGAAATTAGTTCCCGTAGAACTTGTTTTTCATTCCTTCTTCCAGGCATCTCTTATACTAGGCTTCTTCCACTCTACTGTTTTTCTTTTGAGTTTTGAGTGGTTAAAGTAAAAGAAATTCTAGCGCAATTGGTGTTCTTTTCTTTTCTATGTGCGTTGTGATGCAGCGTTAAAATGCCACAGGAACAAATGGTAAGGGGCACCCTCTGCCATCCCCACCCCACCCCTATCCCCGATACGGGTAAGTAGGCCTGCACAGATTTGGTGGAAATGTTTCTCCCTAAATCCACTTTTCTTTGACAGAAGTATTTAAAGCACTTCTAGGGAGACCTAACAAAATCACAAAACGCATCTGAACTCTCTCCATGTGTATTGTTGATTCAGTTTGATAACACCGTAACCAGACAGGTGCTGCATACTCAACTCAAGTAGGCCTAATGACCTATTAATTATGATCGAATAAAACTGCACCACAACCTTCTCTAAACTTTACAAACAACATTTATAAACCAAAGGCAATGTTATATAACGTACAACAAAGGCCTTTTTCAACAAAATGACACTTAAACCAATTAATTCCTCTTGATGACTGTTAAGGAAAATACATCAGCAATTATTGACAAAAAGGAAACATTGTTGACATGCTTGCCATGTGACAAATACAACGGCTGTTTGAGTATGCACACTCAAATATTCACTCTCCGTGCAAACACATGGGCTTAACCAAATTGGTACTATCTAAACGGCCGTTGACTTATCAATAACGGAAGAGGCTAAGAGGTTTCAGATTTTACGGTGAAAATCTTTCGAAAACTGGTAGTAATCTAATTTTTTGGAAAGGCTATCATAGTTTATAATAAGTTGTGGATTATTTGCAACAAGAAAAGTGATATTAGAATGAGTCCCTTGAGTTGGTACCGGCAAGTGGGGCTGGCTCATGGACTAGTTGCAAGAGAGCCGTTATGCGGCGCGACAAACATTCAACGACTCGACAACAAGTCTAGCCTTGGCCGTAAAATGAGGTGCATGCTGGTCTAGATAGTGACAAGTTTGTCTTTTGGAAAACCGTTGCCCTACATCAAATAAGGGAGGGGAAGATATATTACTCTCAAATTTAGGCGAACGAAACATTGAAGACCAAAAGAATAGACTAATTTTTCCTGCAGTGGCGTAACTAAGGGCCCCCAATTGATGTCCGTGCCCCCGGGTGCCCCCAACCCCCCCCCCCCACCCCCACCCCCCACCCCCACCCCCATCCAGGCCTGGATAACACCATTGTTCTGAACAAAACGCCGGTGCATTTCTGACATCATCTTGTCAAAGAATTCATACATAGGCCTACTACGACGGTAGATTGGTGGAGAATTCTGTCCAGCACCATTTTTGTGTGTCATCCCACAGATTCTGTGACCAGTAGTAATCCAGGGCCCAATTTCATGGCTCTACTTACCGCGGAATTCTGCGCTTACGCCCAGCTGCGTCCCATAGCACCCCACTAATTCCACTCCCATAGCATTCAGTGCAAAAGGCTAAATATTCAAAAATACACGAAAAATACTTAAAAATCTCACAGCTTTTTACAGTAAAGGGAAAAGTATTAATTGACTCTTGAACTTTTATTCTCTGCTCAATTTAATATGGGATGTCCCTAGTCCCGTCGAGTTATTCTCCCTCCAAATAAAAACACCCCTACACCGGTGTAATTTTCCAAACGTCCGAGCATCAATCTTGAAAAATGTCCCTACACCTCTCGGCAAATAGGACCATTTTTTCAGGGCCTATGTCATCCAAAATACCTCAAGTTGGAAGTCAACAACCCCCAGGTTACAATTGGGCAACATTTTTACACTCTACCCCTTTTATTGGGCTCTCAAATCTGTTTAATATAGGATATTTTGAGGGCCTACAAAGTATTCATGAGCTCGACGCTCTGTTTTCTCCATATTTAGTGGGGTGCACCCGTAGAAATACACACGTTACAATGCACGTATACAATGCACGTAAATAATTCTGCGCTTAAAGCGCAGAATTATTTTGTAAGCAGTGCCATGAAATTGGGCCCAGGTGGCCCGGTGGCGAATTTTTTTCCCAAACAGGTTTGCTATGATGACCTTTTTTGTTATGATTTTGATTTTTTCTTTTCGATCGGAATGCGGATGTTGGAAAGAAATAAAATATATAAAAAAGGTAAATAAAAAACAAGTTTGGGGAAAAAAATTCGCGGCCCGGTGGGGGTCCTTGTTCTCGGTCTTGTAGTTTCATCTTGCATCTCGACACTAGCACTTTCAGCCATGGTTTTTGATTTGTTTAGAAATGTTCATCTTGCCACATCTCATCTTCTTGATGGTTGAAGTCGTAGCCTCCATTAAAGGAACATTACAGAATTGTTTTTTGCTAACAAAACAGTTAAGCACTTTATATAATCCACCATAACTGACAAACCTGTAGAAGTTTGAGATCGATCGGCCACCTGGGTCACGAGAAAATAGTGAAAAACCGATTACACATGTGTTATACAATGCATGAATAAAACGCTCATGAGCGATAAACTCCAATCGGAAATTAGTTTTATTTATTTCCCATCAAATAATTATGGCATTTATACTATATCATTAGACCGTGTAAGTATTATGTAAATCTGTGATCTTAAAGAAAATTTGAATTACCAGTTCTGTAACGTTCCTTTAACTTGGATGCTTTGGCCATGGTCAAGGTCCAACGTCAGATATAAAATGGGTCGGCCAACACTATATATGTGACAAGTACGTGCAAATCTATTAATTTGAATTTTAAATGAAGATCCGGTATTTTCCAGCATGTAAATACTATCTTCTCCTTTTTCCCCCTTTGCATTTATAACTTTTGGTTTGGGGGGGGGGGGGGTGGGGGGTAGACAAAAGTTGGGGCCCTGACCCCCCCCGTTGAACCGCACCTGAACAGGGCAAATGGAAACTTCCCTAGACAAAAATGGTGCACCCCTAAAATGTTACCCTAGTTACACCACTGTTTTCCTGCACTTCAATTTATTGCAACCAAGCGAATTTACTTGTCAAATTACACATTACGTGTTCTCTTTAGAAACGTATAAATAAAAACAAGTCAACAAAAACATAGTCTGAAATAATTTTACGCACATACGATACAAAACAAATACAAACAATAAATAACCCTATACATTATAGCACTACATGAAGCAATACACATCATTCATTACACGTAGTGTCTTTCCTCGCCTTCCACCTCTGGACCCCGGTTCGAATCCCATTGGGGGCACTGTGTGGATTGGGTTTTCATATTGCGTGTGTTTTCTCAGAAATAAATTCTCTGTGGTTTTCGTCCCCCATCTAAACCGGAAACTTCCTTCCTTAGTGTCTTCTCTCCGCGAGGTTCTTGACTATAGTGATTAAGTTCGCTTTTCTGAGAGTCCTTAATTAATAAATGAAACGAAATGAAAAATATTGAACAATAATAATAATAATAATAATATTAATAATAATAACATTTATAAAGTGCCTTTTACAAAGGTTTCAAGGCGCTGTACAAAAGCATAACGAACACAGCTAATAAACACAATAATTTTAAGCACTATTTTTAAGTATTCAAGAGATGATGCCTGCATGACGGATGTGAAGAGGGAGATTGTTCCATAATGTCGGTGCACTGATTGTGAATGCTCGTTGGCCACGTATAAGTGCGGCGTGAAGCACAACATGAGAAGTAGAAGAACGTGGGTAGCGAGAACTTTTTTAAAAATACATGGGCGAACATAGGGTGCAAGACTAGACTGCTCATTGGGTTGTGCTGCATTTGGACCGAAAATGGCGTCCAGCAACCACGTGACCAAATAAAACTGGTCCCTCTATGTCGCAACTTTCTCAATACACAGCTTTTGCGACGAAATGACTTTCCAACGGGATACGGAATGACCACAGGACCCAATTAAAGGGTGTGTACAACATTGGTAAGAATGAAAATATAAATGCTCACAGATTTGCACATAACTTGCATGGTATAAAGATGGTCATGGTAGAAAACTTCCCTTGAAATAGTTTTGCCTGAAATGCCATAGTTTTTTACAAAATGAGTAAAATAATAGTATTTATCCTGCAGGATAAATTCCGATGTTTGAAAAAAGTTAAAACACATAAGGTGGTTTTTGACTGTTTTCTCATGACTCCGAAGACCGATTCAGCTTAAACTTTCACAGGTTTGTTATTTCATGTATATTGTTGGGTCACATCGAGTTTCGATACAGGTCTTTGGCAAATGTTGTACACACCCTTTAAATAGAGCTACTAGCAGACAATTCTGCTAACCAGTTATGTGCTAACTTGCTGGATACCAGTCAAAGATAGAGCATAATGACATGGTATTTTGGCTGGTATGCCTACCCTTATTTTCGTAAGCATAAATGTTATGCTTAGCTAATTTGTGTGCTATAAGCAGCTCTATGAAACTCGGGCCTTGTCACGTACAAAAACGAGAAAGTATCGCAAGACTTCAGAGATGTGTCCTCTCTCCTCAGAACAATTGATGGAAAGAGAAGCTCCTGGCCAGCAAAGTTACCAAAAGTAGCCTACCCATCCAGATAATATTTAACAATAACTGTTTACTCTTTACAATTAATCACAACAAATCGGGGATATTCATCAATATTAGGCCTAGCCCTAAACAAGTTGTCGATGTAAAGTTTTTAATTATTTTCTGAGGAAGGACACATGAAGTTGCCCTTGCGCATGAAGCACAAGGCATAGCCTACATTGTAAACCCAAGTGTTCAACGAAAATTAATATGCAAATCACCAGCAAAACGCAAGGCATGCCAGAAAATGAGGGCACGCTTAGTACCGTAGCCTACATTTAACAAGGTTAACGGTTTAGTTCAGTGGCAAAAACGCAGAATCAGGAAGCCAACGAAACACGGGCACACGACACTCCGTCAACGACATCTGGTCACGTCCACTTCTCCCCTACCCTTTTAGCCGCAGCCCATGGCTACACCCATAAGCACATCCAGCCATCAGACAACACTTACTAACCAGTCAAGCACAATCGGATCCTTCCCGCCCCAAATGTCCAGAGTGCTAAAAGTGGGTCATATTATACTGACCCCGAAAAAAGTGTAATTCAAAAGCCTAGGCTACATACAAAGACGGGTATTTATTTCATAGAAAAACGACCAGAGAATTTCTCTATGATGGTAATAAGCACCCTGCAATATTATTCGTATGAGTGGCCCTAGAAAGCAATACAAGTACAAGTAGGTCGACAAAAAATTAATCTCAAAAGACCGCCTAAAGGCGACTTTTGGCGAAAATGACCGTGGCGTCAGTTTGTGAATGCTGCAGGCGGCCAGAGATGCGGATGGTACCCGCTATCCCCTTTCTGAACGTGGATGGATTCGACTGCAATTTACACTTGGTTTTACCCCCCTGAAGTCAAGTAGAAATGCAATAGTTACTTCTTGTTTATGGAATGTCGTAACAGACACGTACATTTACCATGAAAATGTCGTGAATTACTGTATGGAACACAAATAATTGCAATATAGAGCCAATTTTACATAAGTATTATTCAAGTTTATTCAAACATTTTTCTCCGAAACAAAGAATCTGCATGACGTAATATCAAGTGCAGGATTGGTAATTGTTGTAAAAATAAATAAATAATGTAAACAAATCAGATAAAAACAACATAAAGATAATTATTTTACAATAATTCGTTCTACTAAAAAAGGCATAATGCAAAGCGTAAAACAATTTGAAACACCCCCTCTCCCCAACCCCAATCCCCACAACAAAAAGATAAGACAATAATCGCTTATTTCGGCTGCCCCAACCGAAATAATCGAGTAGGCCTACATGAACGTGCAATACCGAATATTCTTCTAGTACATAATGTTTATGTAATAATTCGTTTCATTGAAAAACGGACCACCAAAAATAATGAGATTTTAAATAGTTAGTTAGGAAAGGACTTGTAGGCTACAGCAATTATTTTTGTTTCTATTAATTCATGATACCGCCCTCTTTTGGCGGCATTACCATTTTCTATAGCCTGGTACCCAACCGGGGCTCAAAAAATATGACCATCAAAAAGAACGACTGACAGCTGTCAGTGCGTAAACACACTACCAAAATAGTACCAGCAGCTAGCTAGCAGCAGCAGAGACTGACTGCATGCAATGTGCACACGACGGTGAGTGGCTTCAAAGAAAATGGCCACGGCAGAATGTGTACCGGAGTCGCCGGAAAGTCCCCTCGACAACTCGGACTGTTTCAATCCCCTGTCTGTCGTGAAAGAGTCAAATGGCTCCATATCTTCCGACGGAGAAGGCTCCACTTCTTCGGACCATACTTTGCCCAGGAGGTCGAGTTTAATCAAGGATACGACAAGGAGGCGGTCACGGAAGAAGACGGTTTCATTTTCGACATTCCCGGAGGAAAGGCAAATCTCGACCGGTGAGTTGGCCAATCCCTTTAAAATGCAATGCACTAGTTTCGTGATAAACTTAGCGAAGGTGTACATTTCTACTGTTGTACAAAATACGTTTAGTTTAATACCACACATTATCTAATTAGTACTATTATGCTGTTGGTGTTATCCTAAACATTTGTTTTATATGGGAAACATTATTTTACCATGTGTTCCTCAATAAGTCACAAGTGTTAAAAAAGGGGGGATTTTTAATAAGCTATTCAGTATCAGTTGCTTGAGATGATTTTTCTAAAAAAGTAAATAATATTCCAGCATTCATCAAAGAGGTATCGTATGAGTGACATTATGGACGACAATTTTTCCATACATTTGAGTGTGATGTTCTTTAGTACGGGCGCACGCGCGAAAATGAAGACTGTCTCTCATCATAGTCATAAATGTACCTTGACGGTCCCTCAGCCTCGAGGCATGTTCATGCAATGAAAGTCTTAAGTTACAGGAACATCTCTCTATGACTAACTTCCAGTGTTGCTAACATTGCTAGCTTCAATGTCTTTCCGATATCATCACTAGTCTCAGTCACTATTTATTATTGTAATAATTATTTCCCGCACTGTTCATGTACTTATTATTATCGCACGCTCTGGAAAATCAGCAAGTTGTTGTCCATGACCGACAGTATCGAATAACCATTTAGAACAACTATCGATTCTTTTCCCTAATGCGCAAATCTCACAGTTTCGATACTCATTATTCGGTTTGATAAAGTATCGATTTCGGTTGCATCATGACAATTCCCACCTCACGCGTAACTTGAGAAACACTCGTCCAACCAATCAACATTCTCGGGCAGCCTAGGGTGTCTTTTAAAAAATAGAAGTTGTCTCTCAAATGGGAGACATTCTCTGAATTTAGGGACCGAAAATTTCTGCGGGATTGAAGTATTCTTCGGTTTGAGGGACAGTCTTCATTTTCGCGCATGCGCCCGTACTGTTCTTAGGCAAATGAAAGTTGCAATTATACTATTTAATAGTTTCTCGTCAGTCATTTACCAAGTTTTGGTGGAGTTTTATTTTCAATTCTTCATTATTTCTCATCAAGAAAAATGCAACCCTTGACTTTACACACATTCAAAATGCATTGTGAAGCATACACTAAATTCGCCAATAAATGTAGGTTTGGTGCCAAATCATATGGTGCCAATGTCCACAATCTTCCATTTTACTACACATTTACTTGTACACTATACTGCAAAAGAAAACATCAAAATAATGACACTAAAGACACCTTAGAAGCAACAAAATCCTACTCGTGGATGTGCGCCAAACCGGAAGCAAATGACGATAACAACATCCACCTAGGCGACAATGCATCTGAGTTTCATGTACATAATGAATGCAGTGTGGAATCGAGGTCACGAGGTACCAGCGGTTGTTCACAACCTCAAACTCACTTTGTAATTTTTCCTCTCGATTTGCTTGATTGAGCTGCTCTCGAACATTTAGTGATGACAGGGATTGATACGGGGCGCTACCCACGCATGCTGGAGACTCCATCCATGCTTGACTGGATTCAAAATGCAGTCAACTGGTGGTAGGCCTAATATATATGCATTCTGTGATATGTCTGTGAAGTTACAAAACAGAGCCTGCAAATCAGAACAGAAATGTTTTGCAAGGGGCTACAGTAGTTTGTGTCAGGATTTCCCTTGTTTTTTTCTTCAATGAAATTTCAGTATAATGAAATTTGTAGGTGCGGGTCAAAATTACATGCAGGCGCTGACAAAGGAAATCATTCACTGTACTTTCAATCACCTAATGGTCAAGGTAACATTTGACAGTACCTGGTTTGCTAAGTATGAAACGTCAGTTCTGCTGTGGAGCTGTGACTCGCACTAGTCCAGTGAACAATACGGAACATAAAATTAATTATGTTCACATTTGACAACATTCTAAATTTTTATTAAAAACTGTGGATACTATGTATTTCATTTTGGTTTCAGTTGCCAATTAAGTATGAAAGACCACGTGCACTGTGGTGTCATCAAACCCATCAAGACCTTGGCGTAATCGGCTAAATTTGAACACGGTCTATCGTAACTCTGTATCGACATATCGTGAAGCGTGTTTAAGGCTCATTTAAAAGTGATTACCGCACTTTGTTAAGCTGTTCATGATGTTATCCTTAAACCTGCTTTGCATACATTGCATGGACTACGACTGCATCCCCCATGTACATTAGGAACACTTTCCGCCCATGGATGTGTAATTGTATAGATCTGACTGAACTCTATCTACACGAACATTGTGCATCATGGTTGTCGTGAACTGAAACTGAAACTGGGCTGGGGGGGGGGGTGTTTTGTATAATGGGCAATTCCACACTAATGGGCACATAAGTGTGACATGAGAGGGGAATGTTGGATAGTAGTAACAAAATGAACTACGTTGTCATGTATTTTTGTCTGTGTACATTCAGAAGCACATGAGGATTGTGGTTAACAAAAAAAGAAGGTAAATGACCGAGTATTTAAGAAACTGGAAGGATAAGTCTTCAAGATTTATACGTACGTAACAAGGACAGACATTTTGGTTATCATTTGATAGAAGTTATACTAAAATAAATGTATTGCCCAATGTTGTCCAGATACCAATTCTACAGACCCTTAGGGATAGTTACCAGCCAAAATTAAGAAATTTTCTTCCCTGGCTATTTAAGAAATTTAAGTTTTAAAAACAAATGTCTACGTACAAACAAGGACAGAATTTTGTCACAATTGAAGTGTCTGTCCATTGTTCGTACGTGACTTATTTCCCATTTTTATTGCCTTAATACCCACAGCAACATCTCAGTTTCATTGCTTACAATCTTTAAAGAGTCAGGAAAGTTACTAACACAATATTTTGTAATTGTTTTCAAATTCTTTCTTTACTTTCCAGGCCATATGTCTGTCTTTGTTACATACGTAACACATTTCAAATGACCTTGTAATTCCTAGAGGTCACCAAGTTGTTGTTTTTTTTTTTTACTAGGAACAATCATAAACAGATTTAAAATGTAAAGGAAAAGGCTGTAACAAAATAGTTACTTTTGTCTCGCTCTCACATGCCTATCTTACAAAGTTATCTTTTGGCCCATTAGTGTGGAATTGCCCATATACATGTAACCAGAATTGTGATCAACAACAGTTAAGCTGCAATAATCTAGTATGTAGACCTTTATCATGGTGCGGCCATCTTGATTTTGCTCCCATTGAACTCAATGCAATCAAACCGAGGCTGGAAGGAAAAATAGTCTGGTTCCTTTGTTTACAATAAATATTACGTTCCATTACTTTTACTGGATACAGGGAACATGACCAAGATCAGGCCTCAACCTTAACAGCGGCCACCAGCGGCCATTGCCGCGATGCCCCGGCGAATTGCCGTGATGCCCCTTTAAAAAACACGTACCTTACGGCCACTTGGCCGTCGTGCCCCTTTCCACTCCATTATATTATGTATTTGAAAGTGTTATTAAAAATAATGTTAACGTTTGTGACCCATTTAATTAAGGTCAAATTGTTTCTGGACGTACGTAACGTACGCTCCCGCACACTAGTTTTCATAAGGCTGTTTGCCGTCGCGCAAAATACCGAAGTACTTGCAGTGTGGAGAATGTGGCATGGCAACCATATCAAACGTTGTTGAGTTGATTACTACTAAAAGCACGGCACCAGACTACTCTAATGTATAGACTGGCTACAGGTCGCTACACTGAATTACACATTTTCGCATTGATTCTGTCTATTGAGATCTGTATGTGTAGGGATGGGGCCGGGAGCGGATTCAGTCTATGTTTTTTTCTCGCTATTTCGCTGGTATCCAAGGCTTGTTCTTTTGAATAAATGTATTGGATAAATGTTTGTGAACCAGCGACCTGCCTGCGTTGCAACTTTCTTTTTCGTCGTCAAACAAACGTTTGTGTACACGCGTGGAAATGTCAAAATCGGAGCAGTTAACGGTGCAAAAATTCGAAATCTTTATCATAATCTATCAATTCAATATTGATCCATCATCATGCAATCCCATAACAGACGTAAAGAAAAAGCACGAGGTCGAATTGGCTGGAGCAGCAGCAAAGTGCAAACGTTTAGACGCGGGGTTTTTTGGTGAGATTGTTAAGCCGGAACTCGGAAGGCATAAACCTCCTCGCTCGTCATGTTCGGCATGTTCGGCATGCACGTTTACATAGGCCAATTATTAGACATTTGGGATTCGTTTTCAATTTTCATAATCATATTTATTTTTAAGAATATTGTTTTTCAATAATTTTATATTCAACTTCAAGGTCTGGTTGAATTTTCCGGAACAACATATTTTATTGAGCATTGGGGTTGGGTGGGGAGATGGGGCGATGGTGATCTGGGATTGATATTTTTTCAGATGAGCACGCAGGGAATTAACTCTCTTAATATTTTTTTCTGTATGATTTTTTCCAAGAATTCTGTGTTCTGGGGCAACGATTTTTTGTCAAGTGAGCGTGTTGGAGTATACATGTCATTAACAAATAAAAGTTTGAAAATTGCCGAGGCCTGTGTTCTGGGGCAACGATTTTTTGTCAAGTGAGCGTGTTGGAGTATACATGTCATTAACAAATAAAAGTTTGAAAATGGCCTTGGTGCCCTTTCAGTTGGCCTTGGTGCCCCTCTCTTTTTTGGAGCCTTCAAGGCCAAGTGGCCTTGACCCTCTGAAGCTTAAGGTTGAGGCCTGCAAGATGGTGGCAGCATGTTAACAACCTGTTTATTATCATACACTAGCCATCTCTGTACGGTTTCCTTTTTCCCTGTTTATTGAGAACTGTTGTTACTTTCCTTGTTCCTACTTTTTTTTTCCATGGACCAAATATCATGCCTGATTGTGCATCATTGGTTTTCTAAGATTATGAATCTTATTTTCTTTTTAATGGATTATTATCATCCTACCTAAGAGATTTTTCAGATTTTCTGGTCACATTCATATTGATGGTTTCCGTTGATCTATGACTTGTCGAATTCCGCTCAATTACATAGTAAATCTCAAGGGATAATGACAAACAGTATGACAAAATTGAGTGGTAGACCAATACGCACTGCGTGCATGCAGGCTTCTGTTATTACAGCTCCATGCACTTACCTGAGCACTACGTAGCGCACAAACAAAACCGGGATTGGAGATGAAGTGTGGTGGATGGAATGTTCTTCAATGAGAATAAAGTGTCTGTAGGTGGTGTGCAATTTTTTGTTTTAGATACGCCCTACTGGATTTAGGCTTCGGTTTTGATTCGTACCGTTTTTAATTTGTTTTAATGGCTACATTTTTACTAAGCATTAAAAAACGCAAAAACAAAACAAGTTGTGTCACTTTCTAAATAGGGCCTACATTGTGTACATGGGTAACCCCTTGCATGACGTCACAAGCCTAAAACAGTCCCCTCACTGAGGCCAACGAAGGTGAGAGTTGTGCGCATCGTGTACATGCTTACACGTTTTCCATTGTTTGAAGTCAAAGATGGCAGCCAATGCAAGGGGTCTAATTGTTTAATTTGTATTGTGTACATGCTGGGACCCATGGGAGACCAGTGGTTGCCTCTGAATGGCCCACCTAGTTGAAATAAGAATACCTCAGATGCACAATGCTCAAATGTAGTGCATGCTCAGGGGCCCACAAGCCTGATGCTTCACTGAGGCAACAGTCGAGGCAATTGTCTCCATGCCCCTGGTTTATTGCCTCGGTGCCCCTTGAAATGTTACAATCTTTTAGAAATTTACAATTTCCCAATAGAGGTGCCCTTTACAAAGGAGAAATTGCCTTATGGTGCCCTTGCCCTTTTAAGAATGAAGCATCAGGCCAGGCCAGGGCCTACCATGGAGTGTTTTGGCAGAGCAGTCTACATGTAGTGCACTGAACTCAAGTTCTGGTGTCGTAAGAGCGTGGGGTTCAGGTCCCGGTCATAGCACTTGTGTCCTTGAGTCCATTGTGTCCATCCGTCCTTGGAAGGGTTGTAAAGCTGTAGGTCCAAGTGTTGTGTAAGAACCCAGTTTGTACAATTTGTAATACAAGTTACTAAGAGAAAGTTGTTTTTTACCCTGATGTTGTCTAACATGGTTGGCTGCAGATTATGCCCTTACATTGTACAAGGTGCTAACAGTAAATGGGTCTCATAATATAGATTGTACTCTGCATTGTCATACAATGTAATTAGCCCTTGAGACACCCATGGATTAAAGGGGCTGTGTCGTCAGGATCAAAGCAGGCCTACTGTACATGGAGAACACTCTCGCCCAGGTACTGTACGCGCCTGCCCTATGTATGTCATCTACGGAGAGCGCGTGCGTGCATGCTGCAATATTTCCATACAGCCACAGGCCTGCTTTTGATCATGACGACACAGCCCCTTTAAAATTAGAGCTACATGTATCATGTGTGTGAATGCAAGACCATGTGCTTCCTTAATGCGTCCCTCGACCTTTCTAAATTGTAAAGTCACAGCCCGAGAGTTTTTTGCCAACCATGGTTGGGAAACTATGGGAAGCCATAAATGCAAAGCAACAACAGATAGGCCACAGTTTGTAACAATATTACACAATACATTCAAAAATAGTGTGGGTTGTATTGGAAACAAAGAAACCAATCATGGGATGTACATTGTACTTTATTAAATTGGAAGTTTGAAGAAATGTTTAATTTTGTCACAACATCTCTTAACACGATTGAATGTTTTGCTAACATTTGGCCATCCATGCCAACCAGCGCAGTTTATTAATCAACGATAGAAAAGTCTATCCCTTTAATTATTATGTTCTATTTTCCTATATTATATGCAATTTGATACTACTGGAACATGTGGAAACTAAACTGAACTGGGTTGAACTGAATTATGGGGCTCACCAGTAATGTACATGTACAACACTTTACAAGGGTGGATTTTGTACTCAGTACTATTTTGTAATGTTGAAAATCCCTTCATTTCATATTTTGCTTATAAATTCATAAGTTCATTTTGTTGGTCAATCGATCAATTCTTTGAAGGGTTTGCCTTTTGAGAATCACTCTGCGGACTTTCACAGTAAAGTATTGTGATGGAATACTCAATGTGTTAAAGGGAGGGTGTTATGTATTATGTACCTTTGGTAATTACTCAAAAAATGAATGACCATAAAAACTTACTCCGTGAGAAGCACTGGAGCTTTTGAAAACAGTTTGAAAAACGATTCCCTTCTAAGGAATATGGTTTTAAAGAAAGGGATGCAAAACAATTTCAACCTGATGCATGAAATGTTTCTCAGATTGTTTGTTCCAACTACGAATTATTCTTCCTGCGTGGACATTTAACTGCTAACAGATTTTCGGTGATATCTCAAAAACGCTCATTTTGAAATGAAATTTTCACAGGTTAGTTTTGTTGTATTTGAACATAGGATTAAAACACTCAAACGGTTCAAAAAACCAAATCAAAAACAAACGGTATACTTTGTCTTTAAGCGGCTTTCAATGAATTGTCCTCTGGATCTACATAATACACAAGTAACAGCATATGTAGAACTCCATGAATGGTGCTTGTAAGTGCGAGGCACGTTCACCCTGTGTGGTAAAACAAAATCCACATGTACCTGCAAACCTATTAGTATTAGCCGTCCTAGTCCAACAACATTTCCTCCCGAGGTCACCCTCACTCCCTTGACACTGGTTCACGCCACTTCCATAACAACGCATTCAATCATGTAGGCTCTACACAGAGCACAAACCAACACTTTCTAACATCACAATAGTATTAAAATCTGGCAAAAATTGCACTCAAAAATGTACCTTTTTGCATCAGGTCGTCATCATGCTGGTTAGTGAGAGTCACAAGCGCAGGTATTTTCGGTTCTTGACAGGAGTAAGATGCTGATTACAATACCACACTGTTTGTGTGTACCGGATGACGTGAACCAGTTGCTATGGTTGCAGTTCGGTGATCTGGGGGATGACGTCATGACTACGGACAATTTGCTAACAAGACTAATTGGGCAAAACAGTGCCTAGGCACATGCTCTCCTTTTTCTCACACCCTCCCCTTTCCGCCTGCCCCCACCCCCCAACAAACAAAAAAACCCACAAAAAAACCACCTCAACATACCTGTTCTTCTTGTGGTTAATTGCATTTACACATTTTGTTTGTTCTCGCCCCAATTCTTCTATAAAGAACTGTACATGACGCCACAAACGTGTTTTTTTTTAAAGCTTGTCTTTCAATACATGATTCTCAATCAACAATCTTTGTAAACTGACAAAAGCTTTTTTGAACATTTTGAATGTGTTCAGGTCCTATTTTTGTTTTGCATGTCCTTAAAAAAACGCTTTCAATGATGCATTTATCAAATTGTTTTTCGTGGTCACACAGATTCATGCAGATTTTTGAGGGTTGGTTTTTGGCTGTTATCTTTTATTGTATCTTTTCTGGATAATTTTGCAACTAAATCAACATTAAGTTGACAAAAAACAATCTATGAATCCTACCTTTCAGTTTCAGATCAGTTTCCCCGTCGTACCCCAAGAGCATACCATGGCCATTTAAACTATAAATAAATAAACAATTTGCTGGGAAATGAATTTTTTTTACAGTTTGCATGTTTAATTCCTCTGAAAAGTGACCTTTTCCCATCTGCTTAGTTCGGGTTTAGAAACCCTGTCATGGAAAAAAACATAATCAATAACAAAAACGCAGAAATTAATTCAGACAACAGAACACCTACACGTACATGACTAGTAATTTTTATATTATTACAAAATTGGAAATACGAATGGGCAATTCCACACTAATGGGCCAAAAGAGAACTTTGTAAGAGAGGCATGGGAGAGTGAGACAAAAGAAACTATTTTGTTACAGTCTTTTCCAGTACATTCCAAAGCTGTTCATGATTATTCATAGCAAAAACATAATAAATTATTACGTGACGGTAAGAAATTACAAGGTCAAATGAAAAAGTGTTACATACATGTAACAAAGACAGCCATCCATGGCCTGGAAGTGAAGAAAGAATTTTATTTTTTTTAATATTGTGCCAGTAACATGATTCTCAACTCTTAAGGATTGTAGGCAGTTAAACTGAGATATTACCGTGGGCATTAAGGAAATAACAATGAAAAATAAGTCACGTGCGTACATTTGACAGATGCTATTGTGAAATCACATTTATTCGTATAAATTTGTTTTCTAAACTCAAATAATTTCTAAGAATGCCAGGGAACCAGGGAAGGGGCTTTGTTAATTTTGGCTGGTAACTATCCCTAAGGGTCTGTAGGATTGGTATCTGGACAACATTGGGCAATACATTTATTTTAGTATCTTCTACCAAATGATAACAAAAATGTCTGTCCTTGTTACATACGTATAAATCTTGAAGATTTATCTCCTTTAGTTTCTTAAATACCTGCCCTTTACCAGTTTCTTTTTCAACCATAATCCTGATGTGCCGATGTACTGTACAGACAAAAATACATGACTGTACTTCATTTTGTTATTACTATCCAATGTTTCCGTCCGTTATACTTTTGTGCCCATTAGTGTGGAACGAACTAAATTGTACATTCACACAACCAGGAAGTTGATTGCAGCAATAGGCAAACTGTACTTCCACATTTGGAGAACACATACGCAGTATGTATGTATAAAGTGTACAATGTCAGGGCTCAAGTTGTACACAATTGACCACAGGCCCGAAGCCAGTAGTATCTAAAGCGTCGAGCCAGTAAAGTCACGGCCAGCCAAGTCCAGCGGTCTTGTGTTTTCAATTTAATAATAATACTCCACTGTCTTGATCGAAAACAAATTGTGCTCAAATGTTGACTTTGAGTCTGATAAAATACCTTTCAGTTCTATTGAGCTATGAAGTACATGTATACTTAACAACCATAAAAACATTGGGGAAAAATATTCTCTTACAGGCCCTGGCGCTTGTTCAAATAAACAAAGTTAAATGCATGTTAAAACTGTGCTAGGAATTTTTTTTCTCATTTCGATTCTGGTCCTGTAAAAACCGTTCTGGTCCAGTAAACATTTTGAGCTACAGGTACAAGCCCTGTAGTCTTGTAGATTTTCCCCCCCAAATTCAAGCCCTGTTGCTGGGTGCACCCCACTATTAATAGGGAGAAAACAGAGCGTCGACCTCATTAATATTTGGTACATGTAGACCCTCAAAATATTCTAGATTAGATAGATTGGAGAGCCCAATAAAAGGGGTACAGTGTAAAAAAATTGCCCAATTGTGACCTGGGGGTTGTTGACTTCCAACTTGAGGTATTTTGGATGACATAGGCTCTGAAAAAACTGTCCTATTTGCCGAGAGGTGTAGGGACATTTTTCAAGATTATATCTCAGACATTTGGAAAATTACACCGGTGAAGGGGTGTTTTTATTTGGAGGGAGAATAACTCGACGGGCCTTGGGACTCCCTTTATCAAATTGAGCAGAGGATAAAAGTGCAAGAGTCAATGGATGGATAATTTTCCCTTTACTGTAAAAAGCTTTGAGACTTTTAAGTATTTGTTTTGTATTTTTGAATATTTAGCATTTTGTAAACTGTATGCTTTGGGAGTTTATTTAGTGGGGTGCACCCTGCATGTACATGTATGCACACCGTAAGCAAACAAGTGTACATTGTATGTGTACTACTTAACAAATTGCAGTGTAGCTAAGCAGTAAATAATGTTGTGTGTTCTTTTGGCTAACTGATAACAAGATAATCTTCAAGCTCAATGAAATCCAGCGCTCTTTAATTTTCCGTGATATTTTCAGATCTGTATTTGTCAGTGGAAGCTCGACCAAAAGAAATTTGTTGACATTAATCAATAAAGGTCTCCATGCAGTGCCAGGATTTCCAATTGTCAATCCGTCGCCGAAATGTCAATTCAGATTTATTTAGCTTGGATTTATTTAGAACTAATTTCAGAACAAGCCCAGTTTCTGATGGCTGGGAAATACGGCCGTGGCATATGTGACTGATGTCAATATTTTACACAAAGTCAAAAATAAACTCACAATTAAATGCCAAAGTTGACCGTATTCAGAAGTGGAATCGTACAATACAGTACATGTATGGTGTGCATCACAATGCAATTCCCTATAGTACTCTACAGTAGAATCCCACTGGCTAATAGGATTGTTCCCTCGGAATAACGGTCCCCCCCGTACAGTAGCGTACAATTGTACATTACTTCAGGGTACATTAAAAATTATGTTTTCGCAGATTGTCAAATTCCCAACCAGGGCCAGCCCTTATAGGTTTTTCAGGGCTTGAATTCAGGGGAAACATCCACAAGAATATATTCTGGTTTATTATTAAAACCTTGTTTACAAGTAAAAATTCATTATTAGTAAATCAATTTGTATAACAAACAAATACATGGTACAAATTTATAAAATCCTGGACAATGCTGGAGTAAAAGAATTTCTATCTCTCTGTTAGTACAAAGTGGTGGAACTAACCCTTTCTTCAAAGTATTCTTTCTCAGATGTTCAAGTGCACAGTCAGTTCTAAGAGGGGGAAGCAAAAGAACAGGGCTTGTAGGTTACAATAATTACTGGACCAGCATTTATTTTACAAGACCAGAATGTTTTGAGAGAGATTTTTCTACACAGTTTTAAATGTACATGTTAATTGTTAGCTGTTTTTATTTGAACAAGCACTAATAGAACATCTCATTAATTTTGTCATGCTTCAATACTCAACACAATTGAAAGGTATTTTAAGATATTATTACACAGTGAGGTACTTTTGGTCAGTTGAAATACACAACACCACTGGACTTGTCCGGTTATGAGTTTACTGGCCCGAGGCTAAAAACACTGGCCTCGGGCCTGTGGTCCAGTGTTAATTTTGAGTCCTGTTTTTGTCTTGTTTAAACTAGCAGAAGGTGTTGGGGGAGGGCTAGGGAGAGGGGGTTCATAAAATGAAGTCAAAATTAAAATATTGCTGCATGTATAGTACTATTTTTAGACAAGAACATGGGGTGGGGGGAGGGGAGGCGCACATGCATCATATGGGGGAAACGTGCCCCCCCTAGTTACATTGTACGCCACTGATAGTCAGTGGTGATGGTGGTGCTCACAGGGAAGGAGGGCATCTGTGGGAGTGTTGTATTTTGTGCCTTTTGTTCCAATATGACCATTATTACACACCATGTGTACGCATTAAAGCGCACCTCTATGAGGAAAATGTTCAAGGGGCACCAAGCCAATGATCAGGGTCAATGGAGGCAATTGCCGCTGTTGCATCATTTAATTTCATTTCATTTGTTCTGGTTGTGAAGCCAAGGACTCTCAGAAAAGCGAACTTAATCACTGTACTAGCCAAGAACCCAGTGGAGAGAAGACAAGGAAGTATAAGTTTCAGTTTTTGATCCGAGGAAAACCACAAAGAACTATTGTAGGGAAAAACCACGCAGTCTGGTGTGATTTGAACCGGGGTCCTAGAGGTGGAAGGTGAGGAAAGATACATCTACACTAACCTGGCCACCGTGAAGTATCAGGCCTGTACATTGATGTGTACATGTACATGTTATACAATTTTATGGGTAGCTGCTGAACAAAAGATTATCAAGAACCTGAACTGTATTGATCAAGGACTTCATATACATGTAGGGACCATGGTTTCCTGTCCCACTACATAATGTACCAGAAATAGAGGCTCTATAATCCACCCTGTGTTATTGAATTCATTCACCAGTACTTTGTTGCATGCACTTGGCTTGTCCCCTTCATTGCATCTGTAGTTTTGCAACAAAAGCTCATACAGTTTTTAAGTGCACATTGAACATGTGTGTACTTTTTAAAAGTTTTCCCCCCAAAATACATAATTTTAAGTATGTAGTCAGGTAGTGGGCAATTCCACCGAGTGCGACATGAAGGTCAAACATTTCAAACATCAGGTGTTCATTCCAATGAGTGCTCATGCTATAGAGAACATCTCTGGTTGGGCAGGCCTATAGTGTACATTATTATGTTTACAAGTATGCACCAATTATCCTGAAAAGTATTTCAACTTCCAGTGCATTAGACACAATTTGAAAATGGGGCGTGTAAATTTGCTATAAATTGAAAAATAGGGCACCCAAATTGCTCACATACACAACTTTGACTATGTACAATGTGTATGTAAAGTCTGATTTAGACACCCAGACGCCCCTCAGGGCACTATGCCATCTGTGATAAAGTCATTATTGTCTAGTATCATAATATACTGGGTTCTTTTGTACGTGTACATCACACATTAGCAGAGTACTTTACAGTATGTAGTAGAGCTTGCAGAGTGCAGGAATGATACATGTACATGACACATTACTGTACAAAATGGACCAAAAATGGACAACAGATATTAAAACACAATTTACTCTGTCAGGATGTTTAATACAGTCCACAGAAACATAACAAGTAGCTGCTGGAGCAAGGCGTTATAAAACAAGAGAAATACCTGCATGTAAAGTGAGCCACACAAGGAATCTCCTGTACATCACTTGGTGTCCTTTATTTCTCATATTGAGCAGGGAATTTTCAGGAACCTCAAAGTTGTCCTTGAAGTACAATCCAAATCATTGCAATATGACATGGAAAAAAAACCGAGACTAAATTTAAACACCCCCCCCCCCCCCCGAAAAAAAACCCTCAAAACAAAACATGAGTTGTGTCGAGGTGGACACCGTTATACTTTGTGTACAAAAAGGGCTATACTAATCGTTTTATATTCGCTTGTAAAATAAACATCAAAGTAGTGTAGCCTGAAATCTGGACAGTTCTGTAAACTCCTCTTTTGCTTTCTCACATCAAACTTTAGAGGGAAACTACATGTAGGCTGTAATGCTAAAAAAAAGTCACAACCCCTTTACATGTCGGTTATCCCTCTCCTGCTGCTTCCTTGGTGTGATCTCTGGTTACACATGCATGGCAGTTAAAGGTTGATTTGCTTCTGACTGGTACCCCCCCCCCCCCCCGCAAAAAAAAACAAAAAAAAAAGCCCACCAACAAACAAAACAGAAGCATTGATGAAATTAGGAGACTGCCAACATTATGGCTATATGGCTCAGATGGTAGAGCACCAGCACGTTAATCTGGAGGTCAGTGGTTCATATCCTGCTCTAGTAATGTTTTCTTTGAAGTTTGTTTAACCCTAAATTAATATTTCCCCAGTCAGTTTGCCTTGTGGTTTGTTACTTTAAATGCCCTGCTTAAGTTTAGGACTAAGTGGATGCAGTCTTGTTTAATTTTTACAAGAGAAAAAGGTGGGGTTTTTTTCTTCAAATATTGTATGCATCATGTTTGCAGCAATCAAACTAAGTAAAATGGTGACTTTGTTGGTCGCAATAGATGCCATTGTCTCAAAAAATTTACAATTTAGGCAGACGAGGAAGATTGGTGCTTATAAAGACCCTGTAATCAATGAGATCTGAGATTTTTAAATTTTTTATTACCAATTCTTTTCTCTGTCTTGAAAACCAAATTTGTAATGTTCACAAGGTTTTTGTTGTTGTTGATAATATGGCTAAGCAACCCAAAACAAACAAAACAGGCTGTAAAGGAAATACATTACAATACATACTCTTTATTTAACATGTATCTGTACACGCAGAGAAAATAGGTGTTGCAAGTCTGGGAAAAGTAGAACATAATGTAATTGGATACAAATTTACACTTGTATGGTACAGTCATGACAGTAGTGCCATCTCATAACATATTTTTACGTGTGTCAGGCATGAAATATTCTTCATACTTTAATCTGATTTCCGATTTTTTGGCCTTGAGAAAAATCAGCAAAATTGTTATACAATGTACAAGCCTGGAATTTCATCTTTAAAGGGAAGGTACACGTTTGGTAATCACTCTTAAAATTCATGGCAATAGAAACTTACTTGGTTAGAAGTATAGCAGCTTTCGATAGAGAAAGCATTTTGAGAATCATTTCACTTCGAAGTAATGTGGTTATGAAAAAAAAAAAATCAGTTTTTATCCCCCAAAATTTGAATTTGAGGATTGTTACTGTCAGTAAAGTTTCTCAGATTGTGCGATCCAACTGCGGATTATTCCTCCTGCATGGACATACATGTAACCGCTCCGGATTTTTGGCAATCACCTTTTTAACGCTACCACCTTTTTATATAAAATTTTCACAGGTTAGTCTTATTGTATAAAATCTACATTTATATAGGATTAAAACAATCGAACCAAAAACCAAAGGTATGCTTTGCCTTTAAGAAGGCAAGGTTATTTTCACTTAAATCTTAAAGTCTATGGGAAAGTTTGTTTGTTTGTTTGTTTGTTTACCAGGGCAACTGAGGCTATTACTGTACCTCCTTGTAATTCCAGTTCTGTACACTGCAGCCTGACAAGTCTATGAAAGCATACTGTGTCTAGTAGGTACGGATACATGTAGGTAAGCACTTGTCCTCAATATATTTTCCTACTTTTTCCAAGGGTCAAATAAACAAGCCTGGTGTGCGTACTAGTCGCCATATGTTTCAAGAACATGGTGTAGACTGAATTCAAGCCTCTTGAATTTTAAACACCCTCCTAAATTAAGAGACAAAACACACTTTATAATTCAAACAGGTACATGTACTTCAGCACGAACTCAAAACCCCTTCAAATTTTAATGCTGTCCTAAATTAAGAAACAAAGCAGGTACAAAAAACAACTCCAAAACCTTAAAAACCCTGAAACGCTATCCAGCCTCGTTAGCACGAATTCAAAACCTCTTGAAATTCTAATGCCATCCCAGAGAAGCAGCTTGTAAGGTGATCACTAGAAATGATATCGTAGTAGATGGCTAGATAATTGAGGAGTCGACTCTTGGGAGTCAGAAATATCGCTACGGGGGATGGAGACAGAATGATTAAATATAGACGGAAAGATTGAGGAAGCAGTGAAAATTGAGGACTAAAAAAAGGAGATAGATGGACTTGTTGTTTGGTCATTTGTTTGGGTTAGTTAATGAAGTAGAGCTTTAAAACAAGCTTGAATTTTAAAAATGCACTGAGACATGTTTTATACTTTGTGAAATTTCATAATATTGACAGGCCTCAACCTTAACAGCGGCCACCAGCGGCCAT
Organism: Plazaster borealis; assembly: GCA_021014325.1. NCBI lineage: Eukaryota > Metazoa > Echinodermata > Asteroidea > Forcipulatida > Labidiasteridae > Plazaster > Plazaster borealis. The sequence goes on from CM037461.1 coordinate 6,906,099, forward strand.
TGCCGCTGTGCCCCGGCGAATTGCCGTGATGCCCCTTTAAAAAACACGTACCTTACGGCCACTTGGCCGTCGTGCCCCTTTCCACTCCATTATATTATGTATTTGAAAGTGTTATTAAAAATAATGTTAACTTTGTGACCCATTTAATTAAGGTCAAATTGTTTCTGGACGTACGTAACGTACGCTCCCGCACACTAGTTTTCATAATGCTGCTTGCCATGCATCGCGCAAAATACCGAAGTACTTGCAGTGTGGAGAATGTGGCATGGCAACCATATCAAACGTTGTTGAGTTGATTACTACCAAAAGCACGGCACCAGACTACTCTAATGTATAGACTGGCTACAAGTCCCTACACTGAATTACCTTTCGCATTGATTCCATCTATTGAAATCTGTATGTGTCGGGGATGGGGCCGGGAGCGGGATCCAGTCTATGTTTTTTTCTCGCTATTTCGCTGGTATCCAAGGCTTGTTCTTTTGGATAAATGTATTGGATACATCTTTGTGAACCAGCGACCTGCCTGCCTTGCAACTTTCTTTTTTGTCGCTAAACAAACGTTTGTGTACACGCGTGGAAATGTCAAAATCGGACTAGTTAACGGTGCAAAAATTTCGGAAATCTTTATCATATCTATCAATTCAATATTGATCCAACATCATGCAATCCCATAACAGACGTAAAGAAAAAGCACGAGGTCGAATTGGCTGGAGCAGCAGCAAAGTGCTAACGTTTAGACGCATTTTTTTGTGTGTGAGATTGTTAAGCCGGAACTCCGAAGGCATAAAGCTCGTCATGGTCGGCATGCACGATTACATAGGCCAATTATTTGGCATTGGGGATTCGTTTTCAATTTTCATAATCATATTTATTTTTAAGAAAATTGTTTTTCAAGAATTTTATATTCAACTTCAAGGTTGAATTTTCCGGAACAACATATTTTATTGAGCCTTGGGGTTGGTTGGGGCGATGGTGATCCAGGATTGATATTTTTTCAGATGAGCACGCAGGGAATTAACTTTCTTAATATTTTGTCTGTATGATTTTTTCCAAGAATTCTGTGTTCTGGGGCAACGATTTTTTGTCAAGTGAGCGTGTTGGAGTATACATGAAGTCATTAACAAATAAAAGTTTGAAAATGGCCTTGGTGCCCTTTCAGTTGGCCTTGGTGCCCCTCTCTTTTTTGGAGCCTTCAAGGCCAAGTGGCCTTGACCCTCTGAAGCTTAAGGTTGAGGCCTGATATTGATAACAATATGCAGTTCTTATATCAAATGCTTTTCTCACACCCGAGGGCATCTCAAAGCACTCATTATTTTGTCTTCAAGTTATGCTGAGCTACTTGTATGTTGGAAATACAATAAGACCCATTTATTTACATAGCAGCACAGACGCGTAATGTTCACAAGGTGCTGTGGCGCAACGTGCAGCCCAAAACCAGAAAACAGCGGGGCGAACCCCTTCTTCTGTTAACGATAAGATTTGTAGGATCGTTAAAGAGCTTCCAGGGGTCGATTTCACAAAACTCTTCCTAACTTAGGACTAGTCATAGGCAAGAGATAGGACTAGTCTTAAGTTAAGACAGGTTACTGGTTCTAACTTCAGATAAGACTAGTCTTATCTCTTTTGAAATCAGCCCCTGATGTAATGATTATTAATGTACCACGTTTGATTAATAAGATTTACAGGATCGATCTGTGTAAATTTCTACATAAATCCAAAATTTGTTGTGTGAAAAGGCCTTTCAAGATGAAATGTATTGCACATTTGTGCTTCAAGTAATAAACCAAAAAGGGTAACTGACTGGGTAAAGTTTGAATAATTTGGGGTTGGAAATAGAAAAGTTGAATTGAGCGGGAATTGAACCTGCGACTGGCGGATTAACGTGCTGGGCGCTCTACCAACTGAGCTACCTATCTATCTAGCCCTAGTGTTGGTGGTCTCCCTGATTTGTCAATATCTTTGTTTGGAGATAAGGAATTTGACACAAAGCCTTTAATCTCTCTTGTAAGATAAAGTGTCCTCTATAGAGCAAGGACACTGTGTACTATTGAATATTTGTGTAGAGTGTCAGGTAAGTTGATTGAACAGGAAATGTTACAATATGTACACTTGATGACATTATGATATGACAGGTGTTTTGATTCCATTTCTTCCTGTTGTTGTGTCATACGTGTGTGAGACCATAGAGCGAGGGTAAGACTAGCTGTGGTTAAAGGGAGGGTATACTTTTAGTAATTACTCCCAAAACTTAATTGGTAAAGAGCACTGGAGAGCTGCTAGACCCCCTTAGTAAAGAGGTAATTTTTCACCCTCAAAATTTGAAACTGAGAAAGGCTTCAGGCATCTGAAAGCACACAAGTATTTTTCAACATGTGTAAAATGTTTTAATCACTTCATGTCAGATAACGTGTTTTCCCGCCAAACTTTTCCAAATTGGATAACGATGGACCTTTATAAATGTCTGGAACATTTTTGGAGTTTCCTTTTTTGGGTTGCGGTCAGTTGACAGTCCATTGTGTAGCATGCACAGGCATGCACCTACATGTACTGTACTACATGTTTTGTTTCCCCTGTACAACGAGGGACAAAGGGTACTGGAATTCATGCTCAAATCTCCCTTTTTCCCAGGGGTTATTGTGTAACCCCTGATTCCAGACCATTGACCTTTTGTTGTACAAACAATGATTACGAGAGATTGGTAGGCTGCTACAAATGTTTTATTTTGTATTAATTTGGCATAATGGGAGGCAAGTCTGAGATTCCAGCATACAAAATGTACTGTACTACGGCTGATTATCGGCCATGGCTTATCGGCCATGGCTTATGGCCTAATCAAGGCAAGACATTCCATAATTTCTCGAATGAGAACGAAACATCCTGACAGTGCATTTTGTAAGAATGTTTGTTGTCTTTACTTTATTTAGTCCCAAGGGTTTTATTGTGACAACGATATCAAATCTAAGATAAATAAATAATATTTGACTTCCGTGCAGAGGCACAGTAAAGATTGTTTAATACCCATGTGAAGTGTTAAAGACATATTTTATCACCTTCAGTTTGAGTTGTCTTCACTTTGAATACCATTTTCACTATTTCTGATAAGTGCCTGATTTTGGCTTGTGGCCTCGCAAACGGTAACACATTTTATACACTAATTTTTGGACCTTGCACAAACATTCAGCTTAAAGGGACACATTGCCTTGGATTGAGCCATTTGGGCTACAAAAAGCGTTTGTTGTGAAACAATTATGGTTTGAAAGATGTTTTAAAAGTAGAATAATAATGATCCACATAAATATGACTCGAAATTGTGTGGTTTTTCTTTTTACTTCGTGAACTAACAACGTCCGCCATTTTGTAGGGGCTAACCAAAATGGCAGACCGTTTAAGTTGACGAAATAAAAGGAAAACCACACAATTTCCAGGCATATTTTTGTGGATCATTGTATTCTACTTTGAAAACACCTTTCCACCCATATTCAATTTAATTCATTTCATAACAAATGCTTTTTATAGCCCAAAGCGTCCAATCTAAGGTAACGTGTCCCTTTAATACTACACTGCACAAACTCAAAATCCCATATCAGTAATTAATGTACATTTCCTATGAGCAATGGATAAATGCGATGTTGCCGTGACAACAAGGTATCCTCTAGACAATTTAAGTAGGATAAAGTACGGGTGATTAAATACTCGGTTATACAAATAGATGACTATCAACAAATAAATCAATGTTATGACGTTTCTTTATGAAAAAAAAATAATCCACAGAGCAGAACTTTACAATTTTTTATTTTATTGTTTTCCCCCACCAAACGTTAAAGGGACACGTTGCCTTGGATCGGGCGAGTTGGTCTATGAAAAGCGTTTGTAACCGTTTGTTATAAAATGCATGGTTAGAAAGATGTTTTAATAGTAGAATACAATGATCCACACAAATATGTCTCGAATTTGCGTGGTTTTTCCTTTTACTTTGCGAACTAACACGGTCCGCCATTTTGTGGAGTCAAAAATAACAAACGGTTACAAACGCTTTTCATCGACCAACTCGCCCGATCCAAGGCAATGGTCCCTTTAACTCCAAAGCTGTTTGGTCTATAATGATGAAAACGACAGTCAAAATAGAATAACATTGACATTTAAAATGAATGGGGGAAAAATTGAATAATTAAAGTGTCATGTGTGCCAGTAACAATAAAATGTATACAGTACATCACTGATTGTCAGGTACCTCGCAAAATAAAGCAAACAAGGTTCATGATGTGAGTTTTGAATACACAGTGTATGACCTGCTTGAAACTAATGTACTGTATTCCAATCTAAGGCCGCATCCGAATTGGCGACTATAGCTACAGCTACGGCTACGGCTGTTACTAAGGGTGTTGCTAAGGACGTCCTATTCTTCAACGCATGATGACACGGAAATCTAGCCGTAGCCGTAGCTGTAGCTGCCAATTCGGACACGGCCTAAGTACATGCTTACATACATGATACATGTACATCAGGGCTCGAATTGGGGGGACAAAAACACAAGGTTGCAGGGCTTGTAGCTCCAAATGTTTACTGGTCCAGAATTTTTTTTACAAAACGAGAGGCAAAATAAGAAAAACTCCATGGCACAGTTTAACATGCATTTACCTGTTTTTATTTGAACAGCAGTGACTTGTAAAAAATGATTTATCTCATTTGTCTGTATGGGTATAAAGTATGTTTCATCACTGAGGAGAATCATATCATATCAGATTCAACCTCAACATTTGAACATATTTGTTTTTGTTCAAGATATTACACAGTAATGTATTATTAATTCATTAATATTCAATTGAAAAACACAGGACTGCCGGACTTGTCCAGTCATAGACACTAAACTGCTAGCCTTGGGCCTGCAGTCCAGTGTAAAATTTGAGCCCTGTACATGTGCATACATGTATGTGCACGAAACCCCAAAAGAAAACCTATTTGAACACTTTGAACACTTTAAATAATTTTTGAAATAAGTAAATAGAACCATTTGATTTGACCACTGGACTCAAGTTGTCATTGGTGCGATCTTTTTGAAAAATGTTCCCACCTAGACATTTTAAATTTCTACTAGTAACTAGTAGAGGTATACGTCCACCCCTTTTTCCGTGACAAGTGGCAAACATTTTCCTACAGCTGCATCTATAGAGAAAATCATCAGCTGAAAATGACTAAATGCATTGGATGGCGACGATCAGTGGAATGAAATGGTTCTCACTGTTTAAAAGAAAGTGTCTTCAAATCTATGAGATGGTTTGCAGTAACTCAATACATAAACCAATGGGGTAGACATCCTTTTAGTCATTTGACATGTTGATCACCAGGGCTCTCGACTATTAACCATTAATCCTATCAGAGCACTAGACGTTACGCTGAACAATTCCGTTGATGCGGTGTTGCCATAGCAATGAGGGTGTCTTGCAAGACGACATCTGACATTTGCTGGAATTAAATTTACTGTAAATTCGTCAAGGTTGCTGGCAAACCTTGTAGCAACCAAATGAAGCTCCTGATTGCCATTATAACAATCTTACATACATGTAGGCCAACATGTATCTCTACACAAAAGGAAGAGATAAAGAAACAAAGGAGAAAATATTTAATTGAAAATGATTTTCTGTACAAAAAAGGTACAATGTAAGTTGCCTAGAGCCATGGTTGTTGTCAAGGAAAGTTGGCGCCATATATGGCATGTGTTTTGCCCTGACAAACAACATTGCTACATGTACTATGTACTTTAAGTAAAACTAAATGTATACAGTGTGGTTAGAAAATTGTGTCCAAGAAAGTATTAAAGAGCGAGAAAAAATACATGTTGTATAGTACAGGTATGTACATGTGCATGTACTGTATACATGAAAGCGTTCAAAGTACTCGTCGTCGAGTGCGTGGAAGAAGGACGTTACAAAAAAATGGCGTGAGCAATGTGCAAAATTGTGTTTCAAGAAAACTGAGCGTGAAAGTTTGATCGGTTTTATGCCATTCATTATGCATTATTGGGAAGGGTTAATTCTGCATTGGAATTTGGAAAACTTATCTTTGGGGTAATTCTAGCAACAAAAATGTAATAGTATTGCCACCTTTTGTTTCCGTCATGGGCCAGTTTATTGCTTACGGCCTTTTGTTGTTCTGGAAAAAAGTACTCTGTGCGTCTGGAAGAAGGGCGTACATATGTACCTTCTTCCGGGCACACAATGATGTACCGGTAGTGTATGTTAAGTGTATGATGTGTACAAATTGCCCATGTTGTTAAAATTGTTGAATATGTATACATGTATTTGGATGCATTTGAAAATTAAGATTAAATCGTGAAACACTCAAGTCTGTAAAATGTTTGCAAAGTTTAAGCATTTATCGACACTCTTGGGTCAGAATTGACCCGGATTCCGGGTCCCAGGGGGCCTGACCAATTTCTGGGTCAGGGTGATACATGTAAGAGAGCTAAATGGGGGGCTTGTTTTAAGAAAAATGTCAACTGGAGTTTTAATTGGCCACAAGTGCCCCTCTAGAAAAAATGGTGCAACCCTTGTGTTTCCCCCTAAAATTTTACTGTAGTTTCGGTGCTGGCTAGTTCGGTAGATTACACACGTGTATGTACATGTACGTGACTTTTTATCTGCAGTTTGAATATTGATTCATGTATTCAGTACATGCTATTGATCTATATTCTCACCTTGAACTGGATGACTAATTTTATTTTTAAAGGTTCCTTTCAAATTAAAATGGAAATTCTTTTCACTTTTCTCAACATTTACTGTAGGCCTATACAAAAAGTGTAAAAGTGTCATTCAAATTGCACTATTTGTATTGTGTTAAGACATAACACGTTCGTTGCCCTTCAAGAACGGAGTTCGAGGCCCCTTTCATGTCAATGTTGATGCATGCAGTAGAACTTCGGGCCTTTTTCCTCAATTTGATTTAACAGCTCAGGGCTTGATAGCACAAAGAGCTAATATGTATCTTGGCAACAAATCAATCTTAAATGCTACGCAAATTGTGATGTCACAATACAAATCACTACATGGTAAGTTGACAACTCATCTCAAGATGAATCGTAGTGCTTTGTAAAATGGAGCCTAGGACATTGTTTTTAGTCAGCTACAGTGAAAGTGTCACACATTGCGACTTCTTGCCCACGGCATCGTGCTTCAAGTTGATCATGAATCCCAAGCCGAAGGAGAGAGTTTTCAACGGCCTCTGGTGTGTTTCATAGACATTGGCTCAACACACTGTCAAAGGAATGATTATTTTCAGTGAACATTCTTACACGGAGGTACATGACTTGACCTTTCAATCACTTGAGGTTCAGGATAAATTCTCCTTCCCGACCAGCCCCCCCTGACAATTGATGGTATAATTCACTTTGATCTCAATGTTCATCTGGGAAGACAAGAGATGAGAGAGGTGAATGTCCTTGGAGTTAAACAAAAGTCCTCAGTCAGGCTCAGAGTAATTTCATTCCACTCTGAACCGTTTGTAGACCGGGTCTAATTTGATGACGCTGATTACCATTCAAATGAAATCAGTGCTTTGTTGCAGAAAAATCAGCGCTTATGTAAGTTGCATCTTGCAAGTTGGAGTTGGTTCGTACATGTGCTGCACATCATGCATACTTCATGCAGGAAGGAAATAACAAATACCAAGGGATTTCAATTGCAGTTGACAAAAATCCCCTTTTCCACTTGGTAAATCGTATTAAGTGTTTAAAAAAAGAAGAAAGGAAAAAGAAAAAGACAAACATACAGGCTATATGTCTGCACACTAAATTAGCGCTAGATGCATACTACGGTTCCCATTTGACGTCACACAGTGTAAAGTCAGCCATCTTTACGGGCAAATCAATAATTTTTTTAATGCACAAATGTACGTTACGCACAAATACGGGTTGAAGCACGCAGAAATGTTATCAAATTCCCAAATGCATGATTGGTTGGTGAACCACTTGGACGGGCAAAAAATTAGAACGCATTATGCAGCTCAAAACTAAAATGTAAGTTGGCCGTAAAGATGGCGTTTATTGGGAACTACATTGTATCTGTACACATGTCATGTATGTAGTGAGGCAAGTTCAAGATATAAAATTGCGTAGGGCCCAACTATTACTGGGTTCTTATATAGTACTTTTATCACACCCCAAGGGGTGTATCAAAGTGCTCAGTATGTTTTTCCTGTAATGTACATATGCGGAGCCCATTTTAAGTATGAGACCTTTTTCCTTTATAGAGCACCATGTAATGGTTTACAAGGTGCTGTGGTGCAATATGCTGCTGATCAAACCAGGAACATCGGGGCGAACCCCTTCTCTTGACGATAAGTGCAATGGGTTCTTTTACGTGCATTACACAGGGATGCCAGTTTTCCGGCTATTGCCGGAATTCCGGCTTTTTCAAATTTTCCCCAAATTTTTCCGGCGCTCCGTGTTTCATCAGGCCGGAGAAAATATATTTTATTGAAAACAGATTTCCGGCGCTCGTTTGGAGCGACTCGTGTTTAATGATAATGTTTTGAAAGCGCCCTCAAGCGTTCGTACATGTATAAATGCCGGAAGTATTGAGCGAAGACTAGACTTTTCTGTCGAATGTGTGCGTGGTGCCGTATGGTATGTATCGATGTATTTAGTGTGTACATCCATACACGACCGTACATGAAATCGCTCTGAGAATTTTGTTTCGCGGACGATTGGCGTTACCATTGAGACATACCGACTAAGTTTTTGGCGTTACATTGAGTCATTATGGATGTTGAAAGAGAAGCTAATTTGAAACAAATTGATCGAGGGGTAAAGAAAAAGAATAGGTTTAATTGGCGGTGGCTGGAGTCGAAAGACAGTGGGGGTTATTTTTTATCAGACTACATGAGGAAGATCGACAACGCGGGTAAATTTTCTTTTTCTTTATGTTTTATATAAAAAAAATCGCTGTTATGTTTTTTTATTGTTTTTTTGGTCTGAGCGGCGAGGGAGGGGGGGGCGGTGACCCCCATTCCTTCGCAGCAAATTTTTTTTCCGGCTCTGAAGGAAAGAGTCACTGGCATCCCTGATTACACAACACAAGGGACCTACTGCTTTCGTCCCATCCGAAGGATGCAGCAATAATGGTTAAGTGTCTTGCTTAAGGACACAAGTGTCACGACCGGGACTTGAACCCACACTCTGCTGATCAGAAACACTAGAGCTTGAGTCCGTGTTCTTTTCCGCTCGGCCACGATACTCCAACTGGGTATTGGAAGGCACTTCATGGGGGTTAATTCATTACTATGTAATCTTCCATGGTGTCACAGTGTATCAATATTTCATGATCAGTTTATTCAAAAATAGGAAACATTTAAAGGAACATTACAGAATTGGTTTTTGCTAACAAAACAGTTAAGCACTTTATATAATCCACCATATACATAAACCGACAAACTTGTAGAAGTTTGAGATCGATCGGCCATCTGGGTCACGACAAAATAGTGAAAAACCGATTACACATTTGCATATTATATATATACAATGCATGAATAAAACGCTCATGAGCGATAAACTCCAATCGGAAATTAGTTTATTTATTTCTCATCAAATATGGCATTTCAGACAGAAATATTTCTAGGGATGTTTTCTACTATCATCATCATTAGACCGTGTCAGTTTTATGTAAATCTGTGATCTTAAAGAAAATTTTAATTACCAGTTCTGTATCGTTCCTTGATCACCCACTTATTAAATGACTGGACCTGTAGAGACTAGGCCTTTATGTGCAAATTCCAGTCCTTTATCAGAATGTGGATCCATTTTTATGCCATAACGCAAAATCGCCCCAAATAGTCATAAAACAAATCAATCAAGTGTGATCTCATTTGAGGAGGGACGAGATCCTAATATGCCGCTCAGCTGCAAGTAAAAATGACATGGCCATAGAAATGGAAATAAATGATATTTGCACACCGTGGAATTTATTGCTTTTTTTTGTAATCTCTGTGTTTAAGAACCTCTCCTGTATTGAACGTACTCGGGAACTGAACTGGAATAAAACGCCACTATCAGTATGCTCATTGTAATTTATTTATGGCCATTGTATGCACTTACAGTTCCTCATTAATAATAATCATGATTTAACCTTGAATTGGAGTAATGGCAATAATGCAAAAATTGTTCATTTAGGCCTACATGATACGTACTGAACATGGGTACACTGTACATGTACATGAGTACACTGTCATACTGTACATGGGTACAATGTCATACTGTACATGGGTACAATGTCATGATACTGTACATGGGTACATTGTCATACTGTACAATGGGTACACCGTCATACTGTACATGGGTACAATGTCATACTGTACATTGGTACAATGTCATGATACTGTACATGGGTACATTGTCATACTGTACAATGGGTACAGTGACATACTGTACATGGGTACACTGTCATACTATGGGTACAATGTCATACTGTACATGGGTACAATGTCATGATACTGTACATGAGTACAATGTCATACTGTACAATGGGTACAGTATCATACTGTACATGGGTACACTGTCATACTATGGGTACAATGTCATACTGTACATGGGTACACTGTCATACTATGGGTACATGTACAATGTCATACTGTACAATGGGTACAATGTCATACTGTACAATGGGTACGATGTCATACTGTACAATCATGACAATGGGAACGATGTCATCCTGTGCAAGGGTACAATGTCATGTATGATGGGTACAATGTCATACTGTACATGGGTACAATGTCATACTGTACATGGGTACAATGTCATACAGTACATGGATACAATGTCATACTGTACATGGGTACAAAGTCATACTGTACATGGGTACAATGTCATACTGTACATGGGTACAATGTCATACTGTACATGGGTACAATGTCATACTGTACATGGGTACAATGTCATACTGTACATGGGTACAATGTCATACTGTACATGGGTACAATGTCATACTGTACATGGGTACAATGTCATACTGTACATGGGTACAATGTCATACTGTACATGGGTACAATGTCATACTGTACATGGGTACAATGTCATACTGTACATGGGTACAATGTCATACTGTACATGGGTACAATGTCATACTGTACATGGGTACAATGTCATACTGTACATGGGTACAATGTCATACTGTACATGGGTACATTGTCATACTGTACATGGGTGCAATGTCATACTGTACATGGGTACAATGTCATACTGTACACATGGGTACATTGTCATACTGTACATGGGTACATTGTCATACTGTACATGGGTACATTGTCATACTGTACATGGGTACAATGTCATACTGTACATGGGTACAATGTCATACTGTAAATGGGTACATTCTTATACTGTACATGAGTACAATGTCATACTGTACATGGGTACAATGTCATACTGTACATGGGTACATTGTCATACTGTACATGGGTACAATGTCATACTGTACATGGGTACAATGTCATACTGTACATGGGTACAATGTCATACTGTACATGGGTACAATGTCATACTGTACATGGGTACAATGTCATACTGTACATGGGTACATTGTCATACTGTACATGGGTACAATGTCATACTATATATGGGTACAATGTCATACTGTACATGGGTACAATGTCATACTGTACATGGGTACAATGTCATACTGTACATGGGTACAATGTCATACTGTACATGGGTACATTTTCATACTGTACATGGGTACAATATCATACTGTACATGGGTACAATGTCATACTGTACATGCGTACATTGTCATACTGTACATGGGTACAATGTCATACTGTACATGGGTACAATGTCATACTGTACATGGGTACAATGTCATACTGTACATGGGTACATTTTCATACTGTACATGGGTACAATATCATACTGTACATGGGTACAATGTCATACTGTACATGGGTACATTGTCATACTGTACATGGGTACAATGTCATACTATATATGGGTACAATGTCATACTGTACATGGGTACAATGTCATACTGTACATGGGTACAATGTCATACTGTACATGGGTACAATGTCATACTGTACATGGGTACATTTTCATACTGTACATGGGTACAATATCATACTGTACATGGGTACAATGTCATACTGTACATGCGTACATTTTCATACTGTACATGGGTACAATATCATACTGTACATGGGTACAATGTCATACTGTACATGCGTACATTGTCATACTGTACATGGGTACAATGTCATACTGTACACGGGTACATTGTCATACTGTACACGGGTACAATGTCATACTGTACATGGGTACAATGTCATACTGTACATGGGTACAATATCATACTGTACATGGGTACAATGTCATACTGTACATGGGTACAATGTCATACTGTACATGGGTACAATGTCATACTGTACATGGGTACAATGTCATACTGTACATGGGTACAATGTCATACTGTACATGGGTACAATGTCATACTGTACATGGGTACAATGTCATACTGTACATGCGTACATTGTCATAATGTACATGGGTACAATGTCATACTGTACATGGGTACAATGTCAAACTGTACATGGGTACATTGTCATACTGTACATGGGTACAATGTCATACTGTTCATGGGTACATTGGCATACTGTACATGGGTACATTGTCATACTGTACATGGGTACAATGTCATACTGTACATGGGTACAATGTCATACTGTACATGGGTACAATGTCATACTGTACATGGGTACAATGTCATACTGTACATGGGTATATTGTCATACTGTGCATGGGTACAATGTCATACTGTACATGGGTACAATGTCATACTGTACATGGGTACAATGTCATACTGTACATGGGTACAATGTCATACTGTACATGGGTACAATGTCATACTGTACATGGGTACAATGTCATACTGTACATGCGTACATTGTCATACTGTACATGGGTACAATGTCATACTGTACATTGGTACAATGTCATACTGTACATGGGTACAATGTCATACTGTACATGCGTACATTGTCATACTGTACATGGGTACAATGTCATACAGTACATGGATACAATGTCATACTGTACATGGGTACAAAGTCATACTGTACATGGGTACAATGTCATACTGTACATGGGTACATTGTCATACTGTACATGGGTACAATGTCATACTGTACATGGGTACAATGTCATAATACATGCGTACATTGTCATACTGTACATGGGTACAATGTCATACTGTACATGGGTACAATGTCATACTGTACATGGGTACATTGTCATACTGTACATGGGTACATTGACACAATGTCATACTGTACATGGGTACAATGTCATACTGTACATGGGTACAATGTCATACTGTACATGGGTACAATGTCATACTGTACATGGGTACAATGTCATACTGTACATGGGTACAATGTCATACTGTACATGGGTACAATGTCATACTGTACATGGGTACATTGACATACTGTACATGGGTACAATGTCATACTGTACATGGGTACAATGTCATACTGTACATGGGTACAATGGTATACTGTACATGGGTACAATGTCATACTGTACATGGGTACAATGTCATACTGTACATGGGTACAATGTCATACTGTACATGGGTACAATGGTATACTGTACATGGGTACAATGTCATACTGTACATGGGTACATTGTCATACTGTACATGGGTACAATGTCACAGGATGTTTGAGCTCATACCCACTCTTAGAACTTTTTGGATTCTTGGGCTTGGGCTCCGTCAGTTATTTTGAAAGTATGCGCTTTGGGTACAGGGCTTGAAACAGGCGGGAAAAAAGCCAAAACCCAAGCCATGGGTTCTATCTATAAAGATGGCTGACTCTGTCTTACAATCACAAATTAGCTAGTAATGGTCTTATTTTATTTCATTTCATTTAATTTCATTTAATTTATTCTGGTTGTGAAGCCAAGGACTCTCAGAGAAGCGAACTAAACCACTGTACCAACTTGGAATTATTATAAGTTTCAGTTTTAGATGTGGGAGGAAAACCCCCGAGAACCATTCCAGGGAAAACCCACGCAGTCAGGTAGGGACTTAAAACCTAATCCACATAGTTCACCAGGCGTGATTCGAACCGGGGTCTTAGAGGTGGAAGGTGAGGAAAGATACATGTACATTTACCTCTACACCAACCTGACCACCTTTAAATGTTTTACATTACGTATATGTACGGTACAATGTAACCTGTATTCAGGGTAGCGATCGAATTTGGAGGAAAATCCACAAGACCGCAGGGCTCGTGCATAGGTCCAGGATATAGACATCAACATTTTTACAAGACAATTATTTGTTACACGACCAGACTCATCTGCCCACATTATATATAAACCACGAAGTATGTGAAAGTAAAATAAATTTAACAAATTAACAAAGTAAACTAGATTTTGGTTATTTGTAAATTATTAAAATGTTTGCCCAACTGGCATATTTTACATTAAACCTATGAAATGGTTGTACGAATTCGGTCGTGATTTGCAGTTTGTACAATATGTAGTCTAGATTCAATGAGGTTGAAGAAGCATCCTCATCCCAAGTTTAGTTTTGTTTCAATGTTAATTTTAACCAAGTAATTTGAATTAAACAACTTTGTGAGTATTTTTTCAAGAATTTTGTTTATAAACAGAATTTAAAAAGTATAGTCTCTGTTCAAGTGGTTTTCTTGTTTTCGATATGCCCGAGACTTGCACTGTCTATTGGAAAATAAATGCGTCACTGCACAAAACTTACTTTGACCTGAGAGCCCCTCTTTATTGTTTCAAGTATGTAGCTAATTCATGTGACAGTCACTCTCATCAGCATGACAGGTAAGGACTTATAATACATGTCACTATCACAGCGTCTTGACATTCTGTTTGAGTGTGATGGATCCATGGTTACTAATTGAGTTCTCTCTCTTTCCATACATCAACTTGTACGACCCAGAGACAGGTTGCTTGTGCAGTATCTACACAAAGTTCACTTTGAAACCAAAAGTTTGAGATTTCATCAGTGGTAACAATTTTAAAAGGACATGAACACCCATGTTTACCCATGACAGCCTGGAATTTCATCTTTGAGAGGGCAAGGCCATTGTCCCTTTGCTGTAGGCGTGTCGTGGCCTGTTGTGGCCAAGCAGACAAGAGCACCGCACTCAAGCTCTGGTGTTTCTGATCAGCAGAGTGTGGGTTCGAGTCCCGGTCGTGACACTTGTGTCCATAAGCAAGACACTTAACCATTATTGCTGCGTCCTTCGGATGGGACGTACAATAAAGCCACTGGTCCCGTGTGTTGTGTAATGCACGTAAAAGAACCCAGTGCACTTATCGAAAAGAGAAGGGGTTCGCCCCGGTGTTCCTGGTTTGATTGGCTGCATATTGCGCGCAGCACCTTGTAAACCATTACATGGTGCTATGTAAAGGAGTTAGGTCTCATACTAAAGTAGCCCCACATACCTTGCAGGAAAATACTGAATGTTGAAGCGCCTTGAGCGTCACTGAGTGACAGATTTGAGTGCTATAAAAGAAGCCACTATTAATTATTATATTATTTATTATATGTAGGGCACTTCCATTGGAAAATCCTAAAGTCTATGGGAAACTTTTGAAAGGGCACCAAGGCAATGACAAGGTATATGTACTATGTAATAATAAGAGAATAAAAGAGTGGTGACAAGGTTTTGAACGGCAGTTTAAAAAATCCCAAGCAGATCGTGGCTGTGTGATAAAGGACCGAGCCGAAGGTTTTAAACGGCAGTTCAAGACTGAGTCACTACTCTTTTATTTCCATTCATAAATGCCCTTTTGTTAAAAAGTGTAATACTGTTGGAAAACCTGAAAAACTTTTCTGTTAATTTTCAATTCCTGTGATGTCCGTGTGGACGTTTCACAAAGGGTCAAATTGTCAAGTTGTTGTTGTGCGTATGTGCGCGAACCAGGTAGATTTTACATTGGATACTGGTATTGATTGTGTTTCGCAGAAATTAACACCCGCGTAAGCTTGTGCACCACACGTTCGTTTAAGCACTCCTCACTGCGTTTATATCGCACGTTTAGGCATGGCCACGTGATCTCCTCTCGACCAATCAGAATGGATAAACTCTCGCCGGTGTTTATGAATATTCATTAATTCTTGCTAGCAAAACAGCAATCTCACTCATCAGACTTTATGGGAATATAAACTGACTAAGATCAATCCTGTGCAAGCTCACTAAACTACAGACCACAAAACGAAGACCACAAGACCACATGGAAGTGTCGTGGCCGAGCGGTTAAGAGCACCGAATTCAAACTCTGGTGTTTCTGATCAGCAGAGTGTGGGTTCGAATCCCCAGCCGTGACACTTGTGTCTTTAAGCAAGACACTTAACCATTGCTTCGTCCTTTGGATGGGACGTAAAGCCGTTGGCCCCATGTGTTGTGTAACGCATGTAAAAGAACCCAGTGCACTTATCGAAAAGAGAAGGGGTTCGCCCCGGTGTTCCTGGTTGTGGCTGCTGAATGCGCCGTAGCACCTTGTAAAAAACATTATAAGGTGTGTTACGATCCAAAAATCTCCAAACTATCCATGAATATAAATCACTCAAAAAGCCTGAATTTTCTCAGATGCAACAAAGAAATCAAACAAGGTGACACGGATGTAAAGAACACAGAATCAAAGTGATTTAATAATGAAACTATCGGCCACTTCAAATACCTATTGGGTTTAACAAACGTACAATGATTGAGTAAAACAAGTGTACATTAAAATAGATCGTATACAAAATAAGTAATCTCACATGCTAATACGTCAACCGGGATGAAATACAGGCGAGGATCACGGCAACAGAAGATACAGCGAGGATCACATACACTGGCTCTAAAACGATCAACTCCAGGGGCGGTAAAACAGTTCTTTGCCATGTGACTATGAGCTATCACGGGGCGAACTCACTCCGAAAAAATGTCCAGAAGAAGACGAAGCAACAACGGGTACACAATCTGACACCCGCCACAAAATATGGGGAAGAAGACCCCAAAATACTGAACTGTAGATTAAGTTCGAAACTGTCCTTTCCGGATTTAAATTAAGCTCTTTAACTGCACTCGGTCAAAAGCGAACTCTACCAAAAGCTCCTCCAACGAGTTGAATCACAATCACAGAAGTCGTAGCTTCCACCAGTCTTGAGTATTTGTGTCCCGTCCTAGATTTACCCCCAGCCCGTATATAAAGGATTTGTGTCGTTTTCTAGAAAGTACTACTCTAGATCATTCTATTAGCACCGCCCACTAGGGTTAATGACCTTACACACAAAGAATGATTGACAGCGTGCGTTGAACACACGTATTTAATGTACATGTATTAGGATCTCATAACAGGTGCTACATAATTGGGTCTCATAATTCATAACTTCAATAACCCATCTTTCTGTTTAAAGTATACTAAGCGCCTTGAGTACCTTGTTTGGTAGATACGTGCGCTATATAAGACTTCGATATTATTATTATTTATTATTATTAAAACAACGGTGCTGTTCAAAAGAAAAAGTTTTTTTTCTTCTTGACACATCCAACAGCACAAGCACCATTAATAGGATGGATACATTTAGTAGGAGATGATAAGTATATTCAGCTTTTACTTAGATGTGGTTGAAAAACCCCAGAATGGGGAAAAGCTCATAATACAATCAAGTAGGGACTAAAAACGCAGTGCACATGCAAGGCTCTGGTCTGAGGTGGGATTGGAACCCGGGCCCACAGAGGTGAAAGGCAGGGAAAGAAACCACCAAGTGCTTGTCTCTCTGTCATGTCTGTGAACCTCTTTAATTTATTTATGAAACTTGGGAGGGTTTTTGAAAGATAAACAGAGAAATCCCAGGGCACAAAACTGAAGGACCATCTTGTTCTGGATGTGATGGTATTTGTACACATGACTGGAACCTTTAGTGCATTTGTAGAGACTCCTCCTGGAGTAAGGAGGAGAGGACAACCTGACCTATCATTACCGTTGTGAAAACACTGACAGAGTGTCTGGGTGTCTGCTTTAACGCCACAGCCTCTGCTGTTAGCTTTAGCCTGGCCCTTGTACTGTATATTGACCACTTACTACTTTGGTCCGGTAAAACCCGGCCACTTCTTAAAGGTAGGGTCATCGTTCGATGAGCTCTAGTGGTGCGAACTGCCACCTTGCATTTATAAGCATGTTTAAAAATTGAATTAAATAGTAAAGCTGATTCGTTTGGCTTTTCAAATGCTACACTGTGTCTTTTCCCTGACTAAAAGGTGGGTCATAGATTGCGTTTTTGTTAAGGTAATGTTGATTTATAGGCAAAATTATCAAGAAAGATACAATAAAAGTCACCTGTGAAAAGTGTTATAGTTGAATACAGTGCCTACATGTACCATAGAGAAAGGTATGCACATGTAGTCAGCAACAAAAAATTGTCAGTATTTTCATCCAGAATGTCAAATCCATTTTTAGGGCAAGTTGGGAAGTGGTGTTCACTAGCCAGTAGCAGTTTTTACTACACAATGTACACACAGCTAGTGTTTAGGGTGAGCTCGATCTGTCATGCATACGATGTAAACACATGGATGGGTTTGGCTGTGGCTATTATGGCCAGACCACTGAAAAGTCCTATACTGCAACGTTGTTGTTGCAGCCAATGGCCATAGTCGCAGCCAAAGTTGCTTATTTCAATCATGGCCTCATGGTTTGAACAATTGACAAGAATGGCAATGCCATCTTGTGATCAAATGCAAATTAAAGGTATTATACAGGATTGGTAATTGGATAAAAAACACCATTGTTTAATTTTAGTATGATAGCTTACTAATTTTGATGTTCATACTAGAAACAATTTTCTGTGCAATATTTCCCTCTGAAATGAAGTCATATTCGAGAAAACTGTATTTAAAAACCTAAAATAATGCAATCAGCTGATTTCGGTCGCTGATTTTTCACTATTTTCTCCCGACTCACACAACGGATTAGACCAAATTTTCACAGGTTTGTTATTTCATGTTGTTGATCACATTTTGTAACATGAACACTGCCTGTGACTGTTTTGTCAGCTCTACTAATCCTGTATAATACATTCACGTCTCTGTCATCTGTGTGTTAGGGCCTAATAGTTTATTGGAAAAAAAAAAGAGAGAAACGATTCATTTTTTGAAGGTGGCCAAAGCAGCTGCTAACTCTATTACTCCATGGAGATGTCAAGTGCTCTTACCCAGTCCAGGTATTTATAGCTCAAAAGGCTGACAGGTACATGCAAACATACAGGTGTAAATATTGCACTTACATTGTGCATTGAATTGGGTGAATCACACTAGCACCTGTCAATATTGTCAGGGATTTAAAAGTACAGAGATTACTGCTTTGCTAGCACTAACACAGCCAGAAACCCTCTGCAACTTGCTGAATACGTATTGTACACATTGTACAAGTCAAGTGTATCATGTACATTGCATACTTTGAAAGGGATGATATTGTAAGCCCTGAATCCATTTATTTGATTAATTAGAGTTCCCAGAAACATAGCCTCCTTCCAACCGTAACCAAATTAATCTCCAATTATCAAGAGTTCTGTCCCACATCATTTCCCATGCACTCAAGCCCATAAATCACCCCTGTGGTAAGCACACTGGATACCACCAATCCACCATGGACCAGCAATAAAGCCGGAAAATACCTATTAAAAACTTGGAATTAGTTTGTTACGAACAAACACTGGGGTTTCGGTTATATTTTGAATAATAAACTTTGAATTAATGTAATAGTTTGACACCTGATGACATCACGATGACGAAAACTTGTTTTTCTTACAAACTTTTTGCTATAGGTAAGCTAATAAAATTCCTGATATATACATGTAGCCAACTTAATTTTTTCGGTCGGCCCTTGTAACACTCTATATAAATTTATGTGTAACAATAATATTGTACGTCTCATCATAGTTTTTTTTATAGAGTGCACTCTTAGCCTTTCACTCTGGAAGAACGCTAATAATTATTGATTTGATTTGATTTCTTGTTTTATTCCAAAAGGAAGATAATACAAATTGCGGTTTACATCATGACAGAGGAGTTAGCAAAAAGCATCAGTGTTAAACTAATTATTTGAAACTTTGACTTCCTTTAATAATTTCCAATAATTATAATACCAACAATTATAAAGTGCCCTAATCATGCAGGCATGCTCTAAGGCACTGAAAACAGTTTTACAAAGAGAATGGCTTAAAAGTTTAACGGTACAATTGTATCCAAGGACAAATTGAAAGAAATTGAGATTTAACTGAGTTATAACAAGTAGGAAGTACAAATTCAAATTGACATAAAACATGTACATCATGAACAACGGTACATTATTCAAATAACCTGTGACGATTTTCATCAAATTATGTTCATAGTGAAACACAGCAACACATTGTATGTTTGTCAGGAATTATGAGCACATGTCCAAATTTCAATCACAGCAAAAATTACCCAAGAGCATTTCATGGACACACCTTAGAATTTTCTAAACCTGGAAAAATATAAATAAATAAAACATTTTCCCAATAGAAAGAAATGGCATTTTATTCAATCACTGCCAAAATTACTGAGAAAATTGACATAATTTCTTCCTTTACTCCTGAAACAAGTAACTTCTGTGGAATAACATCCACGTGTACAGTGTACAGTGTGTGTCCATCTAGGGTAATGTGGTTAGGGGAAAGTTCATTTGTGTCCCTCTCTCTATCTGTCTGTCTGTCTGTCTGTCTGTCTGTCTGTAGAGCTACATTGAGGGGCTACTTGTAAATAGGAACTGTTCTTGTGGGCTTTCCTTACATTGTGGGGTGATGCCCACAATGTTTAAAACAGAGAAGATTAAAGAAAAGGGATCATAGTCACAACCTGTGGAAAGCCCACTACATGTATGTCCCTAACTAAGCATGTCTGCCCTTACTAGATACATTGTGGGGTGTTTTTTAGGTGTACAATGTAGGACCTGTATTTGTGGGTTTTTCATTGCGGGGTTAACCCCACAATGTTCTTAACAAGAAAGATTAAAGAAAAAGTTGAATAGACTGTGCAAGTCTTGCGCTTAATCGATTATTGGGACCCGTTAAAGTGAGCGAGTTTATGTCCTTCACGCAATGTACCTGTGACCAAAGTGGTCCCGAAAATGTTTGAATACGCGCAAGACTTGCACGGTCTGTAGAAAAAAAATGGGGAAAGCCCACAATGATGCTCTCTGTCTGTCACCCAGGCATAGACACCCAGAGAGTGTAAAAGTCACTTCCCTCATGCAGGGATGACTTGTTTAATGTACTCTCATTAACAGCTCAGTGCGTGATGTGTCGTGTACTTTCAAAATACCCCATGATTTAATCAAAGCAGGAGGTGGTAAGTGATTACTGCTTGAAACATTGAGACTCGCTACTGATACAAACAAACGCAATTATCTAACTACATTGTGGGTACATACACACTATTTATATTACATCGTCAACGTTTTCACAAAGAGACACTTTAGCCCCTGCAGCCAAACTTTCATGTTTGGAGAAAACCGAGTTTGAAGTCTAACTATTTTTTATTTTATTGTTTGGGACAATGTTTGCTATTTAAACTTTGACATTTTACCAACAATTAAAGTGGAGATCTTAAATCATGCAAATCTGTTTTTATTTTTATCAAAGTAAGTTTAATCATTGAGTAATTAACTATTTAAAACAAGTGCCTTTTCGTGAAAACTACAAACGAGGTCTGTGTGCAGCGCGTTGTGTACAAACCAATGCGTAAACGAAAGTGTCTGTTCGTGAAAACTCACATTTATATAGGTCATACAAAGTGTCTCTTCCTGAAAACTCAAAGCGCAGAGTATTCGTTTTGGGCATCGTGCCAGCGCTATGTGCTTCAATCTAAAAATAGCAAATCAAAATGTGCAAATGTTTGTCCCACAAATGTTTGTAAAGGGCCTTTTTTGTAGAGCTACATGTAGTGTACTCATGAATTTTGGTGCTATTTGAATTTTGTGTTAATATTGTTAATACTTGTAGTACCAATGTACCTCCACATGTTTCTGGTTTACCTCATGCTTCTTAACTTAGACTTTCTGAAATTCAACCATAACAGGTAAAATTGTCGCTTTTAGCATTCCAACCCCGCCCCACCCCCACCCCCACCCCCACCCTGCCTATTTTAAACATTTATTACGATGTACCTGTATTTATTTTTGTTCTAAAAAAACATGACACTTATTATAGAGAGAAAAGAAAAACAAATCGCAACATACAGATTGTTGAAGCATCATTTGACTGTTAACATGCCGATGTCATCACTCCCAGTTGTCCCTGTGATAACCAAACGGAGCCTGACTAATAATATCGACTTAGAACCGAGACTAGCGGGAGCAAGTAGCATGGTGCTCAAGTTGGTCTGCACTAGACTACCTTTTTATTTCTTTATGGTAGTCTGGATGCCAGTCAGTTATCGCGATTGAAACATGCAGGGTGAGTGTAGGCAAAGGTTGGGAATACAAAAATTCCAATCAAAACTTTGGTTTACTTCAACTTATAGATACAATCTCCCGAGACATTAGATCAATTTACAAGTTAAAAAGGGTTGCCAGACACTAATTCAGATCTATCCCTGGTCCCCTTCGCTAAATGAATTACCCTATATCCCTCCCATTGATATTTTCCAAACACCTGTCGTATACCGGTCGTCCATTCATCGCTACTGTCAGTCCAACCCCCCTCTGAGCTCCTGACATTTCCTGATGTGTCGTTGAGGTTGGTCGGTCAGCTACGGAATCTCTCGCAGATCAATTTAGATCCTGACCACAGCAATTACATTAGCAGGGGGTAACGCAGCATGCTCCGTCTGGAAATAGACAAAATAACAAGATGCTGTATTCAATTTGATGAAGGGAAGCAGCAGAGTCCTAAGTGAATATGAAGTGCAGTAAAATGTTTTCTAATCTGACAAAATTGTGATACACTTCAAGTAATTTTTGCATAATTCGGATGTAAAATATGAGATGTAATATGACAAGGTGTATATTACAAACAAAGCTGTTTTGAAAATATCAAAATTTACTCATTTTGAACTGCTCTGGCAAAATATTAAAATCCGTAGAAGTGTGAAAAAAATGAAGTGAATATTTGCGCAAACAATTGTGCTGATGAACAGGGCTCTTAAATCTAATTCACAGGGGACCCGAGGTAAAATTTCACCAGGCTCCCCAGGAGTTTAAGGGTAAACAACTTGCCAGCCAACTATCACATTGGAAAATCCCCCCTGGGGAAATAATAGCAGAAGATGAATCTCACACCTATTGGATTGCTGCTTATCTTAAGGGCATAGAACTAAATGTAGTTCATATGTATTTAGATGCCTTTGGGTTTAATAATATAAGTTTTGCGATGGCATTTCATTTCAACCTTTTAACAATAATTATTTTTGGCATAGATTTCTCTTTGGTTTCCTCATGGGAATTATTTATCTCGTCACAAAAGGATTACTTCTCTTAATTCTAAAGCCCTTGTGGTGCTGTCAAACATTCTTTTATCTTCTTCTTAGAAGAACATGAACATGAGCATGTTTACATATATGTAAAGAACGCACATTGTATCAAAGGATTTGGTAAAAGGCTGTCCAGATTTGCTGGAAATTAAAAAACTGGGTGTTCGAATTGCTCACTTACAATACATTTACAAATGACAGATAAAACAGGGTGTCCAAATTCAAAACAGGGTGTCAAAAAGACACCCAGACACCCCTCTGGCTGACACTATGAATTGCTACAATGTACCTCTATTGAGTTATTTACTTGATCAAATTTTTACATTGACGCTAGTAACCAATTAAAATCATTTCAATGTATTTATTGCATCACAGTTTACAGGTAAAAAGTGAAGGTTGTCTCCTAGTACATTGTATGCACTCATCATTAAACTCAAATAAGTGAAACTACAACGAATTTTGTAAAAACAACACAAAACCTGAAGGCCATTAAAATCAGAAAACCACGTGAACCACAAAAAACCAAGGGTTATTCTACATTGTAGTGTGTGCTCTCCATCTGAGGATGTGCGATCCAAAGTGCAAGAAAATACAAAAATACAATAAAGCCGAAGTGTCGGTTCGAGTCCTGGTCATGGCACTTGTGTCCTTGAGCAAGATACTCTACCATAATAGCTCTGTCCTTCAGAAGGGACATTAACCCATTGGTCTCATGTACTAGGATTGGTAAGTGCATGTTAAAAAAAACACCTAAAAAACCCCAACAAAACACATAATAGACCAAGTGGTTAAGCAAGTAGCAAGCACCCTTGTTTACAGGTCTCCTCGGGCTTGCCAGCTATATGTACAGTGATTAAGTTCACTTACGGGGCATCCTTGGTTTCAGAAATATAATTATTATAATAATAATAAAGTGCTTATTTGTTTCTTAAATGCATATTCTTCTGCCTTTGATGACGTTGAGATCCTTGTCACAAGAGGCTAACTTTCACAGGCAATTTAAGAGCTGAAGGTAACACTCCAGTAGTAAAGTGCCTGTAGTAAATAATATTCATGAAAATTGAAATTGTGATTGGTTTTTCTTCTGCTTACATGGTACATGTAAATTGCTTTGTGTCACGTGGCCTCAAATTGTCCCACCTTAGTTTTAGTTGAAAGAGTGATTATACTACGTATTTTACAATGTGTACATGTATAGAAGTTTCTGACAGACCACACCATTTTACAGTAGAATGAAATGGTGCAAATATCTTGTACAGTGTATGTAGCAATTATGGTTCCATAGACATATTTTTTTGAATTATGTAATGTAGATTTAATGTGATGATGTCATCGATGACATCATCATCCCGAAAATTTTTCAATTTCATATATTGCACTAAGGTCAAAGTAAGCTTCAAGTCCGTGAGCTGTACCTTTTGCAAAACCTTCTACGAGAAGGTTCAGGGAGAAGAATTATGAAAACAAAATTGAACAGTACTCAACGATAGATTTTCATCTGTTAGCCGAACACCTAATTAGGACATGAAAACACACATACTGAGGCATTCAATTTTTTAACAGACTGGGTATTAACAAAATGCAATCACAAAAGCTGGTCTGTTCAATGCGCAAAAAGTGAAACATTTACAGCACTTAGAACACAAGGAGAGAGGAACCAGATTGAAAAAAGCATCAAGATGAAATTATGCAGCTGTGGTTTTTCCCCTCAACCATTACATTTGCAAACCTTTAAACCCTATGATTAGACGAATCTGAATAAGTGAAAACCAGTACCATTCAACGAAAGACGTTCCCTGACGGCAAGCAAGACTGAACAGTCAAAATTGCATTTACAGCAGCTTTATGCATTCTTCAACCTTATCTCCAAATGTCATTTACGTCTTCGTGTCCATAGACCTATTGCATTGGGACCGTGTAATTCCCTCTGTTTTATTCTGCGTCAGTCATAACTTTCCTTATAGTAGAGTGCTTTTGCGACCCCCCCCTCACCTCCGTATTGCTGAGGGAAAGAATGTTACCCGCATCTCCTGTCTAATGGATTGTTTGGAAAACGAAATGGTCAGTGACGTGAGATCTACACATTGGATGATATAAAATGGAGTGCTGTTGTCGCCTTCGTTTCGGTTTTCACTTGGTGTCCAGTTTCACAGACAGTGATAAGCCCCAGTTGGAAGGATCTTGCACATAATTGAGATTTTCTGCTTTTCACTTTGACAGCATTTCTAATATGAATAAGTGGTGCTGGAGGGTTGTTGTGTGTTTATGTATTGAAGATTACCAGGCTTGTGGAGCACTATACAATTATGCATGTAACTTCTTCTTTGGAAGAGTGTTGATTTCAGATGAAATACAAAAACTTTTAGACTTGGCTTCTTGGTCAAATTTCATATAAAACTGCAAAATAGCTAAGCACAGCAACATTATACTTACCAGATTAAGGTTACCAGCCAAAATACCATGTAACATACATGTATATGCAAACCTTTTTTGACTGGTATCCTGCACATTGCTGCTAAACAGAAAACTGTTAAGCAATAATTTTGCGTATTAAAGGTAGGGTCTTAGATTTTTTTTTTTTCCAGCGCAGTGTAGATTTATAGGCAAAATTATAAAGAAAGATGCAGTAAAAGTCACATGTGAAAGTTTCAGCTGAAAACAGTGTCTATACTTGCTGAGAAAACAGCAAAAATACTGTCATATTTTCACACGAAATCCATCCATGTTCAGCGAGGTGACAGCGGCTACCAAACGTATCTCTGGCTACAGTATTCGCGAACGGACACCAACCCTCAGAAATCTGAAAAACAATTCATGCATGAATTGTTTCTCAGACTCAAATGTGTTTGTGTGAAAAATTATCCCAACCATATTACTTTGAAGGGAATCCTTCCTTAAAGTAATAATCCGTAAATTGAGAAATCTGAGAAACGTTTCAATTTTCAAATGTTTCTCAGATTGACAATTCTTTGAATCCCTTTCTCTAAAACCACATTATTCAGAAGGGAATCACTGCAGGGCTTCTCATCATGTAAGATTTTATAGTCATTAATTTTTGGAGTACATGTACTTACCAAGGACCCCTACCTATAAGCAGCTCTATGAAATTGGTCCATTGTCTTGTATTTAGTTTACCATCTCTACTAGTCTTGTGGTTATTGTGGATTTGACATTTGGTTAGCAGATGTTTTCTACTTACTGGACAGTCCTTAGGCCTATTAGCAAATTCCCAATTATATTCATTCTACATTGTACATAGTATGTATTGGACATGTATGCACATGTACATACATTGAACATTGTGTGTAAAACCTAAAAGGGGCAAAAGAAACACCAATGTACCAGGAGATCTTGATGAATAACGCCAAAATGCAAAATCCATCAGGACTCGAAATAACCCACCACACCTATAGCAGTTGCCTTGGTCAGGGCTCGACTTTTACACTGAACCAGTAGTTTTAGTGTCAGGCCTGTAAACTCAAGACTGGACAAGTCCAGCGGTTTTGCATTTTTCAATTGAATAATAAAACCTCACTGTTTGTCTTATCTTGAACAAAAACAAATTAAGTTCAAATGTTGACTTCGAGTCTGGTAAAATACCTTTCAATTGTATTGAGAATAGTATATACCCATAAAGACATGAGAAATAAAATGCATGTTAAACTGTGTTAGGAATTTTTTTCTCATTTTGATTCTGCATGGCCTTTTAAAAAAACAATTCTGGTCCAGTAAACATTTTGAGCAACAAGGCCCTTTGGTCTTGTGGATTTTTCCCCTAAATTCTAACCTTGGCGCTCTGTACTTTTGGTGTGGTACACTTTTCCAAAGATTCAATACATTACAATTTCCCCATAGAAGTGCCCCTTTTACCAGAAGAATTGACAAGTGGTTCTGTAAAGGAGATGATATTTTCTGACATGTATTCCCTTAATGATCTTCATGAAGAGGTTTTAGGCACGGGCCTTTTTAAAGGTCAAAATTAAAAGGCCTTTGCACGCCCCCCCCCCTCCACTGCCACCTCGGCATTATTGTTTATATACGCCTATCTGCTGCTTCAAGATAACCGTGAACGATCGGCAACCAGAGTAAATTAGAAAGATGGATGGTCAAAAAATATTTGTTTTTAACTCATTCGGTTCCCGTGCCACACTAAACCAATCAGTCGTACATGATACATGTCTACCCACACAAATACATTTTCAGATTATTATTTGAAATTCTGTGCCTGCCTGATACAGGGATGATATTCTTCCTACTTTAGTTTGATTTCCGATTTTGTTGCCCTTGAAAAAATCAGATTAAAAAAAAAAAATTATAGCCTGAAAGTCTTCGCTTACACCATATTGTACATGTAGGTCTGCTCCTTGTACTCAGTGGTATGTTCCTAAGTGATTTTTGAAGCTTTGCACGTGTTGCTTGGAAAATAAGAAGTAACTATAACTAGTAAACTTGCGGGTAACCATGTGTAAATCTCTTCTGGGGGGAGTGTAGCAAGAAGTATAACTAGTAATCTTGCGGGTACAACCATGTGTAAATCTCTTTTTCGGAGGAGTGTAGCAAGAAGTTACTGTAAACTTGCAGGTACAACCTGTGTAAAATATCTTCAGGGAGGCGAGCGTTGGCTCTGAAAAGAGCCGGTGTGCTCTCGACGTTTTCGAACATCATACTCTGCTCGTCCTCAGGAGAAGAAATGTTCCTACTATTTTCCAAGGACCAAATATCATGCCTGTTGATATGAAGTATTTAATGTGTGTTTACTTCTTGAGAAATTTTTTGATTTAGATTATAGAATGCTCTAATGGAATCTGAACTTGTTGTTACGTTGCCAGGGCCAGACAGATGCCTGTAGTCCTTCTAAAATGATTTGATACATCCTATACATGAGCAGGTGTATGTAACATAATATGGAGATGACCTACATGCATTAGATAAATTGTAACAGCTTTAGGTTCTGGATTCATGGAATGAAAGCACACAATGAGATGGTCCATTCTGGTTGGCTGGGTGGTTTTCTTGCCTACCTTTCACCTCTTTGGACTCTGGTTCGATTTCTGGACCGGAGCCAGTTGCATGTGGATCAAGTTTTCAGTCCC
Organism: Plazaster borealis; assembly: GCA_021014325.1. Taxonomy (NCBI): domain Eukaryota; kingdom Metazoa; phylum Echinodermata; class Asteroidea; order Forcipulatida; family Labidiasteridae; genus Plazaster; species Plazaster borealis. Next base: position 6,934,691 of record CM037461.1, read on the forward strand.
TACCCTGATTGCTTGGGTTTTGCTATTTGCGGTTTTCTGTCCCATATCTAAAACTGTAGTTCACTTTATCATCTTCTCTACTGCAGGTATCGTCAGGCCTATACAGTGTTGTAGTCACTTTTGAGGATCCCTTTGTTTCATTACCAGAAAGATTTAACAATATACCTTATATAGTAATGAGCGAGAGGCAAAATCTCACTGGTCCATTTCACAATCAAGCATGTCAAATGTCAGATGCTAATTTTGCTGCTTACCAAGAGCACATGCGGGTATTCCATATACACGCACAGGATATGTTCATAGTAGACAGCGTTCTCCCTTATACAGTGGTCCGCTGGCCAAATGCCAGTTGAAACACCTGAGGACCAGTCAAAAGTCTCTCCAAGTGGGCCGGCTGGCTAGTTCAGTGTTGAATAGCATCCCTATTCCATTTGAAATATGGACAAGTGAAAAAGCTGGTGGACTAGTGAAATGACAAGCTAACTGGTACTGCTGGCCAGTCACTAAAAATGTTAAAGGCAAACACTGGTAGACTGTCGCATGTGCCACAGTCTACTATGCATGCAAGCGCTTTACAAAGCAATCATGGAACTGTCTCAGGGGGTGTACATTGTTGTACTAGGGCTCAAGTTTTACACTGGACCAAAGGCCGGAAGGCCAGTGATTTTACCTTTGGGCCATTAAACTCAGGACCAGACAAGTCAGACTGTCATGTGTTTTTCAATTGAATAATAATACCTCTCTGTCTAATTATCTTAAATTAACAAAAACTGATGTTCAAATGTTGACGTTGAGTCTAGTTTGTACTAGTAATATCTTTCAAATCTGTTGAGTATCAAAGTTCACTCACCCATAAGACTGTTCAGTCTTCCCTTTGTGCTTGGTCAAATAAAACAATTAACATGTTAAACTTTGTAGAAAGTTCTTTCTCATTCAGATTCTCTGGTCTTGTAAAATCAATTCTGGTCCGGTGAAAGTGTTGAGCTACAAAAGCCCTGCGGTCTTGTGAAATTTTACTCCAAATTCAAGCCCTGTGTACACATGCATGAACATTGCCCTAGTTACAGTCACATGAAAAGATGGTGGCACAGGTTTCATGATTATAAATGTGTTTTCGTGGGTTCAGTTCTGCCGAACTACATGTACATTGTAGAGAAGTACAGTGTATGATAAAACAAATTTGTGAAACATAATGTGGTTTATTTTGGTGTGGACAGTCGATATTAACTCCCCTCGGTAATCGGTATAGACTGCAAGTCTCGCGCGTATTCGATCATTAGGCCGCCTCAAAGTGCGCATGTTTGTTTTCTTCACTTGTTATAGTAATATACGTAGGACCAAAGTGGTCACAAAATAAACAAATACGCGCGAGACTTGCACTGTCTATTGGAAGTTGACAAACTATTTCCCTTGGCGGGAACTAGTTTTGTCAACTTTCAATATCTTGGGAAGCTTATATTGACAGCGACGGTTTGCAAAATTGTTTTAAAAAAAATAATTGTTCCCCACCCTTTAAATTTGGTTGAAACGAGGGAAGGTCCTATCAAGACGGACAGAGTTGGTGTCTACATTGAGTCATCCATGTTGTTTAGAAAGAGTTTGATAATTTTCAAAGTGTGGGGTGGATGAGTTTTCATGCCTTTTGTGTTTATTTTAAAAACATTTTTATATGACAAGGATCTATGTGTGAGTTACATATATAAATTGAATATTTATCAAGTTATAAGCCACAAGGGAATATGAATATTGAATAAAAACGAACATTTAATGCACCTGTCATTCGTGCATTGACGCAGAATATAATCACTCGGTGAAATCTGGCTTTTCCATTCTCCTCGTGAAATGGAATAGCTCGTGATTATATTCTGCGACAATTCACTCATTTGCCTCCAATATTTGTACAATTTGTAAAAAGAATTCCAAAAACTAGCAGTAGCCAGTACACAGTACAGTCTCCTCAGTCATGGCAGTGAAACAATCATTTAGCAAAGTGGTTTCATTGGTCAAAATGATGCCAGTGTGTTTATTTCGATGAATTCTTCTTTTTGTATACAAGTATCAGCATTAAGAGATGTTTATGAACCTTTCTTCATATTACATTGTGTAGTTTATTCCCATCTATATCGCTAATTGGGGAATCAGGTTGGCTCAGTGGTTTCTTCCCTGCCTTTCACCTCTGTGGGCCCCGGTTCGAATCCTTTCCGGAGGATTGGGTTTTCGGTCGCTACCTGATTGCGACGGTCTTCCCCCATTGGAGGATTTACTCCCACATCTAAAAATTTCGTCATTTCCTATTCAATCCGTACAATGAAATTAGTGCTTACGCTGTTTGATGTGATAACAAATAATAATATATTAACTACTTAAATAAATAACTAGCTAATTGTTTTATTGTGAGCCTTAGTTTGCAATTTACCTACATTTTAACCATATTCTAACACGCAGAGCCCAAATGGAAACTACTCTTTTTGCTGATTTGGCTCACTCAGAGAAAATTAATAAATTAACGTACATGTACATTGTCAGAAGTGTACAAATACTGTTTGACATGGAGAGTGCGCGAAACCTCTTGTAACACGTTTTTACCATGTACACACATGTACTTGGTTTGGTAAAACAACCAGAATTTTTAGGGGCTTTCCTGTCTACATAACATTGTACGTAGTATGTACTACATGTACATGTACAGGGTGTACATGTGTACATGTACATGTACATGGATGCAATAGAGGAAGTCAGAACCAGTATCCAGGATTTTTGATTTACATGTAGTCACCTGTACTTGAATTATGCTTGAATCCAGGAATTTTTAATAAGCACTTCGAGTACACTGTACATGAGTACATATTGTACATATGGTATCATTTTATTGGACATCAGTGATGGAATGTTTTGTTATAATTCCCAGATTCATAACTTTTGTTTAAATTTATTATATTTTTTATTGGTTTATTAAAAACATTTCAAAAGTCACGGCCAGAAAGGTAAAAATATAAATTAAAGGCACAAAAGCCATGTACTCCCTATCTATTATACACTTATTATAAAAAAAAAGAAAAAGAGAATACACAGAAATTACGAAGATAAAAGGACGGAAGGCAAGTGCAAGATAGTGGACCAGCCATTTCTTTTTCAAATTGAACCTTATTTGAGATGCAAGTGGCTCGAAATTAACACTGTACCGCAGGCTCGAGGCCAGTGATTTTAGCGTTGGGCCAGTAAACTAATGAGCGGACAAGCTCAGTGGTCTTGTGTTATTCATTTGCATATTAATACTTCACTGAACCACCGAACGCTAGAGGGGGCTTCCACAACAATGTTTTCACAATAAGAGCGTACGTCTTCTGTCGGCGAAATCTAATGATAAGTAAAGGCTGGTTCTCACTGGTATTATTATTTTTGTGGGCAGCAGCATACATTGTAGCCAGTGACTTTGTTCTTTGGTAATATGTTTTCAAAGGTTGTTAAATTACACAATGTGTACGGTGTAGGTTTACACTGGACGATCTTTAATTTTACAGTATAAATGAAAGATTTCACCCGTGATCATCACGTTGTACTCAAGCAATACCAGCTAAGGTGCACCGTTAGATAAGATGACGGGATTTTGTTTTCCCTTTTAAAGTCAGATATAAGCTGCTTCTTATACACAGGTCTTGACTGGTAGACATGGTAGTGGGCTGTGCAATCAGTGCAGTAAAACCAGCCGTACCCTTTTTTTTATGACAGTAGTTCATCGGCAAGTCAGCTTTTTGGAAAAACGCCCTCATAGTGTTAGGTCACGATAGTTTACATGTAAGTTTAGTGATATTACACACAATAACAACCCAAACAAAGATTTACTCCGTGCTGACATTACTTGTTATTGTGCATGTACATTTGTAAAGATGACCAGTTTAAATTCTGTAAACCTGCATACTTGTATACTAAAAACAAGTTATTTATTTGTCCTTTCATTAAGAACTCTTTATAGAGTCTTTTAACATGTTTAAATAAACAGTGTCTGCTTCGAAAAGCCTTACTTGTGTAATCACTTTTATGTATTAACTGATCCAAATGTCCAAGGTTTCAAGAAGTGATCGGCGCCTGACGAGCCTTGTACATTTCATAAGCTCAGCTAAAGCTTCAAGAAATCCAATCCGATCAGAATCGTTTTATATGCAAATTCCTTCTAATTGAAATGTTCTAAGTTGTTAAAGTCATTTCTGTGTTGCTTTAATTGTTGAGACCCATGTGCTGTTTCAAGAAACAGCAGGAAGACAATTCTATAATTAGACCTGCAAGATATCCAACATCGAGTGAGAAAAGACAATTACGTACAACTCTTTCCTTTTATTGAACTCAAATCGCTTTTTTTTTTCTGGTTTGGATGGCCAGTTCCTGTGATGATGTCGTATTGGCCTTGGACTCTAATAATCTTATGAGTATCCTGTTCATTTGTATACAGCAGGTTCGTCAACCGTCAAATTGTCAGCATAATTGAATGTACTGTACCCCTGATTCAGCCGGATAGAACAGTTTGTTAGCGCAGGTGATGATGACGTACTGTAGGTTTGTGCAGGATCCTGCATCTGTTAGATGTGTGTCATGCTGAAAGGTTTGGCTTAACTCTGAAACCAAACTGAGGAGTAGTATATAATAATAATAATAATACTTTACATTTACATGTATACCAAGTTTAATTAATACTGCGTTCCTAAGCGCTACAGTATTTATCCTGCAAGGAATGTGGAGCTACGTTTTAAAATATGAGACCTATTCCTTTACACAGCATCATGTATGGTTTACAAGGTGCTGTGGCGCAATATGCTGCCGATCAAACCAGGAACACCGGGGCGAACCCCTTCTCTTTACGATAAGTGCACTGGGTTCTTTTACGTTGCATTACACAACACATGGGACCTACAGCTTAACATCCCATAGTAGGATGCAGCAATTATGGTTAAGTGTCTTGCTTTTAAAAGAACACAAGTGTCACGACTGGGACTTGAACCCACACTCTGCGGATCAGAAACACCAGAGCTTCAGGTTTCAGGTTTCAGGTTTATTTAAATACTTTAAGGCAGTACAGTGCGGTGCTCTTAACCGCGCGGCTTTGACATGCCACAAATACTTTGCAATTAGGCATGTTAGGGATCATATGGCATAAAATTAGTATTGTACAAGTGTAAGACATCGGCCTCTCTACCATGGGCAGTGATACCTCTCGTCACTAACCCCTGATAGGGATGTGCTGAAAATAATGGCAAATGGCTCTCTGCTTTGCGCACATGATTGTTGAAAAGTTTTGAGCGCTTGTGATGCTTGTAGGACACTTAGTACGCGTGTGTCAAAATGCAAGTATTTTGACGTGATTCCAAAATGAATTAATCATGTTTTTACACGGTCACCCTTAACTGCATACAGTTAGACATGTAACAAAATCAAATGAGAGGGGACCAGTTGCCCTTTTGATTTGAAGTCTCTTTTGCGGGCCAATACACTTGAGCATGCGCGTAGAGTGACGAGGCAGCCATAGGCCTTATAAATTGTGGCACATTTTAAAAAACCAATGGGTTATGAGCAAGCATGCCAGGGAAAAATGGCTCAGAGATAATGATCACCCCTGGGAATGAGGTTGATGAGGCAGGTTTGTCAACTTTCAACTTGACGGTATGATTGAATGTTGGACACCCTGATTGAACCAGATAGAGCAAACAGCTTGTTCTCACATTGTGTACATCATGTTTGTACAAACAGTGCTTGTATCCATTTGTATACATTAGTGTAGTAAACCTGGACATCCAAGACTGAAACCAAGGCATTCAAGACTGACACCGAGACCTGCCCTCCTGAGACAGAGACTTTGTTTAGGGAGACCGAGACCATACTGAGACCAGGTGTTGAGATCTGCAGTACTGAGATGTAAATTTATGAAATAGCGCTTTATAAGAGCTATGAAAGATCCCTCAACTCTTTTTGAAATCTGACAGCTCAGGCTTTATAGGCCCTGTCAAATAATTTGAAAACATTAACTTTTGGTACAGGGCTTCAAACAGGCATGCTGAGCCTCAGCCTAGAAGGGCTTGTGAGATGTTTGTCATGGTGACAGCCATTTTGTTTTCTTACATTCAACTCAACGTAACAAAACGCAGGCCATGTCCAAATTGGCAGCTACAGCTACGGCTACTGCTTGATCACTGCGTCATCATGAGTTGAAGTACACAACTTCCTTAGCAACACCCTTAGCAACAGTCCCAGCCATAGCTGTACCCGCTGATTTGGATACAGCCTGAGCCTGAAAGAGCAAACTATAGCAGTCATTACTGTTTTGGGATACAGGGTAACATGACTAAAATGGTGGCAGCATGATAAAAGTCTTTTGAGTTGCGTGACAAAGATGATGACAGCTGGATAAAGGTCTCAAATGTAAATTGAATCACCAAACCAGCTACGACAAGGACTCTTTCAAAAACCCTGAACTTTAGGTTTCCTAATAAGTAATAGACTGTGCAAGTCTCACCTCTGGGTGATCCGGTCCCAATCATTTTTTACATGTGCGTGACTCTGTTTCTTCAATTTAGTTTTACATGGCTATAAAATTGATGTCATATTGTTGGGAAAGTAATAATATAGCCGTGAAATATATGAGAAAAATAAATTTAACAAAGAAAACCTGAGATTAAGATTTGACCTCCATTTCCGGTTACTTTCAAACAATTAATAATTTTGCCCAACCGACGTTCATGTTATTATCAAACCTATAGGTAATGGTCGCACAAGTTTGGCCGAGATTGGGAAATGGGTTTTCTAAAAAAGAAGCATCCTCGTCCAAAGTTAAAATTTTGTTTCATTGTATAATTTGAAGCTGTATGTACAACAAATTGCGATAGGTATTCAAGAATTTTGTATACATGTAAATAAACATGATATAATTTAAGTACCGGTAATAAACCACAAGGTTGTTTGGCTTTTGACTGGCACCTCGAACAAACATGACAAAGATATTGACAAAATACATATGTAGGGAGACCGCAAATATAAAGCAGCTCAGTTGGTAGAGCGCCCGCATGTTAAATTGGAGGTCGTTGTTTCAAATCCTGCTCTAGTCAATGTTTCTGTGTTCAACCCCAAATTATGATAGAATTTTATAAAGAAGATTTGATTTCATAGTAAAATATAGTCTTTGTTTGAGTATTTTCTTGTTTTCGATACACGTGAGACTTGCAGAGTCTATAAAAACTACTGATTCCCGCCTAGGTACATGTAGTAGTTAATTAGCAGGACAGTTCTTTTCAGAACTGAGAAGTCTCCCAAATTCCGAATATTCTACTCCGCGGCAGTAGAATAAAAAGCAAGACAACTTCTCAAAGGACAAAATCTTCCTAGCAAGTAGCACATGGTGTTACCGCAAACCAAATGTTGATACCTCACCATGCAATGCCTCAAATCCCAGATTCTTATCAAGTGATGAGATTTTCACAGGTTGGTTGAATGCTGTTTTTACAATGTTTTGAAGAGTAGAGGATTGAAGTGAATATAAAGAGGGACTCTTAGGTTAAATTCAGTGTTGTGACGCTCTCACCTTCCAATAGATAGAGTCTTAATGAAAGTGGGAAAAAGTCTATAACCTTTCGTTAAAATAGTGTGAATTCTATTTGATACCCTTCCAGTGCAACATTTGCTCAAATCCCCAAACATCAAATAACGTCACATTTCAAATATTAAATGGGTCTGTGCATTTTTTTACCTTAATTTTTTGGTTTATTCCTAAATTTATATTAAATGATATTCAAACAAAATTTGACCTTTGACCATAACTCCTTCCATGGCTTTGAAAGAGTATCTCATGAAGTGATATTTTACACCGTTTTTTCGTGAGCTTAGAGACTTGAGATGTTATTTCTACTTTCTTAAAGGACTCTATCCATTGAAACATGAGTGTATCACAAAACTGAATTTGACATTAAAGCCCCTCTATCATGATAAAGCTTTAATATGTCCACCTTCATGGCTTCATGTCTTTGCAACGCTTCCGCAGAGATACTTGATATGAGGATACCATAGATGTGATGACATACACTTTCACTTTCAAATTAGGATTCTTTGTAATAAACTGTCGTTGTCAAATTTGAATGACAGCGATCTGTTGAGGTCTAAAATAGATCTCAAGAAGTCTAAAGAACTACTAACTGTACATCCAAAGAAAAGAAAAGAAATTTGGAAATGCCTTTAGATATGATTGTGAGACTTACAACAGTCTCGGAGGCAGATAAAACATTTCAATTTTCAATCTCACTCCCACGAGATGGAATTAATATTGAGCCACCAGAGATTTCCCTTGTACTGCATTACTCTCAGTCATTTTGTATCGCTTGTCACGAGACTGCGTGTGTTTTCATCTAGAATGTTGCACATGTTAATCTGTCGGGGCATGGAACTGAATGCATTCACCCAGCGTTATCAGTGGAGATGCTAACACCAGATATGTAGACATACACTGTCGTATCATTAACGTAATGAAAAACGCGGCTTGAAATAACCACTGTATCATCAAGCCTTTAGCATCGGGCCAGTCACCCCTCAACTAAGCAAGATCTGCAGTCCAGTGGTTTTTGTAATATATTATTTTATCAAATGCCCGATTTTTTCTTTGATTTTTAAATTTTCTCTTAAAGTTCAGCAAATAAAAACCTTTTTAGCCTTCGAAAAAGACTCTGCTATGGTTGAAATGTCAGGCCATTAACTATTTTTTGCAAATAAAAACATTTAAAAAAAGGAATATTTTAGGTCCTGTAAAAATATATTTGGTACAGTGACCGAGCTACATGTACAATACATGCTCTAGTGAAGATTTTCTGAAAGAGGGGCTCCAAAGTCAAAGGTCATTTTCAGTCATTTTCCAAAGAGTCCTTGGTTAAGCGTCTTAAAAAAAAGTCTCTAACCTCACATTTAATTTGTTAAAATGGTGTAAAATGCTTGATACCCTTCTCAAATGCATTTTTTTTTTTCCAAAAACATTTGATGACGTCACATTTTGAATAAAATGGTCTGTAAATTTTTGCACAGAGGATTGTATATTCACTCCTGAATTATGATGATATTCAATCAAAATGATATTCAATCGAAAGGGCATTGAATTTGACCTTTTCTTAGACTGGCGCAAAAATTCCTTTTTGAAATGTACATTTACAGACAAAGTTGTTTTTGATGTCCAATGATGTCATGTTTTAAATTTCGCTCTGAGAGAGTATCATAAAATGACATTTTACACCATTTTAATATGAGGCTAGTAATTTTCCACACTTTCATGAGGACTTTTACTGTTGTAAAATAAGTGCATCACAAAACCAAATTCGACTTTGGAGCCTCCCTTTAAAATTTGAGATTTTTAGGTTTGTATCCATTAGGAGGTATTTGTCCCGTGCAATGACATCACATGCAGAGCCTACGGTCTGCACATGGTCGGCCATTTTAGGAGTCCTATTAATGCATCTACCAACCTCGTTCCCAGTGGTGTACGATCTCGCTGCGCCATTTTTCTGTCTTTCCCAGAATGCCTTGCTCAATAGTAACCCCTGGAAGTGTGACTTTGAAATATCCAAATGTATTGGATATTTTAATTAGTTCTGCGGTTGATCCATTCTGTATTAGAGACTACGCAGAGTGCGCTGTCAAAAGACGCATCAAGTTTAAGACAACTGGTCCATTTGTGTCAAAATATGTGCATTTTTACACGCACATACTACGCGCCCGACAAGCACCCTACATGTACAATCGCTCGAAAATTTTTAACAAGCATGTGCGCAAAGCAGTCACTTTTGGTGAGCCAATCAGCATTGATTTTCAGTGCTTTGCTTCCAGGGGTTAGTGACCAGAGGTGTCGATACTGTGTGACGCCCATGGTAACGAGGCAGTGCATTTACAGATATGGTGCGGTTTAAATCTAACCGCTTGCAAGTCGCCTAAAGTCTGCATAGCACAATACCACACGGGGAAAAATGATTCAACCAAGAGTTATCGCGGGTGTTGACATCAAGTAAATTGATTCAAGACTGTCCAGTATCTCATTACATGTAGCTTAAATTTTGTAAAAATATCCATTTACCAGGGATGTTGTAGTTGAGAAATTTTTGCAGTTCACTGGGCAGAACAATATGTTTTTGCTGAAATTTTAGGAGGAAATTTATAAATTAATGTTAAAGGCACTGAACACGTTTGGAAATTGTCAAAGACCAGTGTTCACACCTGGTGTATGAAAATACCAAGAAAATAATGAAAGAAAAGACACCCTTGTTGTACAAATTTGTGTGCTTTCAGATAGGAATGAAAACTTCTTGCAAGAAGTTTTTATTATTTTAGTGAGAAATGACCTCTTTCTCAAAAACTACGTTACTTCAGAGGTAGTCGTTTCCTACAATGTTTTATACTCTCAACAGCTCTCCGTTGCTTGTTACCAAGTAAGTTTTTATGCTAGTATTTGTTTTGAGTCATTACCAAACATGCACGATACCTTTAAAGCTGTGCAGCATCAATAATTTAAATAATTAAAGAGAGATATGTTATGTAAAGTCTGATACATGTACTATGTACATGTAGACAAAACAGTAAATGGTGATTGCTCAGAAAGACTGACAACAAAAAAGTGCATTTATAAGCTTTCGAAGCAACCAAGTCTGGCATAACACAGAGACCTTGGAGGCCATGGCCTCTGTTGCCCTGGTCTTGGCTTCCGGGTGCCCCTTCAACAGTTTCACATGGACTTTTAAGTTTTCCAATCACAGTGACCTTTGCAAAATAAACCTTACCACCCTCTCAAAGATGAAATCCCAGGCCTGAGCAACAACCACTTCATCAGATGCAATGAAGGGATCAATCTATAATGCATGTGCTTGGAAAACACTAGACTGTCGTACTTGTTCGGTTTCTTGTTTACTGGATCGCTGCTAACATTACTGGACTTGGCCTAGTGGGAATTTCCTGTAATCGCACTGGAATTCAAGCGATGGGATGAAGAAAAACATTCATGCATGTATGCGGGTGTTTACAGTTGGAACAAGGCTTTACATGTATGTACATGCTAGCCTCATTGAGTCATACAGTAGTAGGAGGTTGCAATAGACTGTGCAAGTCTCGCGCATTTGAACTTCCGGGACCATTGTGGTCCCAACCATATGGAGATTTACGTGGGCAAGATTTTGTTTTGTCAATTATTTTAGTTTAACGTGGTTTATGACCATGAAAAATATATATGTTGTTGGGAATGTAATACTTAGTTATGAAAAATATGCAAGTAAAATCAATTCAACAATATAACGAAGAAAACCCGAGAATTAAACTTGACCTCAGCTTCCGGTTACTGCCAAAACTAAGAATTTTGTGCTCACCTCCGATCACAAAACTTTAGTAAACGCTTGTTTTGGGTGCGCGATGACAATCGCCAGATGCTGTAATTGCAACGGGAAGCCTTTTCATTGCAGTCTATGGTTGTTGAGGCGTCAGCGTCCTTTATAAACTGCGTCAAGCGTTAATTTTACGCCCGTGTGACCTTCGTGAATCCTTGTACAGGGTTTCTGAAAAATTAAGATCAAATAAGCATCCTTGTCCCAGAGTTTGAATTTTGTTTCAATAATAATTAACACATTATCGGTGTATTTATTACAAAAACTAAAACTGATTGTGTAAAAATGTAATGAGTATTTTTGTTGTTCAGAGTTTGTCATTAGATATAATTTAAAACAAAGAATTGATTTTTAGGGAAAAAAAGTTCTTTGTTTGACGTGTTTTCTCGTTCCGATACGTAAGAGATTTGCACAGTCTATAACAGCATTATGTGTAGTTTGTGCACCTGTGATTCCTGGTGTGTGGCTAGTGTGGGTAGGCAGGAATCTCAGGTTCTGCTTGAATCCAAGGGCCTGTGACTTTTTATCGGAACATGTGATGTCACTGGTCACATGTTGTCATCGTTTTCATGAACAGCCACTTCTTTAATAAATCATACATTTTGGCAAATCAGTGTCTTTACACATTTTGAATGTTATCATTGACTTCAACATTTTCCCCAAGTTTTAAGTCATAAAATATCTTAGCTTTGTAAACAACTAACTAGCACAGGGACAATATCACACAATTTACAGTTTCAGTTTTCCTGAAAAGCCACTTTTCAATTTGCCATTTTTTACATTGAAGTACATAGCACTGGCACGGTGCCAAAAATGAGTACTCTGCATTGTGAGTTTTCTTTTGGAGGCAATTTTTAGGACCTAGATAAATTTTAGTTTTCACGATTATGCAATTTCATTTGCGCATTGGTTTCTCGTTAGCGCAGTTTTCACAGAGATGCAATTGTCTTAAACAGTGAATTACTCATTAATTAAACTTACTGTGATACAAATAACAACAAATTTGCGTGATTTTAGATCTCTAACTTCATGGGTGGTAAAATGTCAAAGTTTGATTGGCAAACCGTCTGCGAAACAATAATTTGAAAAAACTTCTAACGCGGTTTTCTCCTAACATAAAGCTAAATTGCCTCTAAACATGCAGGCAACTGAGAAAATTCCCCCCCCTCCCCATTCCCCCGATCACTGCCTTGGTGCCCCCTTGTTCCATTTGAATTTGATATTTCCCTCATAGAGGTCAGAGGTGCCTTTAAACATTCCAGTTGCAACTTACATTTACCTCATGAAGGGGTCCTTAAATTACAGATGAGAAATGCCTTGCCCTAAGATGAACAAGAACAAAATATGGTCAGTCAGGCGTTCTCATTCTTGTATGCCACTGTATTTAAAAAGAAAAATACATTGCCGTACAAGTCAGGGCTCGAAATTTACACTGGACCGCGGGCCCGAAGCCAGTGACTTTAGCATCGGGCCAGTAAACTCATGAATGAATAAGGCTGGCGGTCTTGTGTTTTCGGTGAAAAGTTGCCTTTCAGTCTGATAAATCTTTCTCTTCTTTTGAGTGTTGAAGAATATATAGGATTTGAGGCAATGCATGGTGAGGAATCAATGGTTTGCGGTAACACCATGTGTATAAATCTACTTGCTAGGTAGATTTTGTTCTTTGAGAATTGTCTTGCTTTTTATTCTACTGCCGCAGAGTAGAATATTCGGATTTCGGGAGACTTCTCAGTTCTGAAAAGAACTGTCCTGCTTATTAACTACTTCCTGGGCGGGAGGTACATGTAAGAAGAATACTTACCCATAATACAAACAAGATTCTTCTCCTCAGTTCTGGTCATTTAAACAAAATTCTGGTCCAGTAAACATTTTGAGCTACATACAAGCACTGCAGTCTTGAGGATTTTACCAAAAATTTTGAGCCCGACAAGTGCAAAAAAATAGCTCTGTACAAGTGGTACCAAATCAGCTTTGTATTAAAGCTTCTCATGTAAGCCTAATACAAGATTAACTCCCTTCAAGTTATTTTGCGAATTGCAACCCTATCTTTAATACCGCGCTGTATATTATTACTTTTTAGCATGAATATAATTCCAGGCTACTTCTCAGTGCCTTATTCGCAATTCTATTCTTGGCACATTATCCAATTTGCTTGCAATATCTGGGCCATTACTCCGATGCTTATCTGCCTTCAGCCTTCAGCAGATTTTTTATTTTGTTCTTCTTCTTCAAACTAGACCTGAATGACTTGGTGTCAGTGCCTTAAGAATTGAGAGCGTCGTGCTTTTACAGCGTACATGTACTTGGGCCTATAATTGCTGTAAGGAACCTTGGGTTCATGTTTTCTTCGGGACTTGAAATAACTCGGTGGTGGGCCAATAGATGCTTAAAGGAAAGGTGCTTGTTTGTTGTAAGACGGGATGACTTCGTAGCATTACTTCAAGTGCATTTTGTCTGACCCTATGTGGATGAAAATGTGTGATGGGGACCAGGGAGGAAGGAAGACCGAGGCTCAAAGAACTTGTAATGAAAATGGGTGGTGGGGACCAGGGTGGAAGGAAGACCGAGGCTCATAGTACTTGTAATGAAAATGGGTGGTGGGGACCAGGGAGGAAGGAAGATCAAGGCTCATAGTACTTGTAATAATTCGGTGGTGTGCCAATAGAAGCTTTAAAGGGATTTTACAATTATGTGTTAATATAATTCGCACATAGATCCTTGTCATTTGATTGGTGGAACACACATCATGTGTCATACTTTATTTTGCCATGTATTTACTGCCACAATGCATGACGCTAAAAAATTAAGGAGTCCTATATTTTAGCAACGCTTTGCAGTTTCATTTCCAAAAAGAAATTGTTCCTTGCTAAACAAGGCAAAGTCCTGTCACTGCGTACAAGGTTGGTGTCTACATGGAGTCATCTGCATTGTCATCGTTGTTTCGAATGTACAGAGATTCCATGTATTTTTTGTGTTTATTGTGCCAAAATTGTTCAAATGACAAGGATCTATGTGTGAATTATAAAAACAAATATTGAATGTGTTACATCTGTGCTTTGTCACAGAATATAATCAGTAGGGCCTATGTGAAATCTGCCTTTTCCGTTTCACGAGATGGAATCCAGATTTCACTTTGTGATGTTCTGTGAAAATGCACTCATGTACATGTATGCATCCAACATTTGTAAACTACGTTATTAGATTTTGGAAGATTAGAATCATTCTCTTCTATAATATTTGTCTACATGTGTGAACCATAGAGAAAGGTCCTTTCTCTATATGTATGAACAACCACACTATTGTACATGGATGTGAATCAGATCCAACCTATTGAAATTACATTGTGTACATTGTATGTACACGAATGTACTTTTGTACTTTTGTAGGTCTGTAGATGGTCAGCAAAAAGTATGAAACCAGTTACAGATACAAGTGACATGGCATTTTGGCTGGTAACCTTTTCCTGGTAAGCATAGGGCCCTACTGTATTTGTGTACAAACAGCTCATTGGAGCCAGAATATGACTCTACAGACAGTACATGTGTGTACCTGTAATTGCCTTAAAGGCAAAGTATACCTTTGGTTTTTGGAGCTGTTCGTGTACAATAAAACTAACGTGTGAAAATTTCAATTCAAAAGGTGGTAGCGTTTTTGAGGTATCGTCTAAAATCCGGAGCGGATATGTCCACGCAGGAAGAATAATCCGTAATTGGAATACACAATCTGAGGAACGTTTCATGTATGAAATGTTACTCAGATTGACAATTCTTTGAATCCCTTTCTCTAAAATTCCTCAAAATATTATACAATATCAACATCTGCAGTGCTTCTTACCATGTAAGTTTTTATGGTCATTAATCTTTGACGTCTAAACCGCGGCTTATACTTTGATTTTGACCCTAAAAAAACCTTCTGCGGCTTACATGCCGGGCAGCTTATACGACAATAAATTAATATTGAAGAGCAAAAATCAGCGTACATTTTTTAAAGAAAAATCGTTTGTGAAATATTTCTAGATGAAAAAAAACACTCTTGTTCTTACGAAACAAACAAACCTGCAAAACATGGCCTGTGTGATGTGAAGATTATGACGACATGTTGTTGAAAATCCGTACACATCTTTTGAGCCAAGGATGAGTCTAGAAACTTATACACTGACACCTGAGTTTTGTTTTGACAATTTCTGGGCACTGCGGCTTATACACCGAGCAGCGTAAACGCTGAAGATTACGGTACTAAAGGTATACCCTGCCTTTAAGAAGTACATGTAGTGTACAAGCCACTTTCATTAACAATGGACCTGGGCCAAAAGGTGCTTAAAGCAAAACTTCATATGTTCTTCACTTGAAACTATACACTCGATCTCAATACATTTTACATTTTACATAAAGGGACATATAGAAACAAAACAGGAAATTGCCATTGTGGAATTGGGCCAATAGATGCTTAAAGGCATCGACTACACGTTTGGTAATTGGAGCCTATTGTTTGTTTCAAACCTATAGTTGTAGATACATGTATATATACCATAAAACTAACCTGTGAAAATTTCATTTCAAAAGGTGGTAGCCTTTTTGAAACGTTGCAGTAAATCTGGAGTGGTTATGTCTCCGCAGGAAGAATAATCTGTATTGCAATACACACTCTCAGATTAAAATATTTTGGGGGATAAAAAGTGATATATTTTTCCATAACCGCAGTACTTGGAAGTGAAAAGTTTCTCAAAATGCATTAAATACTATCCAAAGCTGCTGTACTTCTTACCAAGTAAGTTTTTATTGCCATTAATTATCAGTTCAATTTTTAGTAAATCCTGAAATGACCTTTTGCCTTGGTCAGTACCTTAATGTATAGAACATGTAGAAAAGCCATTGCCTTACAAACTTACATGTACATGGTACCGTGCAATACCTAGATTTTACAGGTTTTGCCCCTAACTTTTTCATTGACAAGCCAGCAGGACCAGTCAGCTTTTCATTACTAAAAAGCCTGGTACGGTTCATGCAAATGTGACTACGAAGCGAATTTGATGCACAAGCTCGCCACAAACAATTCCCTCAGGTTAAAGTGTGCTCAACTCTTGCAAAATCGATGTGAATTATTAGAGTAGTGATTCCAAAATCACTTCGTATTCGCATGAAGTTTAAGCTGGGCTTTAGCATGTTAAGTCCCCCAGCTTTTTCAGTGGTCCATATCTAAAAGTTTTCTTTCAACATTATCCTTTAAAGTTGCATGGCCCGTTTGTTGCAGAAAGAAATGTGTTTCATTTATTTTATTTTCTGAACGAATTTTGACTGATGATGCTCTTTCAAAATGCAAAATATACACAAGGATGTGGACCAACTGAGGAAAGGAATCTTGAAGAAATAATTATTTTGTAGACTTTGGCCCATACATGTAGATGTACGTATGTAATTGCTGATAACATGGCCAAGGTGCACGGCTAATCCCCCTCTCCTAAAATTGGTTTAAAACAAAAATCAGCGGACAGGCCTGGATTAACAGGGAGGCCACTGAGTCCATGGTCTTTGTTACCCTGGTCTGGCCTTGGTGCCCCTAGAAAAAGTTTTCCATAGACTCTCAGATTTTCTAAAGTGTCCTTTACAAAAGGAAAATGCCCTTGCCTTCTTAAAGATGGAATTCCAGGCCTGAGCATTTCTTCATTCCAACAAAAATATATAAATAAACAAACCTCAGAAAAGTTACCAATCACAGTCCAAATATGAGATAAAATCCATTCATAAGCAGAACTAAAAAAGGAGGACAAACAACTTCAAATAAATAACTCTAAATAAACTTTAACAAAAATGAATTGACAAGCTATAGCTATACTTGTAATAAAGAAAGAAAAAACCCAACAACAACAACAATAACAATGCTAAAACTGCACTGCCACTAATAAGGGATTTAGCAAGATTTTTTGCTTCCCATTTCATTGTCACATTAATTACCGGTACTGTTAAACTGTTGTAAGTGAAGAGAGGATACACGCTCATCAAAGATACATGAATTTATAAACATTTTGTTCAAGGCAAAACAAAATGTGGGTGTACAAGTTACTTGGCTCTAGCAAGGCATCCCCTTTCTCTTAACTGTGCACTGCTTGAGGCGCATAGGGATGATGTGAGTGAGTGAATTAAGAACATGACAACTCAAGTCCATGGACACTGCATACACAGTAGTTTGAAGATCGTGTGGGATGGATAAACACTTTGAAGCAGTACGTGCTGTATTTTAGTCTTAACTGCTTTGAAGGGACATTTACTTGCACTTGGAGAAAGATAACAACAGTTTATGTTGTTACAACTTCTTTTTAAAAAGCAAACTGTTTAAAATGCCAGCAAGGCTGTGAGAGGGATTCCATTGAACTTCTTCAGGGGTTTATTTCTACATTCATGAAGTAACCTACAAAGTATGCTTGAAGGTAGGGTCATACTTTGGTAAGTACTCCAAAAATTAATGGCCATAAAAACTTACTTTGTGAGAAGCACTGACTGCTGTTGACATGGTTGATATACAAACTATTTTGAGAGATAAATCCCTTCGAAGTAATATGGTTGTTTGGATAATTTTTCACCCCAAAACATTTGATTCTGAGAATTGTCTTTTCTTAGATTTCTGAGGGCTGGTTTCTGTTCGCGAATGCTGCAGCCAGAGATGGGGACCTTGCTAGGCGTGAATGAATTCAACATTCATATTTTTTTTTTTTTTTAAGTAGACACTGTATTCAGCTGAAACTTTCGCATGTGACTTTTACTGTATCTTTCTTTATAATGTTGCCTACAAAAACCAATCTATGACCCTATGATTGCAATTACATTCATTCACTAAACGTTTCCCTCTTTTCTCCGTTTTTCATTTTCTTTCATATGCTACACCTGTCTACATTTCAACTTCATCAACTTATGATCAATCAGGTAAGTCAATTTTTGTTTTCCTTCAACTTGCTCAAAGCAAGTACGTTTTTTTCTTTCAAGTCTGCATTGCTGAATTTTTTCTTTTAACCAGAGACAAATTTTACAGATCCCCAGGGCCCAATTTCATCGAGCTGCTTTAGCACAACAAGTAGCTAAGCACAACAAACTTATGCTTACCAGAATAAGGTTACCAGCCAAAATGACATGTTATACATACAAATGTAAATGTACAATCTGTGACTGGTATCCTGCTTATTTTTGCTGAGCAGAAAATGTTTAAGCAATTTTTTCTGCTGAAGCAGATCTATGAAGTTGGGCCCTGCCTAGAACAGGTTTATATTTTGCTTATCATGTACTTTCTTTTTATAATTGCTTGTCAATAATGATAATCAGGCATGTTGATTTCCTTGTTCTTTGTTTGTCATTTTTGCCGTTAAAAATTGAAAGAACACAGTACAAAGTGTTTTGGTGTGTGTGGTACTTTTCTCTGTGTTGCCTAGATGTCATAATGAAGGTCAGGGTTGGGACTTAAAACGGTAGTCACATGTTCCGTTGAACTCTAGGAAAATAAACAATGTGAAATGCAACCCTATTTATTTTGTACAGGAGGTAATAACTGAAATTGGGTAGTAGAGCTTGCAACGGGAAATAAAGCACATACAGTACATCCACAGTCAAGACTAGGGACACATTTTGTGACAAAATTGCTTGAAGTGAAGAAAACAAACAGGGGCCCACTGTACAAATGCGCATGTGTAACTTACTTGTACATATTGGAAAACAGTTATAGTTAACAAAGTTGGGGGGGGGGGTTGAAGTGGTCATATCCCAGTTCTCTGAATTGGTTCAAGTACTATCAGTGCTAGTCTGACATGTACGTATAGGTTTATGTGTGATTTTCATGTAACCTTTACCATGTTTACACTAAACATAAAACAGGTCACTACTAATCATAGAGCAGGGCCCATTTTTATAGAGCTGCTTAAGCACAAAAAGTAGCTAAGCGCAACAAAATTATGCTTACCAGAATAAGGTTACCAGCCAAACTACCATGTCACATGTACAATTTGTGACTGGTATCCTGCTCATTTCTGCTTAGCAGACAATTTTTAAGCAATATTTTCTGCTTAAGGAGCTCTATGAAATTGGGCCCCGGGACTGTACTAATCAGTCAGACCATTACCATGTGGCCTGACCATCGTTGTCCTGTTCCCTGTCTGCACGTATGCAATTTCTTATTACATACCCAAATGGGATCAGACTAATTTTGCCCTCTCAGCCTCAGTCTATCTACACTGATTTAAATGGAAGAAGAACATGATGGCTGTTGCCTGATCATGATGAAACTGGTCGCCAGTGTACAATCCCTTCAAGTGCTTAGAAATAGAATACAAGTTGCATGAGCGAGTTTAACGTAAGACATTGGTCCCCTACGACCATACTGTACATGCAGGTAATACTAATAATACAAAGTGGTTTGTGAATCACATCATGACAGATGAACAGTACTACATGTATGTAGGGATATATGGGCTACACAGTTCTTCCCCCCCCCCCCCCATACCTGACATGATCTTCTGCATCAATATATTTCTGTTCCTCCTCTTCGTTCTGCTGGCCAATCTTACTCACGCAAACCACTATGCAAAATTCTATGGTCAAGGAGCCTTCAACTTCTTTGCACCTTTGTTATGTAATGACTTACCTGTTCATATTTCCCAAGCTGACCCTCTTCTGATTTTCAAGGGACTTTTAAAGACTCATTTGTTTGAATATATATTTTTTTGCAAATTGCTTTAAATACCTTTTTTCATTTCATTGAAATTTTAAGTTTTGTGTTGCGCATAGAGGCTCCTGTGTTATATTATAGAGGCTCCTGCTTATAGAGGCTCCTCCATACATGTACATGTACATGTAATAATACAAAGTGGTTTGTGTATCAGGTCATGACAGATGAACAGTACATACGTAGGGATCTAAGGGCAACACAGTTCTTTCCCCTCCCCCCATGATCTTCTGCATCAATATATTCCTGCACTATGCGCTACGTGTATATAAATACGTCTCGTATAAATAACTATTACATCTGGAATTTCATCTTTGAGAGGGCAAGGTCATTTTCATTTTGCAAAGGGCACTTCCACTTCCAATCTTAAAGTTATGGGGAAACTTTGAAGGGGCACCAAGGCAAAGACCACTGGGACAACAGAGGCCACGGCCTCCGTGGCCTCAGTGTACTTCCAGGCCTGGCGAATGATACAGTACCTCAAAGATGAAAGTGTAACTTTCTAATTGAGTTTATTCCAAGCCCAGGTAACTCATGCTTGACCAGAACTGACTGTTATGAAGCTGCTATGTTCACAGTTTGACTTCATAACACAGGAAGGTTCAATGGCTAATAATGTACAGTGTAAGTCCTTAAAGTTCCAGACTACAGTACAGGGCATGAGAACATACATGTATTGCATGTGGCGTTTCGTAGCCGAGCAGTTAAAATATATTTGGTGCTGGATATGGGACATGATGGTACCCCCCCCTATTATGTTTTATTAACGCTATGTACGAAGTGTGAACCTGAGAACAAAAGAGGTCCAAATAATGTAGGGACTTGAAACACTATGTGGACTTACACACGTCCACACAGTGGTTTTTTTAACAGTGTTAAAGAATAGGATTTTCCTGGAGTGTACAGAACAAAAGAATGTCCATAGAGTGACTGCAACACACAGGGGTTGTGTGTCTTCATTGTGTGCTTGGAATCTCAGTAATTCTGTAGAGGATTTTAGGAAGGTACTTCAGATACAAGAGGAACATAGTGTGTTAAACCTTCCTCCATGGTTAAACTCAATTGAATCATTCAATAAATTGCTGAAGACTCACTTTTTTTGTTGACAGTGAATTTTTATGTTTGGGCCATCTTTGATTTAGATTTTTGATCTGTGTTGGACACATCCTAGCGCTTTGCAACCTCTGGAAAAGGCGTTCTAAAAATGCCAGCTTATTATTTATTAAAGTATGGGGGGGTTAACCTCTGCCCCCATATCGGGCATGGTATACATGTACTAGGTTAAGTGCACCGAAATCGAGCTCTGGTGTTTCTGATCAGCAAAGTGTGGGTTCGAGTCCCAGTCATGGCACTTGTGTCCTTTGAGCAAGATACTTTACCATTGCTTTGTCCTTCCGATGGGACATTAAGCTGGAAGTCCGGTGTACTAGGATTGGTAGTTCACGTAAAAGAACCCAGAACACTCATCGTGGAAGAGTGGGCTAACCCTGGTGTTTCTGGTTTGCATAGCAACACCCTTGTTTACAGGTTTCCTCAGGCTTGTGAGTTACAGTGATGAAGTTCACTTTTGGGGCATCCTTGGTTTCTTTACCAAAAATTTATCATAATAGTAATAATAAACATTCAAAGCTTAATTTAGGCGTAACAAATCTGGATCTCAGATTTCAGACATACACTCACATAATGGTCTTTGCATTTTTAATGTAGTACGCTGTTATCACTCAGGTGTCTGCACAACCTTCTCAAGCAAGTGCATTGCAGAACTGATTGCCCATTTCATAATGGATTAGTTTTGACCATGAATTAAGTCTTCATTACAGCGTTAAATGAAACGTACGCAAGACAAAATTACGATTACTTACAAAGTCGTGTTTTTGTTCATGCCACAAGAGGCACACACTGTTCATCCTGCTCAATCGATACTTGGTATCGTATGATCACTTTGTCAGTATGTTTGCTTGTCGAGTGATGAATATAAAATTAACTGAGCAAGGGAAAGAGGGCGAGCACAAGAAAATGATTTTAATTGTGTAATTTCAATGTACCGCCATACTATTATTGCCATAGCAACTATACAAATATTAATGGAGCTCCCCAAGGTGCAATGCAATGGACATGTACTGTGTAGACTCCTAGCACTCTGACGTCACACACGGCTTATACAGATACTATCTGCCCATGACATGCAATGATCTGCCAGTTTGGGAGTCAAAATGCATCACATACTAAAGATGTGGTGCGTCTCTAACTGTGTGTTCGTCACCTAAAAATGCACAGTGACAAATCTGACCTTCCAAAGTGCGACCAGGATTTGTCGGTCGGTTCATGTTTGTACTCTTGTACGTACATGTACACTGTACACGCTTTGTTACAACAACAAAGCAAGCTTTGACTATTGAAATCATTCAGGTACTGAAAGCAAAGGATCTTCAAAAGCAACAACCGCTGTAACCCATTTTTCCTGAAACAAAAATTTAGCATCTACCAAACCGTTGCGGTACCTGCATGCTTAAAATGTAGGATTTGAACTGCCTCTGAGCTAGTCTGGCTACAATGTACATGTAGCTCGGTGTTCAGTGGTATAAGACATCTGCACCAAGGCAAAGATGGGCTGTGGAGGCAATTTCCCCCATTGCCTCTGTGAAGAAATAAAGCATACATTTATGTTCATCAAAAATCGTATAGCGCCGCAGGTGCATATGTGCAACTCAGACTAAATTGTGAAGGAATGCACTGGATGCCATTTTAGTAAGCAACCATTTTGATGCAACAATAGATCAGTGCAGACAATGACCATTTCTATCAATGCAACAAAACATTTGCTTACCCAAATGGCCCCCATGCCGTACTTCACCTTCTAACAGTAGATAGAGCTCCAGTTGCCCATCTCACGCCTTGCAGTACTATTGTCTATACATTTTAACTATATGGAAGTAAATAATATCAGTTGAGTAATAGTTCTTACTTAACTGAAACTGACATGACTGATTAAAGGGAGTTTATACTTTTGGTAAATTTCAAAGACCAGTATCCTCACGTGGTGTATCTCAACATAAACATGAAACAACAAACCTGTGAAAGTTTAAGCTCAACCGGTCATTGCAATCACCAGAAAAAAAGTGGGGAAAAACCAAAAGTGTTTTCAATGTTTTCAAACATCGAGTTTTTGACTCATGAGATCAAAACTAATTGTTTTACTCATTTCTCAAAAACTACAGCACCTCAGCCAGTAATATTTGAAGGGAAGCTTTCTATCATCATTATCTTTAAACCATGTAAGTTTAATGTAAATCTGTGAGCTTTTCTGTTTTGTGTTTTACCAGAAGTATAGAGACCCTTTAGGGCTAAGTGTGCTTCAGTATACCATTGGCTGTGCTTGTGTCAAGGTTCATTTGCTTCAGTCAAGAGTCGCTTATTTGTTCAAAAACTTGACTCGATGGTACTGTGCACTCTGCATTCTTCAAGATTTTCATTACTGCCAACAAACATTTATTATCTCAATTGAGTAATAGTTCTTACTCAACTGACATGACTGATTAAGGCTAAGAGTGCTTCAGTTTACCATACAGGCAAGATTTATTGGCTGTGGCCGTGTAAAGGTTCAGTTGCTCCTCAAGAGTCGTTTAGTTTTTTCAAAAACTTGACTATATGTAGATGGCACAGTGCACTCTGCATTCTTCAAGATTTCAATTAACAGTACTGCCAACAAATATTTTTAATTTCTTGCAAACTTCTTTGTTTATCAAAAGTGAAAGTGCTAAAATTAACTGGCTTTATGAAAACGTGAAGTTGCGCATTTTCCTTGAATGAAGTGACTTGCATTTAAGACATTATTTGTCGTAAACAAAGCACTCTGCATTCTCCAGATTGATGTTTTCTGCGGAATTACAGTTCAAGTAAACGTGGATGAATGGCATCTCGCCCACCAGGCCCCTACCATTCATTCCCAGTTCCTTAGCAACCCAATGAAACACAAGATGATGCGGGGTTGCTATGCATCCTCTAGGCTTTCCCCTTTGTTGTTGAATTTTCTGAAGCTTGAGTATTCACTCTATACAACTGATTGGTCTTGTTGTGTATCTGGAATTACCACAGGGTCTTGCATGCATTCTGATCATGGCCTAAATAACAAAGGACTTGCAGGGTATACTGCGATCAGCTTATGAAATGATCAAAATATCTACAGTGTACATACTTAAAGGTAGGGTTATGGATTGGTGTTTATCACCTTAATGCTGATTTATAGGCAAAACTACAAAGAAAGTAATAAAATTCACATGTAAAGATTACCGCTGAATACAGAATCATGCTGAGAAAACAGCAACAAACTGTCACCTTTATTTTCACACGAACGTCAAATCCATCCGTGTTTAGCGAAGTGACAGCAGGTCACATGCATCCCTGGCCACAACGGACACCAACCCTCAGAAATCTGAATCTCAAATTCCAATGTTTTTGGGTGAAATTTTATCCAAGCCATGTTACTTTGAAAGGAATCCTTTCTCAAACCAGTTTACAGGTCTACCAGTATAGGCCTACCATCAACAGCTGCAGTGCTTCTCACCAAGTAAGTTTTTATGGTCGTTCATTTTTTGAGTAGTCACCAATCTATGACCTTACCTTTAAGGGTGTAAACATATGTTTTTGCTTTCAGAAGTTTACCTCAAAAAGTGTCTCAAATGTATTTGTCTTCATTTTCATTGTTTGTTTTGAGGGATCTTCTCTAATTTTGTTTCTTAAAAAAGTCATCGTCAGGACGATGACTAGAGCAAGCTAGTCAAAACGCTGAGACCTATTTAGACTCACTCCGCGGCAGTGTAGTTATTAGCGAGAAGTCCCCTCGATCCATACAGTGAAAGTAGTAGTCCCGCCCGATTTCCTACCTCCCGCCCAGGTAGTAGTTAATAAGAAGGACAGTTCTTTTCAGAACTGAGAAGTCTCCCGAATTCTGAATATTCTACTCTGCGGCAGTAGAATAATTAGCAAGACAAGTTCTCATAGAACATTTTTTTTTTTTACTTACCTGTAGCAAGTAGATTTAAGAACTGAGAAGTTCCCCGAATTCCGAATATTCTACTCTGCAGCAGTAGAATAATAAGCAAGACAAGTTCTCAAAGAACAAAATCTACCTAGCAAGATATACACATGGTGTTACCGCAAACCAAATGATACCTCACCATGCAATGCCTCAAATCCTATATTGTATAAAGCATGCACCAACTTTTCTTGAAAACTAAATAGACTTTATCTACAAAAGTGCTCTTCCAAATATCATTGCGATACCCTTTTTCCACATTTTGTGTATCTAAACCATTGTTGAGGATGATGTATGGTACATGTCCATTAAAGGCAGGGTGTACATTTGGTAATTGTCAAAGACCAGTATCCTCACTTGGTTTATCCCAGCACATGCATAAAATAGCAAGCCTGTGAAAATTTTGGCTCAATTGGTCATCAAAATTGCAAGAAAATAATAAAAGAATAAAACACCCTTGTTGTAGAAATGTGTGCGTCAGATGCCTGAAAAAGGCTTCATGCCTGGAGC
Source organism: Plazaster borealis (assembly GCA_021014325.1). Lineage (NCBI taxonomy): Eukaryota > Metazoa > Echinodermata > Asteroidea > Forcipulatida > Labidiasteridae > Plazaster > Plazaster borealis. The sequence goes on from CM037461.1 coordinate 6,960,320, forward strand.
CTTTCTCAGATTCACATTTTCTGGTGAAAAATCACCTCTTTCTCTAAAACTACATTACTTCAAAGGATCTCGTTTCTAACAATGTTTTATAATATGAGGTGCTCTTTACCAAGTACATGTAAGTTTTTATGGTCATTAACTTTTGTACCACACCTTTAATTTGCATATCCCTAATAGTCAGTGTGCTGTGATATAACCATGTACATGTTATGTAGTTCAACAATGTATCCATTATGTGCTGGTAGTAATATGTAAGGGTGAAATTTAGGTTATCTAAATAAAGTGTGCCTACAGTGTACATGTACTACATGTATGTTTGTATAACTCTCAAATTTACATTGATCTCAAATTGCCGAACATGCTCACTGCCATAAGCAACTGTACTGGTAGTTGCATCTCATCATGCATACATGTATGTAGCCTAAATTCTTGCTTGTACGTACGGTTACATATCCGTACGATTTGTTTTTGTACATGTCCGTATAGAGTTTCACTGTAGTACAGCAGGAGTGCCCTGCATACACGTCTGTATTCAGTGTACATACATGTATAATATACCCATCTACTTGTGGATGCTAGAGCGAGGGGGCGAGACGATCAGAGCACACTTTCTGCCGCCGGGCAAGGTTAAACCTTTTCAGTCCTGGCAAGCAATCTAGACTCTGAGGGGAAGCTGAGACGTAATCAATAGAATTTTGTGAACCGTGGAGTAAACATATCCAGTTTTGTCAAAAGGCTGAGGAATTTTCGGCCCAAATTTCCCATTTTCCAAGTTGCTAACTCAGAACCGAAATGTGAGTCTTTTACACATTGAGGGTCAAATTTACAGATGCCAACACCTTTCAGTCTTTTTGGGTGTGTATTTTGTAGTCCATGTAAAGTACAATGTATGTGTACATTAAAGATAGGTACACTGTACCTTGTGTCTTGTGTATAAGAACAATTTTAGTAGAACAAGAACAACACGAGCGGTTAAGAGCACCAGACTCAAGCTCCGGTGTTTCTGATCAGCAGAGTGTGGGTTCGAGGCCCGGTCGTGGCACTTCTGTCCTTGAGCAAGATACTTTACCAAAATTGCTTTGTCCTTCAGATGGAACATTAAGCCATTGGACCCGCAGGATTGGTACATGCAGTGGACGTAAGAACCCAAAACACTTATCGAGGAAGAGTAGGGGTTAACCCCAGTGTTTCTGGTTCACATAGCAAGCAAGCACCCTTGTTTCCTAGTTTCCTCAGGCTTGCAAGCTAATAATAACTGAAATGTGTTTGTTGGATAATAAACACAGGGGTTTCGTATAAAACAAAATAAACGATCGAGAAATGTAGGATGTCATCAAGACATAATATAGTTTATTGACTTATTAATGAAGTTGTCACAGTCCCAATATGGTGTATCAATTGTCCCATTAAGTTAAGAAATGTAAAGTTAAGTATTGAAATTGAATCCGTTTTTTGAGAACGCTGATAACTTCTGATGACATCGACAAGCCTGTATTGAGAAAGCTTAACATCTTTATACAGAGAAACCATGTGAAATTTTTTTCATTCAATTTGCTGTAGAGGTATCTTAATTTTCACACTCTTATTTTGTATTGTGAACTTCCTGTTTGAACCAAATGGAAGGGTCAAATTGGGTCATGTGTGAGCATGAAATGTGACACTGGTATTGAGCTAAAATATGTCGCAAAAGCTATAAATTTATGTCATGCGGTTCAAAAGATGCTATTTTTTAAAACAGTTTTACTTTGGCAGTTCCTGTCGTGAGAGGGCGCTATACAAGTTCACTGTGGTTTCTTTTGTCACATGTCTTCGGATCCCTTTTGCAGCTTGTGCCGATGTGTTGACTCGGTCCTTTGAGCTCTATATCGCGATGCCTCAATGCGTAAGTCGTAACCGAGAGACGACCAAAAACTATTGAATATCATCAACGAGGGGTGCAAACAATTTGATCAAATATTTGTTATTTACGGAATGGTGTAAGATGAATTAGGCTTATTTTAGAGTTTCATTTCACCTTTCAACTGGATTTTTAATCTCGTGAATTCTGTGCTTGGCTGAAGGCATTTAAACGCAAGCAACCGGAGTTGTATCACAAACTTGTATTTGTCCTGAAAATGACCAAGTCCTCTGCTCGCCACAACTTTAGAAACATCTCTAATACAGGTGTTAGTGCTGCAATGTTGACGTCATGTTGTTTGTGATCTACGTTAGAGCATAGGGGTTGATTTGGTATATTGGTAGTTCCTGAGATCGAACGCTCAAAAGTTTCATATGTTAAGCAATGAGATTTTTGTTCGAAAGAAGTATAATAATAAAGAAAAGAACAAAAACTTGATGAAAACAAAAATCGTTTTGGCTGTAGGGCCGAAACTCCTAATAAATGTTCGCACACAATGATCTTCACAATAAAACGTCAAAGTGTAAACTACATGCCACTAGAGTGATTTGCTAGGATCCTTTCTCACTTGAACAAAATCCAACACCGTGAAGTAATAGTACATGTAGGTAACTCAACTCTCAGATTTACCTCTGATTGATTGAAAACTGATCCCATGTACACGTAAAGCATACAGTGCAGGCCACTCAGTCAAACAGAATAAAAAAAACATGCTGCTGGATTTTGAAGGGTTGGGGATTGTTATAGAGTTAGTGGTTGTCATGGTTTTTCTTCCTCTATTCTTACAGGCCTGGAATTTCATCTTTGGGAAAGTTTTGGAGGGGCACCAAGGCCCAGACCAGGGCCTCCAATGCTTCTGTGTAATTCCAGGCCTTTTTTTTTTACGTAAAAAAGTACATTTCTATTTTATTTCTCCTTCGGTGATTGCTTTACCAAGAATGAGCTCATCTGGGCCAACATGATCATGGAATTTGGCACACAGGGGCCATCGCAGATTTGTTCTTTGATAGGTACATGTAACAAGCATTTTTGTTTGTTTTAAATGGTTGCCATTGTACATATATTTTAAGGACAGAATAGGTCTGACATAGGCTTGGCTGTTCCTTGCAACAATCTCAAACTGTTCTGACTACCCTTCTAGTTGTACAGTACATTTTGAGTCAAATAATAAACCTAAATAAAAATAGAATAGCCCTCCGCACTAATGACGTCAATTTTGCTCAAAATACCTGTATGTCAGCCAAACATTCCATCACTAGCTCTCATGCGATCACCGCATTGGCACGCCAGACTGCATTTAGTACAGTCAGTACACGCGAGTAAACATAAAACTTGGACATGTATGGGTTCATACGTTAGTGTCTGAGATCTGAGTACGAAGCTTCTATTTTTAGCATTAGGGTGGAGTGCGATTGAATTTAAATCTGCAATGGCCCTATAGCCCAATATCCTTTTGAAATTTTAGACTTTGAATTAATGTAAATCTAAATCTGATCACGTCATTACAGAGGTGTCTTTAACTAGCGTAGATCACTGTGTGTGAAGTTTGAAGGTTACACATGTATGTGCGATTGGGAAGTGTGTCTTTATTAGCGGACAACAATTGACAGCTGTATTAAAGACTAACCGGAGACTACACCGCATGGTCATGAAGATGTTGAATGCATCTATACGTGTAATGTGTACATGTACATGTACAGAAAACTTAGTGTAAATTGTAACCAATGTCAATGTGGGTATATATGAACGTGCGCTTTAACATCCTGTTTTGACCGGAAGTAAAGGTCAAACGAGTGTCATCTCTTTGCAAAAGTTTGAGCTGGCTCAAAGATGTACAACCTCATCTAAACATTGTGATTAAATGAGAAGTAGTTCTTGGGATATGAACTTTTGAATGTTCAACTTCCGGTTTTGAACATAAAGACGAGGTCAAATCGGGGTCACATGTGTAATATGTTTCTTCAGTTTTCCAAGACCTTTCCCATGTTTCTGACGATGCATAGATTGTAAAAATTCGTTGTATGGTTTAGAAGTTATGATTTTGTGAGACACTAAACTTTAATTTAGTGTATTTCGACACCTGGTGCATCACCATGATGTTTGAACGTTTAGGTATATGTAGAACCTAAGGTCTATGCATGTGAGAATTTTCAAGACTCTAAGAGCTTAGCAAGTAAGGGAAGTCTTGCTGAGAAGGTTCAGTGATAAGAAGAAGAAGAAACTGAAGAACAAATAAAAGCAGAACAATTTCAAAGATCTGTTCAAGTGGTGCCCGAACACCTAAACAAACAATTCCAAATTTCTGTAGGATCTTTGATATTTAGCATCATCGAACCGTGAAGAAAGAAACATTTTTACGGAAGGGTTGTGATGGTTACCATCATTGCTCCATTAACCAGAAAACATTGCTTAGCAATTTCCACATCTACTTTGTGAGCTTAAGCATCTCTATGAATTTGGGCCCCGGTTAAAGGAAACATGAAGGAACCTGTGATAATAAAACATGGGTTTTTTAATAACCAAAGAGACAAGAGTCTGCCTTTTTAGCAGTTTAGATGAAGGTATTCTTCTTGACATGGAATTGTTTTGCCCCCCCCCCCTTGTGAATGCCCTGGAGCATTCTTTTCTCAAATAGCCATTACAGAAATGAAAAGTCCTGAAATCACTTGGTTGCCAGGGTTACCTTCGGCCTGAGTGGTTCAAGTCTCAAGGTCAAATTAAATGGATTGTTGATGGTCTGGTGAACATGTGATGGTAACATGGTGTTTTTGTACAGTAGGTTGCCTTTACCAATTTCATTTCGTTTTCATTTAATATTTCTGGTTGTGAATTAAGGCAAGGAAAAGTGAACTCAAGCCAAGAACCCAATGGAGAAAAGACAAAAGAATTTCGGTGTTAAATGTGGGAGGAAAACCCCATCTAGGATAAGGGGGAACCCAGAGAGCTGCTTAAGCACAACAAGTAGCTAAGCACAACAAAATTATGCTTACAAGAATAAGGTTACCAGCCAAACTACTATGTCACATGTACAATTTCTGACTGGTATCCTGCTCATTTCAGCAGACAATTGTTAAGCAATATTTTCTGCTTAAGCAGCTCTATGAAATTGGGCACAGGCCTGCAAGCCACATACACCAAATCACATCCCTGACTTCATTGAGTACCACACAATGACTCCAATCTCCTTGAAATTGATTTTTGTTGTAAGGCTCCATCGTGTGTCTGTAATCACCCCCCCCCCCCATCCCCAACTCCCAAGCAAGGAAAACAGATGTGTGTAGATGCACATTATGGCACCACCAACACTTCATTGAGTACTCTCCATGAAACCAAAGTCTTGTTTAAAACATTGTTCCCTTGTCAGCGTTCTCCCTTAACAGTGGTCCGCTGGCCAAATGCCAGTTAAAACACCTGAGGACCAAAGTCAAAGTTTACTCCAAACGGTCGGGCTGGCCAGTTCATTGATGAAAAGCATCTCTATTTCATTTGAAATGTGGACTACTGTAGGTGACTAAGGAACAAGCTGGTTGACTAGTGAAACAGCAAGCTAACTGGTCCTGTCACTAAAAACATTACCCTGTTTGTCATTCATCATCATGCATTAATGTTCCTGGGTGTTCTAAAGTGTTGTGCATTTACATGCTACCTGTTGTCTCACAAATTGGTAAGCATGGCAATGTTGCCGCGTGTGACTCTGCTAGCTGGATGCACCTGCTGGAAGCACCTCGATTCTGACCCTTTTTCAAGACCCTTAGAAACGACAGATCAAAAATTCCATAATCATCCCTCCCTCTACTGTGAGTACCTAAAACTCTTTGGGTAGTTGTGCTGCATTAATACAACAGCACCCCCTCTTTTTTTTGAAGATTCTATTAGAAGAATCATTCCTACCTTATCAAAAGAAATCTCTAAGATGCATTTAAAAGCAAATATCAATGTTGAATTCCCTTCTATTTCAGTACTGTGCTCTTACGTGTCTCAACTCTTGCTTGCATGTAACTTAGCGCCCAGCACCCATCACCCACCATGCCCACTGGCAAATAGTGTTCTCGCAGTCCTGCATAGTGATTTGTACTGTGACATCACACTTTGCTTGACATTTAAGATTGATGCACATATTCAGATAAATCTTAGGCCATATCTGAAGGGGGGCTTTGGCTATGGCTACAGCTACGACTGTTGCTAAGGGTGTTACTAAGGACATCCAGTACTTCCGATCCCTTAGCTGAAGCTGCCAATTTTAGACTTGACCTTAATTCTTTATGACATCACACTTTGCCGGACAAACAAAGCCTCCTGATTACAAATCCTTCAGGTTTGTTTTTTTTACATCAATAAAGGGACGGTACGTCATTGGTTATTGGAAGAGTACATGTACATTCATTCCAACCCTCAAGTTCTTGAGAAACTTGTCATAAAGGAATGGTATATCAATGTCACTCAGATGTAACATGCATACCTTTAAAGATTCATGAGGTATGATTTAATATGAAATATCATTCCACCAACCTATTTATATGTGTGCGTCTGTGACTGCCGAGAAAAAACGAGAGCAAATTGTGACGATTTTAATATGTTAGACAGACTTTGCTTGTGGATTTTTTTTTCACCTTACTCGGGAAAGTACTTTGTATACAGTGCTGAAAACACATCGGTGTAAGGGTAAAAAACAAATTATAATCCTTTTCCCTGATGCAAAACTAACATCTATTAGACAAACCTTGTTGAATTAAAACTCACATGTTCCAACAGTGGTCAGCTGACCATCACTCCAAAATGATACAAATTGCATTTTTCTTTTAACTGTTCAAAATGAAATACTACCCGGTGAAATAAATTCACCAGAATAATTTGTACTTTTAGTCAAGTAAGTCATTTTGTAATATCTTGTAAGTACGTTATGTTTTTTCATGTCTGCAGATGATACAATCTACCTTTAAGTACATTACTAATCTAATAAGTCAGGTGTTTACAATGGAATAGGCAGTAATTGACATCTGTACATGTGCTCATAATTTGGATCAAATAAATATTGGCAAGATGCTCTACACCATCCAGATCCCAGGCCAGGAACGAACCTGATGACTGAGATTCCTGATAGGGTCGCTACGGCGATGCATCTCTTAACAATATTCAGTGGTCTCTGGAGGATGGAATGTTGACATTCATGCTCTTCGATAAGAGGATGGAAGTGCCAAAGCCTTTTCTGATTAGTGGGATTTAAGAGGGATACAATTCAATTCCTAATCAGTTAAAGTCGCATCATAACTTTGTCAGGGTACATTATGATTTACATTTTCCCCTTTCTTGGTACAATTGGTGTATATACCCCTTGCATGGGAGGCGACCGTGGCATGCTCACCATTTTGGGAGTCAACAGGTAAGCGTGTAAATGCCACGTCGCCTGAGATTTCCACTACACTTACACACAGGGCTCAATTGGTCATCGAAGTTGCAAGAAAATGATGAAAGAAAAAACACCCTTGTTGTACAAATTTGTATACTATCAACAGCTCTCCATTGCTCGTTACCAAGTCAGTTTTATTTTAAATACATTTTTTGAGTAATTACCAAACGTGTACAGTGCCTTTAAGCAATCATTATTACTTCGACCTTCAGATGGGGTGTAAAGCTGTTGGTTCTGTGCATTTTGCAATGCACGCAAAAGAACCCAGATACACTTATTGCTGAGAGAAGGGGTTTGCCCGGGTATTTCTGGCAGTGGCTGTTGAATGTGTCGCATCACCTTGTAAACCCTTAAAAAGTGCTATACATGTAAATGGGTCTCATAAATCTCCAACTTCAAAACCTGTCTTTGAAAGTGTATCTATGTTTAAGCGCCTTGAGCACATTATTGGTGGATACGTGCGCTATATAAGACTCCAAGATTTATTCCTATTTTGCATGCATTTGGTTGCCTCCAAGTTGGCTGTAATAATTGCTACTTGACATGCATGAGAAAAAAACATGAATACATATTTGCAGTAATTTTAACAAAAAATGGACACGGAAACTCATCCTCCCCACACTCTTTAAAACACCCCCAAAACAACAACTTTTAAACAATGTGGACGACACTACCAGAGATGACCTTGCCTCATTTGAATAAATGAGTATGGAATAATTGTGTTATAAACGATGCTGCAAAGTGTTTGAAGCGTTGCGGCAGTATACATGGCAAAATAAAGGGGGATGTGTGGTCTCCCAGTCAAATGACAAAGATCAGTGCGTGCTGTGGATAAAATGAAATTTTATTGCTATTCAGAGCAAACCTACACAGTGATATAGACCCAATTCACCTGACGTCATCACCCATCATAAAATTTGTGTTTCGCCAACTTGGGAGGCATATTCCCAATGGGTTACTGTGCAATCTGTAATTTAGGCATCACTCATGTGCGCACCTTATCTTTTACGTATGCAATTTGACTCCCAAAGTGGCAGACCATGGGCAGACAGTAGCCTTGTGTGACGTGAGCTTAATTTCCTTTAGGCAAACAAAAAATTAAAACAATGTTAAGGTGTCCTGTCTTTTTGAAAAAAAAATGTAGGAGGGCCTTTTTTCCCCCTTTTTTTTCCCTAAATGGCCGCCCGACTCATTTTTCAAGACAATCGGCCAAGCTATTTTTCCAGATGGTTGCCAGCTTTTTTCAAAAAGGCCGCCACTTGGACTCAGGAAATGACATATTAGCTTCTTATGGGCAAGATACAACAGAACAAGTAAAAAAAAAAATAACTTTGTTCATCAGAGATCGTTAAAATTTATCTTTCTTTTTGGGGGGTAAAAAAAGGGGGAAAAAAATAAATAAATAAGCAGGCAGCCTCTAAAAAAGGAAGCGGGTGGGGATGCTAAACATGATTTTTTAAACATTATTTTGCCTAAAACCAATACTTCAAGATGTCTGTTGAAGATGAAGGTCCTTGCAGTTCCATTAGCTGACCTCAAGATGGTTACCGCATTTAAAGAAGGGATTGACAATTACATCAAGTGGTACTTTTACTCTTAGTGAAGTGAAGGTAAATTGTTTTGATACAAAGCTTTGATTGACCTCAACAAAAATAGATACATTTGTCTATTTACCATGTACCCATGTAACTACAATTGCAGATGAACATGTAACCTTGACAATTTCATTGTACAATGTAGGCCTACATGTTATAATAATAATAACAGTAATAATAATAATATGAAATTTGTAAAGCGCCATCTTTCTATGACCAAACATATTCTGAGGTGCTGAAAAAAGGAAAAATTTAGAAAAACATGCATTACAAGATACTTTATCAAAGTTTACAGGGGATGTAATTATAGAGCACATTACAATCATGCACAAAGCAGACACACGATTTGTTTTAAACAGCGTATGCCAAAGCAGTAACTTTTGGTGAGCCAATCAGCGTTGATTTTCAGTGCTTCCTACAAGGGGTAAGCAACGAGAGGTATCGATACGGCGCGCTGCCTATGGTAGTGAGGCTGATTCGCACATGACCTAATTGTCATGGCACCAGACTCTTTTTATTACCAACTTCAGTTTGGTACTTGGCTGTGTTGGAATTAGTGGTTGTGGCTGCAACTTTGGTCACCACATGAATAAAGTGATGAAGCATAGGATAATAATAATAACACTCAGCACTTAATCACACCCCTGGGGCATATCAAAGCACTCATTATTTGTTTTTCAACAGGATAAGCAGAGCTACATGTTTTGAATTATGAGACCCATTTTTGTAGCACCTTCTGAGGGTTTACAAGGTGCTGCGGTGCATTCAGCAGCCACTGCCAGAAACACCGGGGCAAACCCATTCTATTCGCGATAAGTGTAACTAGGTTCTTTTACATGCCATACACAACACACGGGACCTACGGCTTTATGTCCCATCCAAAGGACGAAGCAATAATGGTTAAGTGTCTTGCTTAAGGACACAAGTGTCGTCAAGACTGGAACCCAAACCCACACTCTGCTGATCAGAAACACCAGAGCTTGATTCCAGTGCACTTGACCGCTCGACCACGACACGCCATTGCAACACCCTTAGCAACAGCCACAGCTGTAGCCACAGTCTCCAATTCAAACATGGCCTGGAATTCATTTGAATGGGAGAAAAATGAGATGGTTACACAAAGATCATCAAGGCAATTTACCTACATGTACTCCCAGGCAACATACCTTGTACACAAAGATAATTTCTGGCCAGGACTAATTTAATTTCCACCAGGTTGAATGCAAAGTAAAACAGTACATTCGGATCTGTCTTTCAACATTGAAGAATACATTCTTTTCATCATAGTTTGTTTTCAGGCGAATTCAATTTCCACCAGATTGAATACAAAGTAAAACAGTGCATCCGGATCTGTCTTTCAACATTGAAGAATACATTCTTTTCATCATAGTTTGTTTTCAAAATGTAAGTTGATTATTGTGATAGTCATACCAATGTTGAGACCTTCTCTGTTATAATTGGCATTAACTGTCTCCTCACTAGATGGTTCCTCTCAACAAAGCATCATTGATCGCCGTTAGCAGCCGGCACCCTGGCTACTCAGTTTACAAACCCTTGACTGTTCGCGTGAGGTTCATCTTCTCTATACTAGATTGGCTTCTGTCAAATCCTTTGCAGAAAATTACATTTTGAGAAGAAACCATTTGAAAAACATAAAAAAGTGATTGGAATGCATTTAGTTTCTCTGGTTATTTGCGTACACTGGAATTTGATTTCCTTTTTATTTTCTGATAACAATTTTGGTTGTTGTCTTAGAAATACACTGCATTTTGAAAGATGTAAAATAGTTTTAAAGAAAACTGCATTTCAAACATCTTGTTTTCATGTGATTATAGCTTTCAAGTGCGCATATTTTACTGCAAAAAGGAAAAGTTCTTTTTCAGAAGACATTCAGAAATAATATCCACATTTTTTACAAATTAAATAGTTTAATTCAATATTTGCCAATTTGATTTGACACTTTCTAAGGGTTTTGTTCTGACTAATTGGATGCATATGTCCGTGTGTGATGAGAAATTGGGGCTTGATAAAGTCTAAAATGTATAGAAAGGAAAACAAAACCATTCTCTCACACCACACAGATTGCTGTTTGGCTTCGCGAAACCTTCATTGAACATGGGCAAGGCAGTTGTACTGTAAACAAAGTTCAGTCTTTATTGCTGATTCTTAATGGCAATTCAGGCCGATGCTTCATTCCTGGCATTTGTTTTTGATTTATTGTTGTCATATTTCCCAGAACAAAACTAAAAAGCCACTTAAGGGGGAAGGTACAATGTCTATTTGCATGGTTGCAATGACAGAAAAAGGATGGCCTGGCATGCTGAAGTTTGATGAAAAATTAGATAAAACATCAACGATTACAACATAAATACACAAAAATTAAGATACATCAAATTGTTTTATTTTATTTTTTTATTAAAAATTGAAAAGACAAGCAAAATTCTGGGCCAGACAGATATTGTTATAACTATCCCAACATTATTGAAATTTTTTGTAAAACGTTGATTACAACAACTAAATAAAAAAAACAAATTAATAAATACAAGTAGAGGATACATCAAACTGCTTAAAGAACAGCCATTTATATATTTTTTTAATTAATGGTCATCAATGGAAATAGTTATTTGAATGAAACTTGCTTTCCCTTCAAACTTTGACCAACCTTCTGACCTTGTCCGTTGTCAACACAAGAGTGACACAGGGAAACTCTTCGAAAATATTGCAAGAACCTTGTCATTATTCATTTTTTAAACAAGACTTGGACTTATAAGATCTTTTAGCACCCTTTGCTTCAGCAAATACATAAATTATACTCCTTTCAAAAATCCGATGGGGAGTAGATTTTAAAGTAAGCTATTCTTTGTCAACAGAGGGGGCTATTGCAGTTGATGATCGCTCACAAGGATGCATTATTGTCCTGTAGGGTCAGGATGATGGAATGACTGAATCTCGTCAAGTGAGGGCACTATACACCAACACTATTGTGTCCTAACCAGTGTAGATTAGGAAGTGTTTTGATTCCGTCTTCTTGGGATTTATCGATGTCTTTATCCCAGTGTTTTCTTTTCTAAAGAGCCTTTAAATGTTCTTGGTAAAGAAAATTATTCATTTCGGGTGAGGGTGGGGTGGGGGTGGGGAATGCTTTTGTTTCGAAATCCTACGAATGTAATTACTTCTTCATAAAAATACATTGTACATGTATGAAGTTTTGAAGTTACATCTAGAATACATGTACAGGTTAAACAAATACAAATATATTGTAACAGGAGCCTGGGTGTTCAGGGGGCTTCATTCTCTAGAGAATGGCTGGACTCTCCGACAAACATTTAGGTTTTCTGACATTTACACAAGCTACATTACAAATACACTTTACATGTACGTGACAATGAGGATGTTCAGGAGGCATCACCCCCCAAACCAAAATAAGTGAGAGGCAGGTGAACTATCCATGAAACATCCCGGGGGGAAGGAGGGGGAATATCCAGACCAAGGGGAGACTCACTCTGCATGTAGCTGCACATTTTCACGACTTGTATCAATTTTCATTTTATTTGTTTTGACTTGAGCAGATGATGCACCTCAAGGGGCTTCATCCTCCACAGAAACTATGAGCAGATAAAGTGCACGATTTAGTTTTGTTCACTTGTTAAAGCAAAGTTCACCTGACTAAACATGTCCCCAAAATGTTTGGATACAGGGAAAACTTGAACTGTGTCTGTATCAATGGGAGGCTCTGATTCTAGCCCAATGGGGCCCGGGATGATCCGAGAGGCCTTCATCCATTAGGCACAGTAAGGGGGGCAGGGGGTGACACTAGGCCTTCATCCATTAGGCACAGTAAGGGGCAGGGGGTGACACTAGGCCTTCATCCATTAGGCACAGTAAGGGGCAGGGGGTGACACTAGGCCTTCATCCATTAGGCACAGTAAAGGGCAGGGGGTGACACTAAGACCCATGGGAGTACTTCTCATTTTACTTATGATGCAGCGAATCTGTAAATCTTGTAGTATTTATCGCCTGGGAGGTTGAGGCGACTTCAACCCTCACCCCAAAGAAAAAATGTGCATGGACATTATCTCTTTCAGTGCCAAGGTGGTACATGAATGATCTATTTTATGTATTCCGAAAGCGCCATTATGGTACTGTACAATCTTTTTTATGTACTCAAAAAGTGTCATCATTTGTACATGTATGACTAATAATATACATGTACATGTTATTACAAAAGGACATTATCACTCAAGAAATACTATTGACTTTGGGATGTACCAAGGCAACACAAATCAGCAAGATACATTTTGTTTGGTGAGAAAGACTTGTTTATTTTTTCTAAATCAGAATTTCGAAAAAAGCTAAAAAAAACTTGGCATTTTAGGTTTAACACGCAAAATAAAACTGGGCACTGAAAGAGTTAAAGGCATCGTACACGTTTGGTAATTGGAGCCTATTGTTTGTTTCAAACCTATATAGTTGTATACCATAAAACTAACCTGTGAAATTTCATTTCAAAAGGTAGTAGCGTTTTTGAGATTTTGCTGAAAATCTGGAGCGGTTATTTCTACGCAGGAAGAATAATCCGCATTGGAATACACACTCTGAGAAGCGTTGAGAAGTGTTTCTCAGATTCAAATGTTTTGGGGCATAAAAAGTTATAACTTTGTCTGTAACCGCAGTACTTCCAAGTGAAAAGTTTCTCAAAATGCAATGTACTATCAAAAGCTGCTGTACTTCTTACCTAGTAAGTTTGTTGCCATTACTTATCAGAGTCATTACCAAACGTGTACGATGCCTTTTCTTTGGTGTTAACCATAGGGTGTATAAAACACCTTATGATACATAGGTTTTGCAATCAATTTCTTGTCTTTAATTTCTGCACAGTTGAAATGTTCATTCTGAGGACAGACATATTGTCATATTGATACTTCATGGGGCCCATTTCTTTGATGCCCTAGTAATTGCCTCTAATACACACTAATGTATGTATAGGTGCCCTTAAGTAAGACAGAAATCAAGAGTGCATGATATTATCAAGAACATTAAATCAAAGAAGTGCAGGTCACCTAGCCAGGAGGTATGACAACAGGTGTGCATGCCATGAATTGGACTCTGAGAAACCGAACAAGAAAAAGAGGGAGACAAAACAGAAGGTGGAGATGGACTAAGAAGACATAGGGGCATTGCTTGGCAACAGACAGCTCAGGATAGAGTGAAATGGAGAATTATTGAAGAGGCTTTCCTCCTGCAGCAGAGTGAAATAGGCTAGAAAGAATTGCTTTGCTTTTTCAATAATGAAGTGTCAGGACTGATGTATGACTATAAAGAGTGTTTGGGGGGTTTTCTTCCGGGCATACAGTACCTTCCACAAGCTTTTACTTTTCTGGCTATGCTGCATTCAATTATCCTCTTTAAAAAGGTTCTTTACAATTGTTAAGAAGATTTTTTTTTATCTAAGGAGTAAATGTCTTGAAATGAAATGAATGTAAATGAAGTACTGTATTGCTCAACGTCTGCCCTGGGCTTTGTGTTACACTTGGTTTTAATTCAACGTTTATTAAGTATCGACGTTTGCACAATGTGGTGTTCTTGAGCAGTTACAATGCCACTACATTAGGCATGTTAGGGTGCCATATGAACATGCATAGTACATGAGCATTACACAACAATACTCCAGCATTGCATTGAATGAATCCAAAATGAATGTCAAATTCATTATGCATTTGGAACAATCTTTCTCCTGCCATTAGGGAATTCATCTTTGTTTTATCTCTATTTCGTAAAGCTCTTAAGACTCGCCTCTATCCATGTTAATTTCTATATCAGCTATGATCTTGATGGAATATTAGAGCTCCTTATAAATGGTAATTTTTATGTTGCTCTTCTTGCTCAAAGCGTGTTATTAACAATCAGCACAAGTTCAAGGAGCTTCACAGTGTATTTTATGTGTAATGCATGAGAAGAAATGCTGACCGGCTTGTCTAAATTACAGCCCATGTTTGTTTAATTTTGGAGGAAGCACCAGTTGGGTGCATTGCATGGTTGTACAGTTACATATACCTTAAGGCAACCAACTCATAATGCAAAAATTCTCATCCCTGCGCGGGAACTCGTTTCATTGTTTCCATAATTGATGCTTTCACTTGAAAAATCTACAGACAGGCCGTGTGCAATTTTAAAATGCCCTCAATCTCATCGGATGTTTTTATCTTTGGTTAAATCGCTCAAAATAGTTGCAACAAAATAGATTGGTTTTGAGTTGACTGGTTCTCCATGTGTGTTTTAATATTCGCTACCTAATATGGAGACAGAGGACAAACAAAAAAGGGAAATTCTAAAGACTGAGGTGCGCCAGGAGGAATTTTGTGTACAAATTATATCGGAGGATGTTAAGTACAGGGACAAATGAAATGTCTGTTTGTGTATTAAAGGCACTGAACACGTTTGGAAATTGTCAAAGACCAGTGTTCTCAGTTGGTGTATCCCAACGTGCATAAAATAACAAGCCTGTGAAAAATTGGGCTCAATTGGTCATCGAAGATGCAAGAAAATGATGAAAGAAAAAAGCTCTCCATTGCTTGTTACCAAGTAAGTTTTGATGCTAATATTTGATTTGAGTCATTACCAAATGTGTACGATACCTTTAAAGCATTACATACAAAGTGCGGACCTAAGAAGGAAAGAGGTCCACACAATGTATGGACTTGAAGCTCTATGTGGACATTCACATTTCCACACAGTGTTTCTTACATTGTTAAGAATATGATTTTTTGTAAGTGCACAGAACAAAGGGATGTCCACAGAGTGTATGCAATACAGAGCTGCGTGTGTCTGTAACAGTTACACTTATCAATAAGAGATTTGTCCCGGTGTTTCGGGCAGTGGCTGCTGAATGTGTCGCAGCATCTTGTAAAAAAGGTGGCTCCACTACATAAGTCAGTCTGACTCTCATAACTCAATAATAATTGTGACACTCTTAATTCTTATGTAAAATGAAGACAGTGATGAAAGACATGTTAAAGCTGTCTTCATTATGGGAGTGCCGGGAAACCTGACGTGGAGGAGGCTCGATTTTATTTGAATACCTAAAGGATTAGTTAAAGGAATTGACTGAGACGTTTATAAAACTAAAAATTAACGGGGGCATGTTTTATACCTGTCACATAATAAAAGAACAAAACAAACTTGTCACCTTTTTTCAAGCGAATTGAGCACTTTATTGGTAGATACATGAACTTTTCAAGACTCCAATATTAGTATTATTATTATTGTAACCATACTTTATCACGAGGATAGTTCCTGAATCAATTTGGAGGCATATATGTGGAAGATTTAATCTCCGTAAGACAGACCTACTTCGAAGCAGGTGCATTGAAGCTCAGCCTCTCTGTTTTGCCTCTAGGAGTGTGCAACTGAATTAGTATGGATCAGATCTGCAGCTTTGCTAAACCATAGAGTTGTCTGTCTTGAGTTCACAGAAATGGACCTGTACTATACTCACTTGATGGGGGTATACATACACAGTGTACTTCACTCACTCAATAGGTGTGTACATTGTGTGCTATACTCACTCGATTGGGATAGACATGATGTTTGTGCTGTACATGTACACATGTATATTCACTTGGGGTATGAATTGTATTAGTGAGATTTGGGTAGCATTAGGTTGGCTTGTACTAACTTGATTGGTAGTATTTTTGTTAGTACATATTTGTATGCCGTACATGTACAATGCATGCAATGCAAAGTGATGTAATGGAGTGGTATCACCCCCCCAACAAACACACACACTCACCGGGATTTGCCCTGAACTCTTTCAGTGACTTGCCAGCAGTACCAGTCGGCTTGTCATTTTACTAGTCCACCAGGTTTTTCACTGGTCCATATTTTAAGGTTTTCTTTCAACATTGTCATTAGCATGGGACTTGAAATTTTTTCTGACTGGTGCTCATGTGTTTTAACTGGCATTTGGCCAGCGGAACACTGTTAAGGGAGAACACTGCGCACACGCAAGTTTGTAAACGCCTGCAATCGGACCCTTCTATTGTTCCACTTTAGTTTGTACTTAAACTTTTTGGCAACAGCTCCCATTGCTTTTATACACACTTTCCAACTGGGGACCTTCACCCAACCGGGGACTTTGTCCTCTTTTGTTATACTTTTCGCTATTTTAATCTCTGTCATATTTTGTCTGTTTAAGTAATTTTATTGTGCTATTTTATGTAATTTAATGTTTTTATCCATCCTGTTTTGGCACTTGCGCTGTTGGATGTGGCTGAAATAAAATAAAAAAATAGGTCCTTGGTTTGAATGTGGATACCTACCCTCACATACCTGCAATCAACTACCTCCTATTGTCCCTCTTTTGGGAGGACTTTTCTTTGTTCTCTCCCATTGTCCAAACAAGCTTCAACCCAATTCTTTCCTACCCCTTGCATGTGACATCACAAGCTCAAACAGCGCCCTCATTGATGTCACAGGAAGACCTGTCATTGGCTTAGAGTATGGCGCGTACACCAGGCCTCAACCTTAAGCTTCAGAGGGTCAAGGCCACTTGGCCTTGAAGGCTCCAAAAAAGAGAGGGGCACCAAGGCCAACTGAAAGGGCACCAAGGCCATTTTCAAACTTTTATTTGTTAATGACATGTATACTCCAACACGCTCACTTGACAAAAAATCGTTGCCCCAGAACACAGAATTCTTGGAAAAAATCATACAGAAAAAAATATTAAGAAAGTTAATTCCCTGCGTGCTCATCTGAAAAAATATCAATCCCGGATCACCATCGCCCCATCTCCCCACCCAACCCCAATGCTCAATAAAATATGTTGTTCCGGAAAATTCAACCAGACCTTGAAGTTGAATATAAAATTATTGAAAAACAATATTCTTAAAAATAAATATGATTATGAAAATTGAAAACGAATCCCAAACGTCTAATAATTGGCCTATGTAAACGTGCATGCCGAACATGCCGAACATGACGAGCGAGGAGGTTTATGCCTTCCGAGTTCCGGCTTAACAATCTCACCAAAAAACCCCGCGTCTAAACGTTTGCACTTTGCTGCTGCTCCAGCCAATTCGACCTCGTGCTTTTTCTTTACGTCTGTTATGGGATTGCATGATGATGGATCAATATTGAATTGATAGATTATGATAAAGATTTCCGAATTTTTTGCACCGTTAACTGCTCCGATTTTGACATTTCCACGCGTGTACACAAACGTTTGTTTGACGACGAAAAAGAAAGTTGCAACGCAGGCAGGTCGCTGGTTCACAAACATTTATCCAATACATTTATTCAAAAGAACAAGCCTTGGATACCAGCGAAATAGCGAGAAAAAAACATAGACTGAATCCCGCTCCCGGCCCCATCCCCTACACATACAGATCTCAATAGACAGAATCAATGCGAAAATGTGTAATTCAGTGTAGCGACCTATAGCCAGTCTATACATTAGAGTAGTCTGGTGCCGTGCTTTTAGTAGTAATCAACTCAACAACGTTTGATATGGTTGCCATGCCACATTCTCCACACTGCAAGTACTTCGGTATTTTGCGCGACGGCAAACAGCCTTATGAAAACTAGTGTGCGGGAGCGTACGTTACGTACGTCCAGAAACAATTTGACCTTAATTAAATGGGTCACAAACGTTAACATTATTTTTAATAACACTTTCAAATACATAATATAATGGAGTGGAAAGGGGCACGACGGCCAAGTGGCCGTAAGGTACGTGTTTTTTAAAGGGGCATCACGGCAATTCGCCGGGGCATCGCGGCAATGGCCGCTGGTGGCCGCTGTTAAGGTTGAGGCCTGGTACACTGGTGCACGTTTCCAATTGTTCAGCGATGGCGGCTATATGCAATGGGTTTATTGCAAATGTATCAGTATGCCTACCAATCTGTAATCAGGTTTGCCAAATAATAATAAATTAATAAATAAAATTATAAAATGTATAACAAATTACAGAATATCAAACACAACATTCTATTTTTGCTGTTGCCGTCAATGTCTGATGGAAATGTTGATTGAATCCTTGTAAAGCCAGACCAAATAATAGTAATAATAAATTTGAAAAGGGGAATAGTATACAAATATTGGATGCATATGAGTGCAATGTTACATAATATAATCACAAGCTGAAATTTTGACTATTCCCTTTTTCCAAGGTGAAGCCGTGTGAAATGGAAAAGCCAGATTTCACCGAGTGATTATATTCTGTGACAATGCACAAACAAAATGCATTCAATATTTGTTTTATATCTACTAAGTACTCGCTCATAGATCATTTTCATTTGAATTTTTTTCACAATAAACACAAAAAAACAAAAACATACAAACTCGCCCACCTCACACTCTGACAAAAAAACAAAAAAACTGTTATACAACGTGGACAACTCAATGTCGACATCAAACTTCCTAGGTGTATTTTAAATTTTGGAGCGTCGTGGCAGTTTACATGGCAAAATAAAAGGTTGACGTGTGTTCTACCAATTAAATGACAAGGATTTGTGTATATATGCGGTAAGAAATAATACAATTATTACCCGAACAAATATATTTAATTATTGATTTATTCATTGGAACATCTTTGTGAGTTTAGTGTACGTCTGGTGTTTTATTGCCTGCAATTTATAGTGGTTTTACATGTATATTGCCTACGTTTTATAGTGGGGGTTTTATTGCCTACATATACGTTTTATACACAAATTTATAACATAAAACAAACTGATCACCCCAATGTGCTGGCTCCTGAAATATGGTGGATGCCAGTCCATCACAGGTTACTCCCCAGCTCTCTCTGGTATTCATTTGTTGTCCTGGGTGGAGAGAAGCTATTACGATAAAGTGCCTTGCTGAAGGACTCAAATGTCGCAACTGACCAGGCAAGGATTCGAACCCACATTCTGTAAATTACAAAACTTGAGTCCAAAAAAACACCCCATTAGTTTTTACTCATTTTTTTTTTGCTGGCAGTCGTACGGCTGATGTTTATATCCACTCAGACTTTCCAATGTGTATTATGTACAGGTAGGCACCTCACTTAATACCTTCGTATCACCCGTACAAAGAGCGACATCAGGTTCTGGAAATCATGCCTTGTAAAATCCCTTTTCGGGGGGGGGGGGGGGGGTGGTAACCCCAGATTGTTGTTGTACAAATGTGGCAAACAAGAATGGAAAGGCTGCCACCATTATCCGCCCCATTGGGAGGTAAGTCTGAGCCTTTTGAAAATTCTCCTGTAGAGATTTGAATATTTCCCACATACAATTACAATTCCCTTTAAGCAACCACTGCCCTTGACCTTACAATACAAGAACGAATTAAACAATTTACTTGTCACACTTGTGATGAGGATTGGGCATGGCATTGGTGCAACTGCAGTAAAACAACATGTGATAATGTGTTACCATGCATAATATGGGCACAAAATACAGAAAGTGAAGCGAACAAATCATGAGGCATTGTTGACTTTGTGTGTTTGCAGAGGACAATTAAAAACCAAGACACTCACTACGCTTCCTTTTCTTGTGTATGGACAGGTACATGTAATACACAGGTGGGGCGTGTCGTGACCAAGCAGTCTAGTGCATCAGACAACAGTTCTGACAGCTGAATTATTGGATGGTGGGTTCAATTCCCGGTCATGACACTTGTGTCGTTAAGTACGAGATTTATTCATAATTGCTTCTTATAACCCAGGTGAATAAATTGGAGCATTGGAGGACTGAGACAGTATTGTTTTGGATTATAACCCCTAAGCACTAATTTAAGCAGCTTGAGCTTGGAGGTTGTATGCTCCCCAGGGAGTTGAGATAGCTCTAAGAATGGTCTAAGTTTGCCTGGTTAGTAGGGAAAATAATGTTGTAAAGCTTCTTGATTTACAGTCTTAGCTATACTAGTATCAGCGTTAAACAGTGGGCGGATGGCCAATTGCTAGTTAAAAAACCTGAGGACCTGTCAAAATTCTCTGCAAGTGGCCCGGCTGACTAGTTCATTGTTGGAAAGCTTTCCTATTTAACATGAATATGGACTGGTGAAAATGCTGGGGGGACTAGTGAATGACAAGCTGACTGGCCCTGCTGGCTAGTCACTGAAACAGTTAATAGCAAACCCTGAGTATGCATAATAAATGCTATATAATAACCAAGTATTACTTTTAAGGCAGGGTGCTGCCACAATGAAGACACTGCCGTTTATTGTCAAGGGCTTAGCGGTGGCACCGGACTTGGACAAAATGGGGCATTTGAGGGGCAAAGAAATGCTTTTTGGGGCAATCAAATATCTGATTTCCATTGTGTCAAAAACATTACCACAAGAGTTTCAAATAAACATCAACAGTTATGGCAACAGGTCTGGAATTTCATCTTTGAGAGGACAAGGCCATTTTCATTTTACAAAGGTCACATCCATTGGAAAATCATTAAGTCTATGGGAAACTTTTGAAGGGGCACCAAGGGCAAGACCAGGGGCAATGGAGGCCATGGTTCTCCGTGGCCTCCGTGTAATTCCAGGCCTGTGGCAATGTGGTGAGTATTTTGCTATTAAGCAAAGGCTGCTATGAAACAAGCAGAGACAGTGATAGAAAACAAAAATTCATAAAAAACTCACTTTCAGTGCTTGCCTCAAGGTAGTGTTACCACCATAACCATTGTTTGATTACCTACACTGTAAGTACATATTAGAGGTAGTATACATTATTTGCAAACAAAACTACTGAATTATTACAAAATACCGTACTAACCATTCATTAACTGTCAGTTAATGAATAGCAGTCTCAGGCATCCTATTAAATCAACTTCTCTGGTTTTTGTCTGCCATTGCAAACTGAAAAACACTTCAGAATCTAGTGCTGACATTTTCTTCTTTTTGCAATAACGAAGTTGCACATCCCTAAAATTTAATAAAAAGATACTATCTTACATGTATTATCATTACCCTTCCGGTTTTAATTTGATATTCCAGGCAAATTTTTCTTTAAGGGTGGTTTCAATGCAAATTCTAGGGATATCAAGTAAAATCAGGAGGTATTTGTGCAGTAGTTTGAGCCTGATGAAACTAACTCAGGATACACTCCGTTTACGTCATCGCCATGTATAGTCACAGCTCATTGCCTGTCAAAATATTTTTCCCCCACATCTAATGCCTCTCTCCAAGTGAAAACACAATCAGGGACCGGTCCACAAGAATATGCCATCACTAAAAAGAAATCCTTCCATTCACACCTTCCAAAAATATTCACAAAAACAACCTGCCTCCTAATCCTGGATATATTTAACAAGTAAAGCTCTCTTTTTTTTATACTTCTCTCGTCTCTCGAATCATGCCAGGCACAACCGTTTCCCGTTGTAATATGATTTGCCAGAACCAAACCCTACCAGGATATTTTTTCCCGGGTCTTTGTGACGTCAAGATAGCTTGATTGGTAATGCAATACAGTGCTACTGTTGACTGGCCGTCAATGCATGAAGCACCCCTAGTGTATTGCGATGATCTGGCACTGCTTGGGGCTTTAATAACAGTTGATAATTTGTCAATACTTGAAACTTCATGAAAAGATTGAATGGATGCATGGATTAGCGTTAACCAGACAGTCTGGTTTCCTCTCAGGAAAACATGTTTTGTTCGTTTAGGCCTATCTAAAAAATTGTGTAAGTCATTGATCTTTTCAGCTGATTGTAAATGTTTAAAGGGCTGATACAGTTTCCACCTTGGATCTTTATTAAAATAATCATGTCAGGGCTTGAATTTTACAGTGGACCACATGCAGGCCCGAGGCCAGTAGTTTTGTTGTCTGGCCACTAAACTTTTGACCAGACAAGTCCAGCGATCTTGTGTTTTTTAATTGAATATCATTTAAAGGGACACGTTGCCTTCGGGTTGGGCGCTGTTGGGCGCTTTTGGGCTATAACAAGCGTTTGATGTATAATGAGCACGGTCGGAAAGATGTTTAAAAAGTAGAATATAATTATCCACACAAACGTGCCTTAGAAATGCTTCGCTTTTGCTCACTTTCGCGAAACAAAACGCTCCGCCATTTATGGGAGTCAAGATTTTGACTCCCATAAATGGCGGACAAATTCTATTAGTCTTATTTCCAGTCGCAGCTGTTGAACTACGACTGAGCAATTATTTTATTAAAAATGTTACGATTACCATCTGTTTATTGTATTCCAATAAATATCCAACACCGAGCTGAATCTAGCACAGTATTGGGCCCGATATAGCCAGCCGGTGATTAGAACACATGCAGTACAGGAGGTGAACCAAATGTGATAGTTTGTCTCCTCCTGTACTGCATGTGTTCTAATATTCTGAATATGCTGGCCGTTCGCAAATACCTGGCTGGATATTTTGGACCCAATACTGAGCTAGCTTTTGCTCGGTTTACAAGTTGCGAGCGAGGTAGAAAATGAGATTATTACCCGGTTTTCATCTGACCATAGAGCAAGGAGATCTGACTGGTTTACCAGGCCACTGACTACGGCACTAGCGTAACGACTGTTCGTCACGCATTTTGCCCATTACATGGACGGTGGTATTTACGGCTGGAAATACGTATACGTTTCGCGGGGCAGATCTCGGGGTCAGATGGCAATGTTTGGGTTTTTAATCACCATTCACTAAAAATAACACATTAAAGGCATGTTATTGCACGAACAACTCTTAATAAGGATATGGAACACTTCCAAACAGCAAAATTACTTGAGATTTTAAGGCAACGTGTTCCTTTAAGCATAATACCTCACTGTAACCTCTTGACCACAAAACAGTATGTTCAAAAGTTGACTTGGAGTCTGATAAAATACCTGTAAATTCTACTGAGTAATGACATAATGAAGTGTACTTAATACCCATAAAGACAACTGAAATCAATCTTCTCATACAAATCTTGGCGCTTGATCAAATAAAAACAGTTAACTTTAAATGCATGTTAAATTGGGTCAGGAATTTTGTTCTTATTTTGATTCTGGTCTTGTAAAAAGAATTCTGGGAGATATGAATGTACTCATTTCGGCAAAATTCTTAATTTTGTACAAGTAACCAGGAACAGAGGTCAAGTCTCATTCTCTGGTTTCTTCATTGATTTGTTAAAATGATTTTACTTTCATATATTTCTTTGCTAAATTTCACTTTCCCTTCAATATAATATAATTCTTATTGACATAAACTATGTTAAACTAAAGTATTTGAAGAACTGGAATGACACACATGTAAAAATCAATATGGTTGGTACCAACGTGGTCCCGAAAGTTCAAATACGCGCAAGACTTGCACAGTCTATACCTATATTCATCTGCGCATTACAATTTAATTTAAACAAATTCAGAGAAGCAAATACAAATTACTCTTACTTCAAAGAATTACTTGGAAAAAGATGGGTTTTTAACTTGGACTTAAAATACATCAAGTGAAGACGATTTTCTAATACAAAGTGTGAGATTATTCCACTTTATGGGAGCAGTGTACAGAAATGCCTGATACCAATTATCTTTGCATCGTCGAATACATTTGTGACAATCCAAAAGCAATGGTTATTTTTAGGTCTTTTATTGATATTTAGTCAACTGTGATAGTATTCAGAGAGAAATTTTTTCTCTGTGTGATAGGTACAGGTAGGAAATAGTCTGTTGTGCTTTCAGATTGAATCTAATACAAAAGAGGCTACCAGTAGTGTGTATCAGTTCAATCTTGTACTTTGTGTTGAAGGTCAACACTTGATACTGTCAAAATCAAGCACCTGCCAGGGTTCTTCCCAGGAATTTTCAAAACTGGGGAGCATTCTGGACCAAAATTTTGAAAGTTTGAATTGTAAAAAGGTCCTGAATTGAAAACATTTTTTTTAGCCTGGTGTTTATCTTTAATAATGTTAATACCAATAATAATAATATGCAATTCTTATATAGCGTTGTACCACACCTGAGGGTATCTCAAAGGGCTCATCATTTTTTTCTACGAGGTATGCGGAGCTACATTTGAAATATACAATCCATTAATTTACATAGCACCATGTTACATTTTACAAGGTGCTGTGGCACAATCTGCAGCTAACCATACCAGAAAACAGCGAGCAAACCCCTTTTCCAAACAACCATACAATAAAACAACCGGGCAAACCCCTTCTCTTAACGATAAGTGTACTGGTTACTTTTACGTGCTTAACACAACACACAGGAACTACAGCTTCACGTTCCATCTGAATTGAAAACAAATGTTTTTACCTGGTGTTTATCTTTAATAATGATAATACCAATAATAATAATATGCAATTTTTATATAGCGTTGTATCACACCTGAGGGCATCTCAACGGGCCCATTATTATTTTCTACGAAGTATGCGGAGCTACGTTTGAAATATACAATCCATTAATTTACATAGCACCATGTTACATTTTACAAGGTGCTGTGGCGCAATCTGCAGCCAACCATACCAGAGAACAACAGGCAAACCCCTTCTCCAAACAACCATACAATATAACAACTGGGCAAACCCCTTCTCTTAACGATAAGTGTACTGGTTACTTTTACGTGCTTAACACAACACACTGGACCTACGGCTTCACGTCCCATCTGAAAGAGGAAGCAATTTAGAGGTTAAGTGTCTTGCTTATTTATAAGGACAAAGGTGACAGACCGGGACTCGAACCCACACTCTGCTGATCAGAAACACCACAGCTTAAGTTTTAAAAGCCTAATAATGTGCATTGCGTGGTATTCTAAATGGTTGTATCTTTATGATTTTTGTGAACTTGATTTGAAGTAAAGAGAAAAAGTATTTATTCATTTGTTTTTGTTTGCGTATTGGCCGCAATGTATGCGTATTGGCCCAAAATTTGTGCGTATAGGCCGATATGCTAGCTTGTGCATGGGGAGATCGCATGTTAAGATTTTAACAAAAATGTTTTTTTGTTTGTTTGTTTGGTTTTATTTTTTTAAATTTGATCCCCTGGTAATTATAAATCACATACTTCACCTTTATAAAGGGAATACAGCTAATCCGCTAAGCAAGATTACAAGTACATTAGCTTGCAAGGTAAGATGGTCTGGTTTAAAGAAAAAAATGTGTCATGAACATTTTATTGGAAGAGGTTAAATTATTTAAAGTTCTTCTGAGAATGTCAAAAGCTGGGAAGAAGAATAAATGGCACTGACTTCTCCAGATCAGCCGATAAACCAATTACATACAACTTGAATTCTCATCATTGGAGCTTAAACAATCTGCAGATGCAGTTTCTGTGTCTGCCCGTACCATTACATGTAGTACAGATGTATATAAAATAGAGAAGAACATTTTTCTAATTCCAGGAAGAATATTACAACTTTAACTTGTTTATTTTAATTTTTTTGAATAACAACATACATGTACTTGCTGAAGTTCATCAAAGACATGCTAAGCATAGTTCTCACTTGACGCTACACAGTATATATAAAGTCAGACATCTTTATGGGCAAATAAATCATTTTTTGAAGACACGACTATATGTGTTTTGTGTAAGTACCGTATCCGGCATGTGTGAGTTCTATCAATTTCCTTAGAACCACTTGGCTGCGAAGAAAGCAATAGATTGCTTGAAGCAGCCTAAAGCCAAAATCTAAGTTGCTAGTATAGATGGTGTCTGTTGGGAACTATCTGTACATACATATTGTCTAGTCACCCCATACATGTAGAGCGAGGACAGTAATTAGCACTGGTCTTTAAAACAGCTGTTTTGCAATGTCGGTGACACTCATAGAACCTTTGAAGTCCTTTCAGTTGAAACTCTGTCTCTGTCCTTGCTCTATGGTCACCGTACATGTAGTGCACACAAGTTATTTTTCGTATACTAGGTTTCTAAAGCAGTTAATATTCACACAGGGTTTTTTTCCATTTATTTCATACAAACATTTTCCCAGATCACAGTAATGCAGATAGGAATTTCAGAGTTCTGCAGTACCAGTACCTTGATGACCTCGCTATTGTTAGACTTGTTAAGATCGTCGAATGAAAATTTCTTTTACTGTTAACCACCCCTAACCACCCATTGAAACCTGTTTTGTACACGTCTAATCTGAAGCTCAGCCATACATTGACTGTCCAACCCTGTAAGGCTTCCATATCTTATCATCACTGCATTCATGAATGAGTAGCACCCCTTTCATGACCACTGGACGGTCCGCTCCAGCCTCATTCAATGCGCATGCATACTACGTATACAGTAAACCCCCCAATGTTAATGGCATCATCATTAATAGTAATAGCATACACTGTAACACGTCTACCAACTCGGTGGCTGCACCGGAGTCTAGCAGCTCAGCTCATCCTGCTGGCTATATGTCCAGCGTGCAACCTTGCCTTGTAAATATTTGAGTGCTGGAAACGTGCGTAGTGACAGTGCAGCGTCCGTACCACACACAAGACAAATTAAGAGCATCGTTGAGCCTTCACCACCATGGACGGCACGGCATTCCGTAAACACATGGCTAAGATTTACGGTCAGTGAATAATTATTTAGTTGTCACATCAGTGTCATTTTATATTTGTTGCCAGCTGAATTGATTTCCTGTTTTTGTTTCATTTTTGTTTATTTTTTTAAATATTTTTTGTTTAGTATTGAGGGCTGTGTAAAAATGATTCTGTCTGTGGGGAAATTAATTTGGCATCTTGATAGACTGTGGATGATTTGGTTGGAGTGAATGCTGCCTTGACATTTTCATATTGGCCAGTCACATGCTGGAAATTGTATTACTACTCTCATTGCGGTATATTAATATACCCCATTGGGGATTACAATAATTACCCCCGGTTGGGATAGCCAGTTGGAAACGGCTTGCTGCTGGTGATACACATGGACACTGTGTGCATTATGTGATTACAATGCATCAACATTGGTTTGCATTGGATTGAGGTAGATAAATGTACCCATTGGGAGATACAAATGTACCCATTTTGGGATATTAATGTTTCCATTGGGTGATATGAATGTACCCATCTGGGGATATGAATTTTGTCCTTTGGGTGATACCAATGTACCCATTTGGGGATACACATTTGTTCCTGTGGGTGATATGAATGTACTCGTTTGGGGATATGAATGGTTCCATCGGGTGATACGAATGTACCCATTTGGGGATGAATGTTTCCATTGGGTTATACGAATGTACCCATTTGGGGATGAATGTTTCCATTGGGTGATACGAATGTACCCATTTGGGGATGAACGTTTTCATTGGGTGATACAAATGTACCCATTTGGGGATGAATGTTTCCATTGGGTGATACAAATGTACCCATTTGGGGATGAATGTTTCCATTGGGTGATACGAATGTACCCATTTGGGGATGAACGTTTTCATTGGGTGATACAAATGTACCCATTTGGGATGAATGTTTCCATTGGGTGATACAAATGTACCCATTTGGGGATGAATGTTTCCATTGGGTGATACAAATGTACCCATTTGGGGATGAATGTTTCCATTGGGTGATACGAATGTACCCATTTGGGGATGAATGTTTCCATTGGGTGATACGAATGTACCCATTTGGGGATGAATGTTTCCATTGGGTGATACCAATGTACCCATGTTCGGGGATATGATGACAAATGGGGCATTAGGTATCTACCACTACATGTTGTAGCAAATTGAAGAATGGATCCTTTTGCATGGTGGGCCATTCAGGGCTGATATTTTGTTCTTGTACATTTAAGGGCAAGGCATTTTTACCATACTGTCTGAGGGAACCTAACATTTTTACTGGAGTATGTTAAGGGGCATCAAGGCACTGTTTAGGGGCATTGGGTTGATAGCCTCCATTGCCTCCATGAAGTATCAGGCCTGGTAAATGTAAAACAAAAATACCCTTTAACCCTTTCATGCACCATTTATTTTTAGAGATAAATTAATCATATGGACACTTTAATTGTTTATTAGTTTTTTTGCAAATGGCGACCTCCCCAAACAGGTCACAATAGAACCCTCAAGAGTCCTCTTTCCCATTCTGAAAACTCTGTGGCCGTGTGATCTTTATTTTTTGTTTTAAAACTATTTTTCTGAAGTGATTTAAACATGGTCGCTAGCGACCGGTCGGCGCATGAAAGAGTTAATACTGATGTAATTGTGCATCGGGGATAAAGAATATAATTTGTTTTTACCCTTACACCGTACTTTCCCGAATTCTGTGAACAAAATCCACAGGCTGTTGTTGCATCCTTGAGGATTATGTCTACACCCACCCCCCACACAGGTGTGTCTACATTTTCCCTCATTGTTACTGTTTATTGAGGACATAAATTTCACATGACCCTTTAATACACTAACCTCGCCCCCTTATAAATGATGTTGCCATGAAGTCCCGCTGATTAGTAGGTTTTTATTTTTTAATGACAAGTTGAAGGTAATTTGAAGGTCTGGATGGGGCTCAGGTGTGGGCAAGGGCATCCCTTGAGCCCTGTTCCTCCTACACATGTACATTTTACAAAATATAGTGTCCTTTGGCAAACATCACTTTCAAAATGTTCACCCATATCAATAATTAATATTTGTATGTTTGTTATCTGTTATCAAAGTTACTGAAATTCCGTTGGACATTTGCTACGTGATATTTGAAGCTTTGCATGGTGTAGAAATAGCTACGTAAACTTGCGGGTATACAACCATGTGTAAATCTCTTTTGGGAGGAGTCTTGGCTCTAGTTTGGTCTCAGCATTTCAAACAGTCTACTTTGAGAAGAGAATATTGTTAGAAATATCATGAACAATTACTGATGTTCATTCAGGAAAGTACAAATTAGAAACAATTTATATTACCTTGAGGTAAATCTTTCAGAGGAAAAGCATTTCCCATGCAGTCAGGAAAAACATTTTGGCCTTTGCAATTATCTTATTTTGTTCTTTTCTTTTCCCCCATGACAATCACAGGGATGTGATTTTTCAGGATTGTTTTTTAAATTTCCTTGAGCCTTTAAATCTTCTTGAAGAAAAGCAATCACCAAAGGAAGAAATAAATAGTCCATGTTGTTTCTAAACCCGTAGTTTCGTATTTCTGGTGATGCACAAAGTCTTTAAACCTCCTGAATTTTACTTTCTGAGAGGTTGTGGTCTCTTGAAAGGGGAAACCAAGACCTGTATGCCATATTCTTCAGGAATGTTTACAATCATCAAATCTCATACCTGTAAATTATTATACAAGCTGAAGCTGGAAGGTCAAAATATAAGTTCTCTTTGGTGGAAAGATAATCAGTATTCATTATTGCTAATGCACGTGACTGTACATGGAACATGACTACGATAATGGGTATGAGAATGTTATTAATCTAAAGTATTGATGCATGTGAGCGCCTTTTGACAGGAAATACAATAACTTTCCATCTGTCACGTAAGCAGTTTTTCCAGTAGTTGTCTAAAACCACACAAAAAGTGTTTCAACAATTGAATGGACATCATCACCATATACAGCAAAATGTCTTTATTTTTCACTTTTCATGCAACTTGGCTGGGGATTACTTCAAACTACTTTTCATGGGTTGCATGTATCTGAATCCAAGATTATAATGAACATAATTTGAGTTGATTAGTTTGATGTTAAATAAATAAATAAATAAATATGAAGACGGTCATGGTAGAAAACTTTTCTTAAAATATTTTGCCTGAAATGCTATAGTTTTTTAGAAACAAGTGTAACAATTTTTTTGATCTCACAAGACCAAAACTCAATGTTTGAAAACTGTGTAAACGCACAACCTATTATTACAATTTTTTTCACTATTTCCTTGTGACTCCTTCACTCCTATGACAGATTGAGCTTAAATTTTCACAGATTTGTTGATTTCAAGTTTTATGTTGGGTCACCTGAAGTGGGGATACTGGTGTTTGACATTTACAAATGTTGTCCATGTGCTTTAAACCTACACTATTTCCCTATTGGCTTTCTTACAAGGTTCTCTTTTCCGCACAAAAACTTTGTGGAAACTTTTTTCATTTTTACTGAAAAGAAGGACGCAACTAAAAAGTTTGATTTGGTTTGAAACCAGTCACTCATCAGTGCATGATTTGAGACCTTCTTGCACAAAGCCTGTTCATGGATTTTTCAACTCCCTGCCAGTAGAAACATCAATTGTGATAAATTTACAATTGTTGCTTCGGACATGGTAGTCTAAATGTCTATGTCAAATTTATTTGGTTTGAGTTCAAATTCCAGCCTGAATGTCTGAAATAAAAGGTTGAAATTCCTCAGTTGTATGTCTGGAGAACATGTTATCTTAGTGCCGCTCATTGCAGATTGCAAGGCTGTGATGATCTATATGGTGTGCGTGGCTCAAACGCTAAAAGCAAAAGCAAGAAATCCCCTGTCTGCCTTGAGATTGTTAGTTGTTTGTTGTATTAGTTTTTTAATTATTTTGTGTTTTTATGTACTAGACATATATTTTGATCTGAGCCCGCTGTGTGGAAAGTCATTTCAATTTGAATGCATATATCATTACTGGGCAGCTGTTGTGCACAGATGGCGTCTCTTTTGAAATTACAGTAAAGGTGAATACTCAACTTTGTGTAATATGAAACTCGGTCAAATATTTTCAATATTTTCTCAGAGAAGTCAGCATTGCTGAATACATTTACAATGACATTTGACTTTGGGACCTGCACGTTGAATTTTTAAAAGAAGTTTTCCTTATTTTATCTTCCACTTTCAATGCTATCCATGGTCTCTCCCCTGGTTACATTTCCAAACTGGTTACACCATATACACCGACAAGGTCCCTCAGATCCTCTACCCAACATCTCCTACAAGTACCCCCACACAGAACAAAAACTTACAGTAAAAGAACCTTTGCCTTCAGCGCACCCACTCTTTGGAACTCTCTCCCTGCTACCCTCCGTTCTCAGACGAACCCGGATCTCTTCAAAATACACCTCAAATCCTATCTGTTTTCACAATCTTATTTCTTATTTTAAATTGTTAAAGGAACATTACATAATTGGTTTTTGCTAACAAACCAGTTGCTGGCAGTGTAAGCACTTTATATAATCCACCATATACATAAACTGACAAATCTGTAGAAGTTTGAGATCGATTGGCCATCTGGGTCACGAGAAAATATTGAAAAACCAATTACACATTTGCATGTGTTATACAATGCATGAATAAAACGCTCATGAGCGATAAACTCCAATCGAAAATTAGTTTTATTTATTTCTCATCAAATATGGCATTTCAGACAGAAATATTTCTAGGGATGTTTTCTACTATCATCATCATTAGACCGTGTAAGTTTTATGTAAATCTGTGATCTTAAAGAAATTGTTATTACCAGTTCTGTAACGTTTCTTTAAGTTCAATTGTAGATTATACTTGTATTTTGTTTGTTATTATGTATTGTATGTAAAGCGCATTGAGAGTTCTCCCAGAACTGAAATGCGCTCTATAAGAACACCGTATTACTATTATTTACCAAGCCTTGATTGTTCAAACATAGTGAAGGAATTATGCGTATTAGGCTAAGACTCGTGAAAGTACAACATTTGTTTTTCGGAATAGAAATTATTTCCCAGCCTCTTGATTTCAATAAACACACCCTCCATACATGGTCAATCAACCCATGGATTGTTATCAAAATTGGTATGGAAGTTGTCATGCAAACAACCAACAATTTTCATATCAGACTTATTTTGATTGCAGATATCAAATTACTGGTGTCTGCAGGGCTCAAATTTTTTTTTTTTGGGGGGGGGAATTCACAAGACTGCAGGGCTTGTAGCTTGAAATTTGTACTGGACCAGAATTTATTTTACAAGACCAGAATCAAAATAAGTTGAACAAGCACTCAGAGAAGATCTATCTCATTTGTGCTTATAGGGTAGTTCAATACTCTTGAAAGAGAATTGAAAGAGAATTATCGCATTCACTGTCAACATTTTTTTCACGAAGATATTACACAATGAGGTATTTTATTCAATTGAAAAACACAAGACCACTGGGCTTGTCCCATTGTGAGTTTACTGGCCCTACGCTAAAATCACAGGCCTTGAGCCTGCGGTCCAGTTGTCATTTGTTGCTTTTCAAATTTTATTTTCTTCATTTCAGATTTATAATTAAAGCAAAATCGGCTAAAATCAGCCAAAAATCGGCCCTTAGCATCTTTAATATTCAAAGATACAGTTATTGACTCCATATATGCAAATGGAAAAGCCAAAATTTGATTTACCGATTGATGCCACTATCAGCAATATACTAGTATATTTATTGTATAACAACCCAGACTATTAGGTTGTTTATGCATGACCAGCACTGTACCCTATCTAAGAGTCAGTTTGTGACATGGGAATGTATTGATTATGTGTGAAGGTCAAGTCAAAACCAGCCAGCACCTGGTCTCCTTGGAAATAATTACAGTCAAGTTGGGAATTACAGTACCACTAATTATTCGCTCAGTCCCAGTGCCTTATCCAGAGGCGCTGGGATGTGCTGATGTATGTGCATTGGACCATTCCCCCTGACCTAATAATCCCCAGTCACCTCTCCCTGTTTACCAAAGATTTGACGGTACAAAATAATGCTCTATTGTGTAAATCCATTGTAAATAATTGTCATCATTCTTTGCCTAAGTACTAAAACTAGGTCTCAATCGCAAAATCCTTCATACTTGTTTAACAAGGTTGTTCACATCCTCCATGGAGCTTCCATGCTTTATCATATCAGGTGTGCATGTTGTGATTATGCTCATTGCGCCGACTGCAGTACAATCGTTCCCATCATGCATCACTACATCCTGTGAGCAAGAATCAAAAGGCAAGCTCATCAGCCTATCACAGCGGTCTTGGCTGAGTACCGATGGGGTCGAGTGAACAAGTATGGCTGTGTCTAATAATGCAATTACATGTGTAGGAGCTTTGCATGGTGGAAGGGGTAGACCTTTATCACAGCTCTAAAATTTCTCACATTTGTATGGAGGGTGTCACTTTCCACTCTCAGCAGTTTCCTCCTCATTGAGGTTGTACCAGAGCCTGTTGGCGCCTGTACATTGTAGCATTGTGTCCACTGCATTCGCATAATAATTGTTTCTCTAAGTGGAATCTTTACAGTTGTCCAATCAAGCCCTGTCCAGAACAAAATTGCATTCATTTGTTTTGTTCATGCTTTTGCACCAATAATGATTCATACATTTAACATGTCTAATGAATAAATGATACATAGGGAAGTGTACATATGTAGGTGTAAATGCACATACATTTTCTCCGTAAATATGTGATGTTTGTTGATTATAGAAACAGCCAGGGTCCGATTTCACAGTTAGGACCAGCTGGTTCAATGAGCCTCATGTTCTCCTTTGTAACTACATGTTGTATATTTTTCATTAATTACTGATATTTCCGACAAAAGACTCATTTAGTCTTTTGTCGGAAATATCAGTATGGAGAAACAAGCCAAAACAGGCCAATTTTAAAAAATATTTTTTTTGTAAATTTAAATGCCAAAATATATCTGTTTTTATATTGGCAACTTTCTTCCTGATAAATAACATCAAAAAGGGGTTAAAATAAGCATTGAAAAAAATGTGGAGATGTAGTTTCAATTATAATAGACAACTCAACTTTAAACCCCCTTTTCTCAGTTTTATTCTCTCGCTTCTCTTGGTGAATCTACTTTCACAACTTTTGAACCAAAGGTGTTATCAATATGGGGTTTAAACAGTATTAAAGCATAGAGTATGCTCTTTTCAAATGTAAAAAAAAAAATGAAAAAAGACCTGGGTCAACAAATGACTCATTTTGCTTGATCACATCACATATTGTACATGTAAAAGAACTGTATTTAAACAATAACACTTCCATTTCTACACATTTATTTCTTAAAATTACAACATAAACACAGATACTTTTTTTTCTTCTCTTTTTTGTTGTCCTTCAGTTGCACACATTATGTAGACTTTGAGGCCGTTCATGATTCTACGCTGTACCTACTTGTTATGCTCAAAACGCATTATTTTTGTATCAGGCCTCACCCTTCCTTGCCAGAAAAAAACACCCCCAAATCATCACATTTTAAGATGTTGGCTCGGGGGGAGGGGGGGGATATAATTGAGTAAGATGGATGATGGGAACCTGTCATTTCCATGGTAACCATAGATTGCCCTCGAAGATGGTACAAAAGACTGCTTACTCGATGGTGGTTTATGTTGACTTTACCCAAGCCACAGCTATACGTCTTGTTGGGTCAATGTGGTTATCAAGCACTGAAAAGCAGTCCGTGCTAACTGATGGAATTTCTGTGTTGCCATGGTAACAGGAGAGCAAAAAAAAAAAAGAGGCATGAAAGGCTTAAATGCAGCGAGATTTTCTGATACAATGTTTGCCGTGGCCCAAATCCATTTCTCAGCCCAAGGTTGTTATGTCGGAAAACAATTTTATGTAAAAGATTATTTAGTGCATTCTTTTGCTTACAGTAGTGGGAAGGGCTGAATCTCTCAGAGAGATGACGTAAATCATGTTAACCCTTTAGAGACCATTCATTTCTGTATAATCATCACCATAGGCCCAGACATGTTTTGGGGGTTTTTTACAATTTGTTCTTGTAAAAGTGTCTGATTTTTTTTTTTCTAAACCCAAAATTTGGTTTTGTTTTAGAAACATAGATGCTATGTTAACATTGGAAACATTGGAAAATGTCAATTCAGGTCATGACCTTTATTTTGACCTTTTTGGTTGAGTGCAAGTAGGTCGAGCAGCTGTTTTGCAGAACTTTAACATTCAGAATATCTATTTCTGTATAGAGGTAAATGAAATTTAAGTGAGGCAAGATCGTGTCATGGTGGACAAGGCTGGTGTCTTCATGGAGTCATTCATGTTATTAGGAAGGGGTTCTTAATAACTTAATAATGTGGACGACTCCATGTAGACACCAACCTTGTCTGCCATAATGCAACCTTACCTCATTTGGACAAACGAGCTGGGAACGATTATTTTGCAAACTACGCTGCGAAACGTCCGAAATGTCTGATAGCCTTATGGGACTTCTATAAAGTTTTGAGCGTTGAAGCAGTTTACATGGCAACATAAAGGATGACACGTGGCGCGTGCTCCACCAATCAAGTGACAAGGATCTGTGTGCTGTGTTATTTAAAGTAAAATAATGTTGAAGTAACTGGTACTCCAGCACTTCACATTGTGGCTATGCTCATGTACAAACATTTCAGAGCTCAATATTTATGCAACTCTAGGGTGTCCTTAATTGGTCAGGGAACATGAGACTGAAGAGCCCCTTTAACTGTGCCAACATGATAATTTTCTAATCCAATATGTTTGTTAACCATTATTTCAATCTACTGACTCCTTAGTGAAGGCAATTTAGTTGTAATTAAGGCCAGACACTGACCTGTGAGTTGGTATTTAATTAGTCTGCTACATTCCTCATCAGCCTTGGATTAGCAGCTGTTGCTGCTCATTATCATCTGTCAGTTTTAATTTACTGATCAAAGAAGAGAAATGTCTGTCTAGAGATGTGGCCTATAAACCATGTAACCTGTAACATCACATTGTCACTGATGCCACGAACTGACATATTGTGTACAAACCCTTTTCTTTTTGTTCGTCTTTTCCTATGTTTATAAAATATTCAAGGCCTACAATTTCATTAAAGACCAGATTGAACGAAAATGGCAAAAATTGATCTTTGCTGAAATTCATTCAAAATGTTTTCACATGAGAGTAATTTAATTGTAAAATTAATTTTTGTTGAGTGTTCTTTTCTGGTGCTTTTCAGAAAGATATGCAAAAAGCCTCCCACAAGTGACGTCAAAGTATTGTCTTTTTTACGCACGCCATCAACGGCAGAAGTGTAGCTAGTTTTTCAAAACCTTGCGATTGGGGCCTTATTTTTTTATCGATAATAGCACAAAATTCAGAAATGTAAAAACATCAAAAAACACATTATAAACAACTTCAAACAGCATTCCCGTTAACAATTTTGTTCGCTCAAGTAGCTGTTTAAGTTTCAAACTGAGCTATCTAGCCCTACGTGGCTGTCTCCCTATTTTGTCAGTAACTTTGTTCGGGGGTGCCAGTCAGAAGCCATTCAACCTGTAACTGCTGTATAACCAGGGATCACACCCAAGTTTCCGATACAACCTGGGAAGTGGCAGGAGAGGGATCACCTTAAGAAGATGCAACTTTTTATCATCTAATTCTCGTCTATTTGATGAATAAATAATAAAAAACTTGGCAGGAAGTGCCTGGTTTTTTGCGTGGAGTGCAAAAGGTGCATTAATGGGAGATCGTACTCAACTGGGATTGCAATGTATTATATTCAGGATCAAGATCCTCTAAATTGTGGATCTGTTGCGGAAATTTATTTATGAATATTTATTTATGGATGGTATTGAGTCCGCATGATGTACATGAAATGACTTTATTATGAGCTTCAACAAATTAACTTATTTGAAAAGCAAGTAGTTTTTTCGGTATTGGTTTAACTTTCAAAAGCCCTCATTTCTCAGCAAATCCCTTGTATATCATACAATAAATATATTATTTTGATAACTTACTGTCAACAGTGAATGTATTAATTGTTGAAACTCAAGATGTTGTTTTACATGTATTTTTGATGATTTAAAAGTGTTTAAAAGTGT
Organism: Plazaster borealis; assembly: GCA_021014325.1. Lineage (NCBI taxonomy): Eukaryota > Metazoa > Echinodermata > Asteroidea > Forcipulatida > Labidiasteridae > Plazaster > Plazaster borealis. The sequence continues at coordinate 6,997,819 of CM037461.1, forward strand.
GCCTCCATGGTTTGACAGACCATAGAGCAAGGACTGTCCTTGCTCTGTGGACAGACCTACCTGAAGGTTTCATATTTCAAACCATTTCAAACTGAGGAAAGACACATCCTATTAATTGTGTAAGGGTTTTGAGGCATTGCATGGTGAGGTATCAATGTATAGATTCAGTTTGCAGTAACACCATATGTATATAATCTACATTGCTGAGTAAAGCAGATATATACACAGCAAAAGTAGATAAATATACTTATGGTGTTACCCAAACTGAACTACACTTGTCATTGTGATGTGTCAATAAACTAATCGGATTAGTAATGTAATCCTGGTGAACCACCTTGGTGATTAACAATAGAATAGAGTGCATCCCACATAAGGTACTCAAAGAAAAAGCCAATGTTTGTCTAAGGGATTACAACTAGCCAAGAGGTGTGAGTTGGTAAACACAAAAAGGGTGGTGATTCTGGCCTGCTACTTATGGGGGGGGGGGGGAATTCCCCTAATGGTATTGTAAGAATCCCAGGACTGTTGACTAACTTACTGTTGACAAGTCACAAGAGAGGATTCTGGATTCTGCAGGTTAACTGTCGTTGATGTATATTTGCCATCCATGATGTATGCCCTAAAAAAACTGTTAGAACGCTCGTTGCAAAGAAACGTTCTAATGGTGAGTTTTGCCAACGAGTGGTTTCCCAAAGTATGGGCAGCATTCATTGCAAAAAAATACAAAGTAAACCAATACTGCTTCCAGCTGAGTACCCTCATTACAATCAATTCACAACCGTTTCCACAAACCGACGAATGTGTACAAAATCACGAAATTTATTAAAACTTATTTTTGTACAAACTATTGACATACTCATTGACGTTAACATTGTTAGCAAGTTTCAGGACCTAACACGAAATGGTTTTATAGTTACACTAATTAGCATGACTGACAAATCTCTAGATTTGCCATTTTATTCGTTAAAATACATAGCGCTGACACTAACACATGCTTTGGTTTTTGTCCCTTAGGCAAGTGAAATACACAGTTTTCCTTTCAGCATGTGTTTTTTAAATATTTTGTTATGAAAATATTTGTTCTCTGAACAAACTAAAGCCAGTCACTTATTACCAAAAATAGCTTTTATCAAGTTATGAAAATAGCTTTGGAAACTGAAATATATGTATATTTTTATCTTCCGATAACCGGCGATACCTTTTCATATTGACACACTGTACATACTTTTGTTTGGACGTAAAAATCGTAGAAAAGACACAGCTCTCAGAAATTTCTGTCAGCATAAAGCCTATATTTGGAGGCATCCTCGGAGAGTAGTGCTGTCTTTTTTTAGATAAATGGCCTGATCATGTGGGAGGGAATCTGATGAGGCAAGGTGAGGACTTCCATTAGTGACATCCAGGGAGTCTTGAGATCCGTTTCTTGAGATGGAGAGAAAGGAGCCCCTGTGGCTGCTGGTTTTGCAGATGGAGAAGATGGTCAGTTTGCTTTATTACAAAAGACGTGGTGTAGTCTTGGTGGTCAGCGGGCAATAAAACTGACCGATGTAATCAATTAAATAAAACGTGTACAGAGCTGTCCTTAGCAGAATTTTGATTTCATAATCACTGCTTATGCCATAAGCAATGTGATTGGCATGCTAACCTAGCTGGCTCTTCTCTGAGCAGACGAGCGACACAACAATGCAAATTCACTATGAACTCACACTGCTGTCAGATCTTATTGATGGTGAATTTTAAAATAAACTTTCCAATCATAAACTGTTTTTAGTAATTTTCACTAAAAATAAGTTCACAATTTGGTTTTACTGAAAACTAAAAGGGCAAAAATTAATTTGCTCGTACAAAGTCTTAACGATTACCCGGATAGTACTCGGATAGTTCCCGCCATGCGCAGGCTAGCATAGTGGGCTGAGATGTGCAATCTGTGGGCAGATGCGTGTGGTTTTCGGAGTATACGCACAAATTGCAGGCCGATAAATGGTCTCTAAAGGGTTAAGATAGATATCCCCCTCCCTACCCCTCCCCTCCCTCTCCTGGCTTGATGTTGACAGATTGTACGGTTGTGTTTGGTATGTAAGCATCATAGGTACAGTACCTCCCCTAACAACCTCTTATGTCATGGATGGCCAACTCTTAACACGTCTTCACTTGTCAAGAAGGTTGTTTTGCCGGCCCTGAGTCCACTTATTCCACTATCCTTTATCCCCATAAAGATGCTTACATCTATTCCTGCCTCCCCACAGACTTACAGTTACATCGTCTGGTTTCTTGCCAATTTGATCGGTAGAAGAATTTTTTTTTTAGTATGTACTTCTAAATATACTTGTGACTATTTTTCCTTTAGTCCATGAAGGTATACACTTCCATATGTTATACTGAATTAAAAAAAAACCTGTGTTTTAATTTATTACACACTGTTAAGTAGTAGGCCTATGTTAAAGAGCTACTTGAACGAAAACGGCAACAAGTGATCTTTGCTGAAATTCATTTAACATGTTTTCAATCAATAAAGAAATTTAGTTCATGTGAGATTAAACAGATTTTAATTGTGTAAAAAACAATCAATTCAAATATCCTTCTCTGGTGCTTTCAGAAAGATTTGCGAAAAGCCCTGTTATGCCATCACTCATGTTACATCATTATGTACACGATATGGGAGCTCCGTTTTGTATAGTCGCTTTGTTGCAGCATGGAGGTATAACAAAGCAATATCCCAGACGTGAAGTCAAAGTATTTTCATTTTGTTGCACGCTGTCAATTGCGGAAGTGTTTCTAGTTTTTCAAAACCTTGCGGATGGGGCCTAATTTTTTGGAACGATAATTCTTTTGACCCAACCAGGCACCCACCAACAATTTCGAAATTGTTTTGTTTAACTTTGAACATATACATGTAGGGGACAACAAATTGTGCGGTATGTTTGACAATAACTCCTGAACTAAGCATGCTAAAGACACAAAATTTATATCAAACTCTGCCTCTCATATCCCTGAATCCGAAAATTAAAGTTTTATGGCCACTTTGTGCCATCTTCATACCGGAAATGACCAGCAAGTGGGGATACTCAGAATGCTCCTCAAAAGCATGTTCAATGGGATTGTTGTACACAGAGCTGTCAAAGAGAGAAATACAAAGTAAAGACGGCTAAATCACCCTCAGAATAATGAAATATAGAGAACTCTTTAGCAATAGATCCTTCCCATGAAATATGTAAATTGCACATTGTGAGTACTCACTAACACTGCTGGTTGGCAAAATGAGGGAATATCTGGTCTTTATGTATGGGGCTGATGGTGGCGCGATGCGTATGCATTTGTGCATCTGCATAATAATGAACAACTCCCACCAATAGTATCTGTACACAATGCGTGAATGCAATTAGCATAGTCATGGGAAGGGCTAATTGTAGCAGGTTTGTGAGTTCTCAGTTTTTTTCCTGAATTCCTGATTGTCTCGAAACCTCCTTGAGCCTACAAAGGTTCTGGAAAGAAGTAAAGCAATCACCAAAGAGAGAAAGAAATAGTCCACACAGTGTCCAAAGAACTTTGTTAAAGAACTGTAATTTGAGTTGATAGTATAATTTGATAAAATAGAAAGAACAAATAGTATACATTATTCAGTTTCCGTTGTGTATCCCATTTAGAGTAGTATCATCAACTTCCTGTCATTTGTAGGTAGAAGTATCACGTGAAGTACCTCACAATATCCTCTCCCTTGTCTCTCTTAAGTCATGGATGATCAAACTCTCCACACATCTCCACTTGTCAAGAAGAGACTTATTTTCCTTGGCTGTAACTCCTCTCGCCTCTTCATCCGCGTCAATTCCCCTCTCGCGATTCCGCCTCCGCTGGGAATCGTGTTTATAGAGCAACAACTTGAACGTAGTATCGTTACAAAGGAAAGGAGGGTTGAAGCTGCAGTTGTTGTATTTGCAAAAAGTTCATTTGGTGCACTCAGTCAGGATGTTTGTACTTTCCGCAGATTACATTTAAGTACCTAGTACTTATACTGGCAAGAGGCTCAGATTATCATAACAAGAAGCATGTGGTTGACAGAGTACAATATTGTTTATTATCGACAAATTCATTAGTTTTAATCTGAAAGCTCACCATTTATGATATTCATACCGTAATACCAATTCTCAAAAAATATGTTTCCAATTTCGGGTTGAATAAAGAAAACTTTACTAGAGTCAGGATTTGAACCTATGACCTCCGGATTAATGTGCTGGCGCTCAACCAACTAAGCAATCTAGCCCTAATGTGTGCAATCTCGCTATTTTGTTAATAGCTTTGTTGGGGGGGGGGAGTTGCCAGTCAGAAGTTCAACCTGAAACTGCATGTAACATTGGATCACTGTACAACCTGGGAAGCAGGGATCACCTTGAGGGGATTTGACTTTTTTATTTCAAATATCTTGTAATAGACCACAAAGAGGTTCAAAGGTCGTGGGTTCGAATCCCATCCGAGTAATATGCCTGTGGATTTTTCTTTCACAGGATTCGGGAAAGTACTGAGTTTTCAGTGCTTTACACATCGTTGTTTGGGTAAAACCAAATAAAATTATTTATCCCTGATGCAAATTTAACATCAAATAAATCTTTACAGGTTGGTTTTATGGTGTATTAATTGAAAGTGTGAGGATTAGAATGAACTCACTCTTCCAAAAACTAACAATGTATCACACCTTTAAGGCTGAGAGACGAGAGTCCAATTTCGTTAAGCTGTTTGAAAGTAGAAAATGATTCTTGACAAGTTTAATTGCTCGGCAAAATGCAGCGGGGAGAGAGTCTGTCAGAAACACTGTGCATTAATCATCAGGGTGTTAAAACTAGAACTCAGTTTGCATAAGTGATACATGTACATGCATGCAAACATATTTATAGAGCACTGGCATAATTAGGCCTAAGCGTTTTTATTATGGGGGTGGGGCTGTAGCAAATTTTTTTCGTTTGGTTATATATTTTTGTTTTGGGGGAGGAGGGCGTTATATTTCAGTAAGTTTTGACATGTACATTGTAGGCCACCATACATGTACATACTGTTAACTCTTTCAGTGCCTGCATCTTTTTGCCTTTTGATCCTATGCCCAGCTTTTTAGGTTTTTTGAAATTCTGTAAAGAAAAAAAGAAAAAAAAAGTCTTCCTCACCAAACAAAATGTATCTTGCTGATTTGTGTTGCCTTGGTACATTCCAAAGTCAATAGTATTTCTTGTTAGAGTGATAATGCCCTCTCGTGATAACATGTATATTATGGGTAGTACATGTACGATTGATGATACTTTTTGAGTACATAAAATAGATTGTACATGTACGACCTTGGCACTGAAAGAGTTAATATTAGTATTATTAAATATATTGACCAGTATTTTTGTACTTACCTGTACTAACCATGTGCAATTTCACGGCCCTGCTTGTTGCAGAGTGCCCTTCACATTCTTCGCTTAGAGGGTTTGGTTAGCACCAAGGGAATAAGAGTTGTACCTTATCTTAATTCATCGAATGCAATCATTGCCAGTAACATCCAATTATCAAGGACTACCAGTGTGTTACTTAATCTTGATTCAGTAAAAAACAAAATCTCAAACTTGTTAAACCAATGCTGGGCCTTATCTTGATTCAAAGATAGTAAACATTCCAGTAAGCTGCGAACCTTACTAACAGGTGCAATCTTTAACTCACTGATATTATATCCAATCTACCCTAAAGGCACATCATTCTCACCTTATACATATTCTGTGACATTCTCAATCTAATTTCATGGATTCATACCTCAAGTTTCAAGCAAATTGAAGGAACAATATTTTGTTGCCAATCTCGGGTTCCATTACATGCTTTTTGGATATTTCAATTACTGTCAGTCACGGTGGTTGGGTAAGAAACCGATCAACAGATGACAACGCCCTTCCATCTTTGGAAATTCCAAACTGAAATAAAAGTGTAAAAATCAGCCAAGCCATTATTTCACTCCGGTTTTGCCACAAAATGGATCCCAATTTGAACATTTATGGGTATAGACTGTGCAAGTGTTGCGCGTATTCCAACATTGGGACCCATTAAAGTGCATGTATTTGTTACTTTCACACGTTAAAGCAATGTGTGGGACCAAAGTGGTCCCAAAATGTTTGAATACGCCCGAGACTTGCACGGTTTATTGTTGTTGTCTCCTGAAGATGATCAGAGCACACTGATCGAAATGTTGAGTCGTTAACCACCGGTTCTGTTCAGAACCAACGCTACCCAAAAGAGATATTCACATGGTGCTACCGCAAACCTCTCTAAGTTGTTGTTGTTGTTGTTGTTGTTGGGTTTTTTTTAGGGGGGGTTGGGGGGTTTACCCTAAGATGATGTGTGCCAAACAGGCTTTTCGATTAGATGGCTTGAAATTTTCACTGGACTGCAGGACAACTATCAGTGATTTTAGTGTTGGTCCGGTAAACGTATGACTGGACAAGTCTGGCACTCGTGTTTTTTTTAAATAATAATACCTCACTGTGTTTATTTGTTATTTATTAGAAACATATGTTTAAATGATGACTTTGAGTCTGATGAATATCTTCCAATTCTGTTGAGTATTGAAGTACTACTCATTACTCATTTTGTTAATTCTCTCTCTCTCATTTTGATTCTTGTCAGTAAATAAATTTCTGGCCCAGTAAAACATTTGAGCTACATACACATGTACAAACTACAGGCCATTAGGTCTTGGAGATTCTACCCGCAGAAATAATCCAGATTATTTTAATCAATACAAAATTTACACAAAGTAAGCCTTGGAATTAATTGTCAACAGTTTTTATGTTAATAAAACAAATCCTACATTTTGACTTTTAACCAGTTTTATACTGCTTCAAAAAATACTATTACAACTTTTACTTTTGTAGAGTTGAATTGCCATATCTGTTTAGATTTGTTATTTCTTTTTTATGTTTTGTTTTAACAGGTGTTATTTATTGATTTTAATTCTCTTCTAAATTGTTCAAATCCTATTCTTGGAATTATTTTGATGCCAGAGAGAAGAGATCAATACAATAAAGTGACATACCGATATAATATCTGGTTTCGCAACATACAGAAAGGTCAAACCAATATCTGTAGATGGAGAATCTTGCTCATGACAGTCACCTTGGAATTGCTTCATCTCCAACCCCCCCCCCCCACACGTCTTAGACTTTTTTAATTTGTGAGCTATCACGTTGGCGTGTGATGCTCGCCAAGTGTTTAGATGTGATGTCAGCTCAAGTGACAGTTTTAATAAAGACTTCGTTTTCGCCCACACTCCTGTAAGAGGTATTTAAAGAACGCATTCGTATGCCACACCTGGGAAGAGTTTAACTTGTCAAACTGCGATATTTGCAAAACAAAAAGGATGGGGCGGGGTGGCTTTGTAGACTTTATTTAGGTCTCTCTGGGTTTTTTTGTGTGTGATTGCAATCTCTATCAGCCAGCTGTCACAATTGAAGCTTGTGGCAACTTGATTTTTATTTTATTGAACCGGGCTTGGTCTCATCTTTCATTGCATTTCTCATATGATTGATTTCCGTTATCGTCTTGGTGTTTTGACTGCCAAATAGGATTCTCCGGTGGTTGGTATAATGTGCAAAGAGGAGAACGAATTCTTGTCATGAATTATTTTTATACAAAGGTATTTGCAAAATGGGGCTAGATATCTCAGTTGGTAGTGCACCGGCACGTGGGTTAGCCGTGTTTGAGTCTGCTTTTACAGTTTATTATTTGATAATTATTTCAATTTCATTTAGTTTTATTTGTCTTAATTATAGCTCAATTCAATTCAATTCAATTCAATTCAATTCAATTCAACTAGTGCAACTAGCGTGGAGGGATCCAAATAAATGTAGCGCCGTCTCCAACATGAGGGAGCCTAAAATGGTTACACTCGAACATCTACAAAACTGAATGGTCTCTCACCAAACACACAGTAAGCGAAGCGCTCTGCAGTCTTCGGGTTCAATTTCTACGATGTAACCCAATAGATGGTTTAGAGTTTTACCGGTGAAACTTCTGGAGTTTGTTTCTGTTGAGTCGATCAATACAAACAGTAAGAGCACTCTCCGGATATCAATACATTGGATATCCACCCATTCTTTCTACTATCCAGTTTCAGGGCTTAATTACATAAGTCCCTGGAAACCATTTCTAAGGGTTAGATTTCTCACAAGGGGAGAAAACAGTACCAGTTTCACAGGAAGTGGGGTCAAAAGGTCAAAACTCCTGCAGGTGTGGAGACCAAAAACAAGATGATTAAAGTTCTCCTGTCTTACCTGTTCTCTCCCCCCTTTTTTTGTTAAAGCAATACAGTTAAACCAAATTAGCAGGCTCTTGTTGGTCTGTATGTGGGGTTTGGGGAAACGGGGATAGGGTCTGAACCCCACCACCCACACCCATCCCCCCTCACTGCCCACACCCTCCCCCCACTGCCCACACCCATTCCCCCAACGTCCACTGCCCACACCCTTTCCCCCATCGCCCATACCCATCCCCCAACCGCCCACACCCATCCCCCACTGCCCACACCCATGCCCTTTGCTACCCCACTCATCGCGATTGATTCTAGATACATTAATCCTTCTATGCAAATGTGTGATAGAATTAGTAATGCCAGTTTGGCATTCTGACGTCTGAAATATTGTTAGTCATTTATTTATTTTAAATTGAAAACAAATATAGGTGATAATAAACAAACTCTCACAAAAATATTTTTGCCAAGATTCAAAACTTAGTTTGTTTAATTGATCCAAGGAAAACGGAGCTGGTAAGCACAGTCCTTAAAAAGCACTTTCGTGAATATTCCCTTTTTGCATGTTACCATCCCCAGAAAAGAAAAATGCCAGGATGCAAAGTAACAACCTTCTTCTTAGAATCATAGAAAGGTTATTCACACTTTTTTTCTCATAAATGAATTAAACAAACCCGATTTGTTCATACCCAGAGGCATCAATCAATATATTTGAGCTCATGTTACTCCACCACTCAGAGAGGAACTCACAGGGATGTTATCAACTATACTATCCCAATTGGGATGTTATCAACTATACTATCCCAATTAGGATGTTATCAACTGTACTATCCCAATTAGGATGTTATCAACTGTACTATCCCAATTAGGATGTTATCAACTACAGGGCGAATCAAAAAAAATGATACACTTTTTAAATTGTCAATATATTTCAGCATTTTAGCAATTATCAAACAATGGTCACATGTACTTGTAGAGAAACATCTTATGCTTCATTTGATACCAGTGTTACATAACAATTCTTCATGGTTGACTGCACAGGAAACAATTTATTGACTCCTGTCAAATCTGACTTGCGCCAAAGTCCATGCAGTTCTGATAGGCCTACACCAGGCATGCATGCAAGATATGTTCACTGTCCTTTCTTTTGTCCTTTTCAACCACTGAGAAGTTGGCGCAAGTCAGAGTTGACATGGGTGAATAAATTGTTTCATGTGCAGTCAACCATGAACAATTGTTATGTAACACTGGTATCAAATGAAGCATAAGATGTTTCTCTACAAGTACATGTGACCATTGTTTGATAATTGCTAAAATGCTGAAATATATTGACAATTTAAAAAGTGTATCATTTTTTTTGATTCGCCCTGTATACTATCCCAATTAGGATGTTATCAACTGTACTATCCCAATTAGGATGTTATCAACTATACTATCCCAATTAGGATATTATCAACTATACTATCCCAATTAGGATATAAATAACATCTTGATTGGAACCTCTCTCTTCCAAATGGTTCTAGGGAGAAGTAATGATGGGATGGAAACTGCAGCATTAAATAAATTAGATGTTGGGGAAACGAAGTACCAGTTATTTAAACGTATTTTACAAGATTTGTAGGTATGAAAAACATCACTGATTGTTTAATTTTAGTCTGAAAGCTTACTGATTATGAAGTTCATACTAGAACCTTTTTTTCTGTGAAATATTTCCCTCTGAAAACCTAAACAAAAGCGACAGCTGATTTTGTTTGTTACAACCAAAATTAGGGACAATTTTGTTACATGCTGAAAATTGTTCATGGTTTTGCACTATTTTCTCCTGACTCACACGTTTGTCATTTCATATATGCTCGATCAAACCAAAAAATGAACACTGTCTGCAACTGTGTTGTCAGCTCTACCAATTCTGTATAATACCTTTAAAGCAATGGACCACATTGGTAATTGTCAAAGACAAGTATCTGCGCTTTATGTGACCCAACATACATACAATAACAAACCTGTGAAAATTTAAGCTCAATCAGTTAACGGAGTCACAAGACAATTGTGAAAAAAGAAAACACCGTAGATGTGTTTTCACTGTTTCAAACATCGAGTTGGGTCTCAACACTAATTGGTTTACTCACTTCTCTAAACTTGTGGTATTTCAGGCAAACTTCTTTCATGTGAAGTTCTCCACTTTGACCATCTTTGTACCATGTAAGTTATGTGCAAATCTGAGACCACTTATTTTTTCAACATTTAGCAATGTTGTTCACACCCTTTTAAAGCTCAGTTTGTACTGGGACCTTTGGGAGACTCTTGGGAACACTTGGTGGCAACAGACTTACCAGGTAAATCAAATTTTTATCTTCAAGCAAACGTGAAACCTTGATTCTGATTGGTCGATCCATGGCAGCAACAGTGTGATATTAAACCACATGCATATTGCACGATCCAATAACACGCCCTGCGTATTGCGCTGTTTGAATCCTGGGTATTGCACTATTTTAAGCTGCCCGTCAAGTTTGCTTGAAGATACATTTGTGATTACACACGCGCTCGTAGACTTTGAAAAAATATACAAACATCTACAGTGTACATATATTTTTATATCACGGTGTATGTATTTTATGGTCGTTTATGGCCCCCTGGATTGGATCACCTTGGGGCACTCAATAGATCTAGTTATTATTAATGCAAGAGCTTCCTTTTTTCTTTTCTTGTTTCCCCTATGTTTTTCCTTCTTTTTTTTCCGGCTGTGCAGTAGAAACGTCTCTAATTGCTGTACAAAAAATTATAAGCTTTAATCACATTTACATGTGTAAACACATGTGCCAGCATTGTGCTAGGAAAACTAGCTGCAGGTTATAAGGGATTTTTTCTTCCCCCAATCAAAAGCAGAAGAAATTGTCAGTTATTTTGGAATCAGTCGTATTGAAAATTCTGTGAAAAAAAGAACGTCACTCCGCAATTTCCTCCGTCTTCAGCGAAATTGGTCAGAGCTCTCAGGGGTCCTTTGTCCACTACTAGAAGAAGAGAAATAAGTTGAGCTAAATATAGGTTTGGATACCTTTCCTGTGCCCTGGGAAGTACTCTCAGGAATTGAAGGCAATCCTCTCTCGCCAAATTATCACACTTTTTGGCTCCTGTAATTTCACACTCATATGCACTTGGTTTTGTACCCGATTTTTCTTGTTGACATAGTCGGGGTATTATTTCATGTTAGCCAAGTGCATTATGATGAAGTGCATTACATTGCACCTGAACTTATATACATGGATTTAGGGACCTTGTTGGCTTAATATACCTTCATTGGGGGTGCTGTGTACATCTCTCAATGAAAGGTTAAGTATGATATGCGAGTGCCCTGATTTTGATCGGATAATGATTTTTTACAAACACCAATCACCAATCAGGACTTGCACACGAAATTCATGGAGAGATATACATAATTGCACAAGTTTTGTATGCAAACTCTTATTTGAACTCAAAAGTACCCCATTTTGAATCAGATGAATATCTTTCTTGGCACTGATTGGGATAGTGAAATGCACACCTTAATTGCTTTATTGCATTCTATCCCTGCGCAAAATAGGCGTGAATTGTGTAACCATAGAAGCTTATAGTTGCTGCGCGATGGAACTGCAAATCGATAACAAATCCTTGGAACATTGATACTACCATTTCCGTGCACAACAAATACATTCTTCATATGTACGCTTATATTTTGTGTATCAATGTACTTCATTTCATTCAAAAGTTTTTGTGACTCTAAATCAAATTTAAAACTGTTGTGCTGTTAGAGTACTGAAAATTGCCTAGAAAATTTGCTTTGAGAGGAAACGACTTGGGAACTGCCTGACTGCTAAAGTACACTATAGCATTGACCTTATTTGGTTTTGAACGTTAAAAACAACAAGCATTATCTATCAGCTTAAATACTTTGTGTATATGAAGCTCATTTCGTACAACGGTTTTTGTGTCTGTAAATCAAAATCAAAACTGTGAAATTGCAGGTTTTCCAGGGCCTCTGCAAGATGCATGCCTTACACACAATTATCTTGGTTGCTACCGCTAAATGATACTGATGACACACAATTTCAGTTTACTTTTGAGACTAATGGTTTAAAGGTACAATGTAGGATCATAGATTGGTTTTTGTCAAGGTAATAATGATTTATAGGCCAGATTATCAATAAAGATAGAATAAAAGCCACCTGTGAAAGGTTCAGCTGAATACAGTCTACTAGTTAGAATACAGGAACAAACTTTTACAGTATTTTCATCAGAACATCAAATCCATTCACCTTTAGCAAGGTGACAGCAAGTAGTAGTACCGACCGCATCTCTGGCCGCAGCCTTAAAAAATGGACACCACGGAAATTTCAATCTCCAAAAGTCTGTTAAGGCTATCTTTGGAGATTCAAATTTGTTGACATACTTTTATTGATTTCTAATCATCTTGGTATTTCAGACAAAACGATTCCGCAGGATGCTGACTACCATTATCATCTGTATAACAAGTAGGCTTCGGATAGAATTTAAATAATGTGTTTTCAGAGTCATTACCAAATTATGACCCTACCTTTAATCATTGCACAGTATAATCACTGTAGTGTAGTAAACTCCTCATTTGAATGAAAGTCTTCTCCAAAAACAAAGGTTGATAAATCCCTTTAAAATGTATTTGAACTGAACTAAATCTTATTTTAAAAAGAGTAGAAATCGAGTCGGGAACTATCCCATCCTCCGGCGACGTTGAAGCAGATCTACATAGTGATACGATACTATCGGCTCTCCGCCAATCTAATTCTGCAGATGAAGACCGCAAGAATTGCTTTTAAAATGTGAGCCGACTGTCTAGATTCAGGTTGAGTCTCTGCAGGATTTAACTTTGCATATCGATTCCATCGCATTTCAGGACTTTATCGTCGTGCCTGTTGGATTTCGTCTTGGAGAAATGAAAGTTTCTGGCTGTGTTTTGTAGGTGTTTTTCGGAGTCCCGGGTGGGGTTTCAGTGTCTGAGATGATGGGATGGAGGTTTAAAGGCTGCGTGCATCATTGGTTGTTTGGAGGGTGAATTCACCCCGATCCTCGAGTGTTCACTAAACACAACCAGCCATGTGAACCTTTTCATCATAATCTTTGCAATCACATAAGTAGTATTTTACGATACACTTTAAAAAAGCAGCGGGAAAACTGTTCGCTTTGAGTAATTTATTTATTTTAATTTTTGTCTTTCTTCTTTTTAATCTCATTGCTATATTCACAGACAAAGATTTATTTCAGCCTTGCCTTTATTCTGTTTCAATAACTCAGAGTTTGATCTACTGTTGTTCAGTCTAGGGATGTATGTTGGGGAAAGTTAACACACAAAAAGAAAAGGAGAAAAAGAGAAGCATAGACGAAGCCTACAGCAAGTTTAGCTTGGGACTGAGCATCAAGCCTTACCACTTTAGATTAAATATTACCTCTCCATCATGCTTGTGACTTTGACTTTTTGCAAATACACCTCCCCCTAATTACATTGCGCAGTTAAGAGAAAGTATCTCTTTTTAGAGTTCGTGCACTCTTTGCAAGACGAAGCACTTGTCAAAGTTACGAGCATCCTCTTTTTTTTCCCTCTTTTTTTTAAAAATTCTTTTTGTCCGAGTAGAGTTTGCCTGCCATTGATTTCTCGTTAGTTGTGTCCCAGGGTTGGAAAATGAGATCGTGTTTCAGGAGCTGTGAAGTTGTGGAACATAGTAAGGCTGTGTGTCTTGTTCGAGGTGACATGTACTACAGGTATTTGTTCAGTGTGTCCTTTGTTGAGGGTGTGAAAGGGATGCTGCTCTGAGTGGTGCTGTTAGAATACAGTAAAAGGTGTTATCAGCTGCACAAGTCCTGGGTGGGATCCTTGGGTCTTCGTTGGTGTGAAAGGCAGGGGTCCAGTTTAGATACAGTTATCACTCAGCGTATATATATCCCATTCAGGGTATTGATGCCTTGCAGGATGCGCAGTGCACTTACATATGCCTATCCTATCCGCCATTTTGGAAGTAAATATGTACACAAAGGAATAGGCTCCCAAAATGGTAGAAATGATAGATGCGCATTGTGCGGAGGTGCGTTCCACAATGTGCAAGGGGTCAATACATATAGATAGGCCTACAGTATTCCCAATCTGGTTGCAGAAATGGGCACTATATGGTGACTGCTTATAGTGAAACGTTGTGCTTTTGCCGTACAGCTAGGATACGCTGTAAATGCATAATTTGACAGTTAACAGTTGCCATTAAATTGGGCCCTGGATGTTTTTACTACATTGTATAGCTGTAATGTGCATTTTTTCTGCATGTATAATTTATACTTTCCAACAAATCTACAATTCCAAACATACATGTACATGGCCTACATCATGGGGATCAGGTTGGCTCAGTGGTTTCTTCCCTGCCTTTCATTACCTCTGTGGACCCCAGTTCGAATCTCACCTCAGACCAGAGCCTTACATGTGGATTGGATTTTCAGTCCCCTACCCTGATGGACCCCAGTTCGAATCCCACCTCAGACCTGAGCCTTACATGTGGATTGTGTTTTCAGTCCCCTGCCTTACCTCTGTGGACCCCAGTTCGAATCCCACTTCAGACCGGAGCCTTACATGTGGATTGGGTTTTCAGTCCCCTACCCTGTGGACCCCAGTTCGAATCCCACCTCATACCTGAGCCTTACATGTGGATTGGGTTTTCAGTCCCGTACCTGATTGCATGGGTTTTCCCTGTTGGGGTTTTCTACCCACACCTAAAACTGAAAACTTCTTCTCATTTTCTAATCATCCTGTTATTGGCGCTAATTGTGCGGTTGGATGTGTAATAAATCAATCAAAATTCAGCCAATTAAGAATCGTTTTTCTTTGTTTTATCTTGTCTATATCTGTATCTGCATGTACACATACAATCAACCAGTACATGTACCATTACCTCACATCTCACCAGCATCCACCTTTTTACCTCAGGGCACAGTTCTAAGGTGAATTTCTCACTTTCCCCAACAGGGTCCAATTGCTTTCTACAAATTGGCAAGGAAGATATTGATCGATGGAGTACATAATTGGGATATTTCCCTGCAGGGGCTTCTTGTATTGCCATTTTGTTTGGCAAACGAAAAAGTCATTTACATGTGTAGGATAGCATTTTGTACAAAATTATTTTCATCCCTAGGAAGGCCTGTTTGTATACACATTTGGATAACGACATTTCTATTGGGATGAAGAATATTACCCAATGGTTCCTACAGGGCCCAATTAGTGTCACCATTGGAGCACAAAGCTTTCAATTGTGTTTTAAAACGTACAACCACGGGAAAACAACCAGTGACCACATTAGGGCAGATGGTTTTCAATTGGGATAAAATATTACCGCATGGGGATAGTACGACAGAAGAGACTTTGATCCAATCGTGACAACTGACGGCCTACTTGTCTATTTGCAAAGCATGCATGTGTAAACGTTAATCTCCGTTTGTTGATGGAAGCGAGAAGGAAAGCCAGCCGATTATTTCGTGTGGTTAATGAAGCTTAAGGGTCCCATATGGAAATCTCCTTATGAGAAGAACTGCTGGAAGATTCTTTACAAACACAAGAGACTGTGTTGAAATGGCCCGTTTCATTCTTTTCCTTTTTTTTATTTTTTATTTTTTTTTATTTCAAGGGAAGGTTTTTGTAAGTTTGCAATTCCTCGTGCCGCAATCATATTAATCCTCCAGTTGATGATAGTAATAATACTTTATTCAGACATATCACAATACATACAAAAATGTACAAATTTAGTAAAGTAATTAAAATATATTTAAAAAAAAAATACTCCCCCCCCCAATATACAGCATGGATAAGAAATTGTCAGACTTTTATCTGAATTCAGACCTTTGTATGTCTGCCTGGTGAAAAAAGTTCTCTAGCTCCGAGGATACTATTTCCAAATGCACCTTGAAAATTATTACTGCAGGGGTAAACAAGTTCACAAAATACCACCATGTCAACTTGCCTCCTCAAATTTGGATCCTAGTTTCTTTTTGTTAGCAAGGACTGTCACCCCTGATTATTTTAAGACAAAGGTGTTGGGTTCTCTACTGCTCAGATTGCTACAAGATTCATGTATACTGCTGTGAGCGTACATATCAGCGTTCTCCCGCTGGCCAAATGCCAGTTAAAACATCTGAGGACCAGTCAAAATGCACTCCAGGTGGTCCGGCTGGCTAGTTCAGTGTTGAAAAGCATCCCTATTTAATATGATTTTTGGATTAGTGAAAAAGCTGACTGACAGTGAAATGAAAAGCTAACTGGTCCTGCTGGCCAGTCACTGAAAAAGTTAAGGGCAAACCCTGTATATTGTACATTGTAGTCTTGGCCCAAGACGTCAGCGATTGATAGTGGATTGTGTATGTACGCTAGTTAGTAATTCATAATGGCGCACCCCTTACTGCATGATATAATCAATTTTACCAGCTCTCACTATCGTCTTGGGAATCCTGCAGCATTGGGTTAACTTGTTCTTTGTTTTCTCCCCAGGCTTTCCAAGGGAACCAATCGGCACGCAATCGCACAAATAAATTCACATAAATTATTATTATTAACAAACATGACCCTTGGTCAAATAATAATTTGCATAAATTTAGTTCATTAATCGCTTGCTGATTGGTTCCCTCAGAAAGACTAGGGAAAAAACAAAGAAAAGGTTAAACCAATGAAAGCATGATTCCCAAGCTGTTAGTGGGAGGCGGTCAAGTTGGTTATTAAACTCATGGCGTAACTATCAGGGCGTGCTATTATGAATTACTAATGAGTGTAGAAACACAATCGCTCGCAATCACTGACGTCATGGGCCAAGACTACAGTGTATGTAAATGAAGTTGTGAGTTTGTTATGTTGATATCAAGCTTTTCATTCTGGGAGTGTGATTCTAAGGACAATCCCAAAGTGTCATTGCACAGAATCTTATCAGTTATACGAAAGAATTTTCACCAATTTGAAAACAGATCGCTGCCAAATCTCATCAATTTCTTTTTAAATTTCATTTTATATCAAGAAAATTAAATTATAAAGCAGAAAGACAATCTCGAACGGTATGCTGTCTCGGGACATTCGATAGCAATGTTATCCCAAATCAGATTACGATTTCATTATAAATTTCGTCAGACATTGTCTTTGTTTGGTAATTGTAAACGCCAATGTCACTCACACCCTTGAATGTTATCACTGGATGTAGTTTATATCATGTTGCATGAATTTGTGCAGGATGGGCCGATCAATATTGCCCACATCTTTTCAGCGATGTTTTTAGATGAATATGCCGTGATGAATTTGAATCAGCTCATGAATATAGCGAGTGTTTTCCCACTAAGTGTGTTCACATTGGAATTATTTACGCAGTAAAACTCAACAGTGAAGAATTAGATAATAGACTCAAGTTGACCACTTTCTTGCAATGTACATTGTGATCTTTGTGGAGGGCCTTACAAACAAATTTATTTAGGGTACCCACCCTATTACCATGTTGTATGGGCAGCAATTGAAAAAAATATCTACGGAGATGCAGAGCTGCCAACTCTCCCTGATTCTGCAGAAAGTTCCCTGAAAATAAAGCAATCTTTTCATGTTCTGATTAACAAATTTGAAAATCTCGCTGATTATGGAAACTTTGTCCCTACTTATGTTGAATGTAATTCTGAATATCTCCCCGATTGTTGAACAAAATCTCCGTGATTACAAGATGCAAATGTTGGCAGCTCTGGGAGATGTGGTTTGTAGAGGTTAAAGAGAATTTTGATTGTATTTTGAGTTGTTGCAGTTTTTTTGAAAGCATTATTATGTACAACTCTGAAAACATATTTTAACTTAGCAGACAAGCTTGCCAAAGACAACTTGCTGCTTATAATTTAGAGTTTTGATTATGTTGGGCCCTGGTCTCTTTGTGAATTGATCAATCAAACTTGAGATTATTTTGTTTCATGTGCGTATAGACATGTCAGTAAGGCTCTACTGTCATCAGCATTATACAACTATTGAATACACGTGAGTTCATTGTCACAGAGTATAATCACAGGGTGAAATCTGGGCTATTCCTCAGCCTTGTGAAATGGAAAAGCCATATTTCACCGAGTGATTATATTCTGTGACGACGCACAAACAAAATGCATTCAATACTTGTTTTATAACTTTAACAAAGATGGATCATTGTCGTTTGAATTTTTTTGTAAACATAAAAACACAGAAACTCTTCCACCCCACACTCTGAAACCCCACTCTCTGAAAAATTTAAATTAAACTCTTAAACCAACTCTCTGAAAGAAAAAAATTATAATAATAAATTCTAAACAATGTGGACGATTCCATGTAGACACCAACCTTGTCTGCCAGGACACGACCTAGCCTTGTTTGGACTGGCGAAATGATTATGTTGGAAGTGACGCTTTGAAGCACCTGAAGCGTCATATAGTTTATATCCATATAGGACTCCAATATTGAATATCGGAGCGTCGCGGCAGTATACATGGCAAAATAATGGATGACACGCAACGCATGTTCCACCAATCGAATAAGAAGGATCTGTGTGTGAGTTGTATATAATGAAATATCTGCTTGGCTTTCCCTTAAGCATTGCTGTGAACATCTAAAGACCTCTATCACTCCATGGGAATATCAGGTGCCTTATATGCCATTTTAATCATGTAGTCTGAACAGTTACTTCATAATGAGGGACCTTACTTTCTTTGATATCACAGGAACAAGGAGCAAAAAGCACTCTAATAAAGGTCTGAATTATTGTGACGTGGCGGTAGCTTGAATTGATCTTTGATGAAGGTCGTTAGCAATTAGTGCCCTTTCATGTTCCTGTTTGCCGCTGGTTTATTGTCACAGCATCTTGATATTTTGAGAAAGCTGTAAGAACTAAAGCACGTTGATGACCGTGACATTTCTTTATTTGCCTTTATTACTGCCTCTAACAGCATGGTTCAATGATAAAGCGTCACTCAGGCTGACTCCCCTAAACAGTCTGAATTACATCAATGTCATCTTAATTTTCTGAAGATGCTTTGAGTCAAGGTGAGGTGAAATGCATGAGATAAATTATCTGTGTTACCATGACAATACATAATTACATCTCAGCTCAATTTATTCTCCATTAACTGATTTGATTCTTCCGCCATGCCTAAATGTGAATATTGATTCCTGACAAAAGGTGGTGTTTTTTTGTGTGTGTGTGTTTTTGTGGGTTTTTTGGGGGGTGGTTGTTGTTGTTGTTTTTTGTTTTTTTGGTGTTTTTTTTTTTTTTTTTGTTTTTTTTTGGGGGGGGGGGTTAAATGGTAGATGCTTTTGTAAGAGATTATAATGTACTTGTACATCATACCTCATCATACATTACATCGATGGGTGCACCATTTCTTTTATAGAGGGGCACTTCTGTCCAATTCAAACAGTAAAATTATTTGCATTTTTCTTAAACAAGCACCTTTTCAGCGCTCTTGTTATGTCATGTACTATTTTTTTAAAGATTATCCGACGTAGAGGTAAAAAACAAGTACACTGTCTGCATTTCAATCAATATAGTTTTAAAAACATTGAAATTACTACATAAACATATATTTATAACATTGTACTCTTGTTATTTTGGGCGAGCTGCGAAGCAGAGTGAGCCTATGTAATGACAATTTCCGTCCGTCCGTCCGTCCGTCTGTCTGTCCGTCCGTCCGTCCGGCTGTCCGCGTTCAATAAATGTTAAAGTTTTAGCATCAAGCTTCAACATTTTTGTTTTCAGTTGTTTTATGGGATCTAAAAGCCCTAAGTAAAATCAGTATACAGTGACAGTCACGTTTTGTGGTTCTCAATCATGTTTTTAAGGAAATGTTGAAGTTTTTGGGAATAAAACAATGCTAGGCTAAACATTGCCCCCTGGATTTTAAAGAGCCGAAGTCAGAGTAAATGTTGAAGTTTTAAAACTGACTTATAACTTTGACTTACAACCAGGCAACATTACAACAGACATGCACATATTACACAGTCACACTAAGAATGAAACTTGTGATTGTTTCAATGGTTCCAGATGAGTGAGTTAAAACAATGAGATACTTCAAATGTCCATAACTCCTTAATGCAATGATGTATCAACTTGAAACTTATATCAAATGTTTTCATTGACATGCAGATTCATATAAAAGAATAAAACTCATAAGTATGACACCCGTTCCAGTTTAATGAGCTAAAACAAAGAAAAGCTTAAGTGGCCATAACTTCTTCTTGCAATGAAATATCCACTTGAAAACCTGGATCAAATATTGCCACTAACATGCTTATTCATATCAAAAGAATATAACTCATAATTATGACACTGTTTCCAGTTGAATGAGCTAAAACAACAATATAGAAAGGTTTTAGGATATGGACGATTCCAAAAGTGCAAACCTTAAATTTATAATTATCTTAACTTGTTTTTATTTTTGTAAAATATCAGGCAAATCACCCCTCTGCCCCCCTTAACCAACAAGTCCCCATACACCCATGCCTATTTGTTTCTCTTCCTAGTCGGCCCTCACCCATCCTGATCCCCTGTCACTCCCATACCAAACAAGTAGGCAGTGTTTAAGTGCATACAAGTTTGTTAATGTCCCCACCCAAATCATTTGATCAAATAATTGGTTTTTCTATTAGTCTTTGTTTTTCTATCGGGCGATCGGCAGCTCGTCATGGCAGCTTCGCTGTTCTAGTTAATCTTAAAAGTCCAGATTTCAAATGGGTGGGGGGTTCCCTCTCCCCTTTGTTACTCTACTGGAGTAGTGGTTTTTAGTCTTAAAAGTCCAGTTTTCAAATTTTGTTACGCCACTGAAGAACTGATACATTCTTTATCTTTGATAAAGGTACAGGTAAAATTACACATGATGACAAATAACGCATGTAAACGTATTTGGTTAGGTTTTAAGGGGAAAAAATTAAAATGGTACATGTATGTTGGTTTTCTTCTTCCTATCAACATAAGAAATGAGTATGAGAAAGATTCTCACTGTTGGATATTTTCAGACAGAGTGGTCAATTTGTCAAGTTACTTTAGCCGTCAGATTAAAGTTCAATAGTTAAATTATCAATGATTGATCATGTACAGTATGCACATTTACAGTGTCTAACACTGTACCTGTTATCTTTTAAGGTTTAGAGTACTTTATGCCTTGAATATATTTTACATTTTGAAATGAAAAGAGATAAGTGATTGCAAGGCAGTTTGATTTGCACTTGGAATGGGAGTGGGGGTGGTTGTTGCATAGCATACTTGTGTGCATAGACAGCTTTATGCAAATGGGCCCGAGGGTTCAGGAAGTGATATAGTACCAGAATTGTGATATCAGTTTAATTTCTATTTATGGAGACAGGAAGTGTTGGTTTATGTAAATAGGTTTGTTTTCAGTTAATTACTTCAGGGACTGTTTATGGAGACTTGACACTTGCAATCTTGGGTTTGATCAAGCGAGTAAGTTGTTTGACAGACTGTACAATACATGTACAATGTAGGCATGGGCACAGTAGATTGTTTATTTAAGAGATTAAATAGCAGTCATCTTCAGATGCTAGACCTCTTTGTATCATAGGCCACCATCATCGAGGTCAAACAAAGAAAACGTGCAAGCGCATATGTTCTACGCACAACTCTCAACCAATGATAAGTCTTCAGTTTGACGCAGTGATGGCGCTGTTTGAGCTTGTGACGTCATATGCCACAGAAAGTACAAGTACAGGGATGGAAGACTGATCCAGAAGCATTCCAAGAAGCTTGAGTGACAGCAAGAGATAATTCCTTTTTAAAACCACTCAAAACTAGATTTTATGCGCTTGCATAATTCAATTGTTTTAATCCTGCCACATTAATTTTTGTTTCAATGGCCGAACTGTAAAATGCGGTGTTAAAAAAACCCAACACTATTCTCCATGATGTTAACATCATGAGATATACAGTTGCCACAGTTTTGAGTGGTTTAAAAAAAATTATCTTTCACTGTCACTCCAGTTTCTCGGAATGCACCTGGATCAGTCTTCCATCCCTGTACATGTACTTTCTGTGGCCTATTGTATTTTCATGTGTTCTTCTCACATTTCTGCCCCGTTGTGTGAATGTTTATGTTAATTTTCTGGTGTCAAGTTTTTAGTGTAGATTCTGCTATATTTGTGACATACAATGTGTAGACCTCCATCTTAGGCTGCCATCTTAGAGGTAAAATGATGATTGAACAATGGAAATTGCACATCTATGTATATAGGATGCGCAGTGCACAGGATGGGCCAATGAGGAACTTTCAAGGGTGTCATTTTCACACAATACAATGCAGAACACAGTACTTTTTACTTGAACTACAGACATTTCAACAAAAGCACTCTTCTGAATACCCTTTTAAATTGATTGCAAATATCTATTTGGGGCTTGGACTGTTTAATCTAACTTGGTATTTGCTGCCTGTGTACATTGTGTAAGAAATATGGACCTAGTAGTAAAAGATGATACCCATGTAAACGTGTAAATCAACACTATCAATCATGCATAAGTCAAATTGGTACATCATTAAAGGTATCGTACATGTTTGGTAATGACTCAAAACAAATATTAGCATAAAAACTTACTTGGTAACAAGCAACGGAGAGCTGTTGATAGTATAAAACATTGTAGGAAACGACTCCCTCTGAAGTAACGTAGTTTTTGAGAAAGAGGTAATTTCTCACTAAAATAATAAAAACTTCTTGCAAGACGTTTTTATTCCTATCTGAAAGCACACAAATTTGTAAAACAAGGGTGTTTTTTCTTTCATCATTTTCTTGCAACTTCGATGACCAATTGAGCCCAAATTTTCACAGGCTTGTTATTTTATGCATATGTTGGGATACACCAAGTGAGAAGACTGGTCTTTGACAATTTCCAAACATGTTCAGTGCCTTTAAATGTAATATATTTAAGATGATCATGAAGTGTTTTAATCAATGTCTGAAGCTTTCTGGATTTATCATGCTTGTCTCCACTGATGACCAATCTCAACCCCCCCCCCCCCATTCTACAAAACAACAACCTAACTGTGCCAACAAATTAGTAATTGTAGCTGATGAGCAATTCAGCAAATACGGCTGTACTTCATGAGCTAGTAATGAAATACATGTACTGTACATCTACATGTAGCTGCGGCAGCCAAACTGTTTGCCAAATAGTTGAACAGTTCGTGATGATCATCATCAATGCCATCAATATCATAACCATCATTATCCCTCGAAACAGTCAGTTTATTTGTTTTATCCTTCCTTCCTCACGTTCCTTCCAAGGGAATGGTGACCTCCCACCCCCCCTCCCCCCTGAATGATGCAACAAATAACTTATGTGGTGAGCGTGCATGCTCTCCTCCTAATGTTCTTGCTTTTGGTTAAAGGCAGAGTATACTTTTGGTAATTGTCAAGGACCAGTATCCTCACTTGGTGTATCCCAACTTATGCATAAAACAGCAAACCTGTGAAAAAAACTCCCTTGTTGCATAGAATTGTGTGCTTTCAGATACCAAAGAAAGGCTTCATGCCTGAGATTCAAACAATTTGGTGAAAAATTTCCTCTTTCTCTAAAACTACATTTCTTCAAAGGTGGTCGTTTCTAACAATGTTTTTTAAATATCAAAAGCTCTCCAGTGCTCTTAACCAAGTCAATTTTTCTGCTAAGGTAAGCAGACAAATTTGCTTAGGGAGGAATACAAAATGAAACAGGCGGTAACTCAATGTTAGCCTGGAGATTTGTTGATGTTTTTCTGGGGTTGTTGGGGGTTCAACTTTGAGTTATACCTCTAGTTACTGCTTGTTGCATTCTGGATTTCTTCCTTACCATTAAGCAGCTCTATGATTGTGGGCCTAGGTATGATGAAATGAACATTTATCTTGTCAATGCTTAATAGTGTAAAGTCCTCCTGTACCAGGGACCCTGCATTTTATTTGTTCTACTCGTGTGTCACTTCCAATAACTATTAACTTTGCTTTGATTTTGTTCTTGTTTAATACATACATGTACTTCAGGTTTTTTTGCTGAGAGGGGTGATTGTTAGAGACATGAATGTTCTCGGGATTATGCCTCATGGTAAATGTCAAATGCTTAAGTGGTTTGGGAATTGCAGAACTTGATAAATGACTTTATTAATGGATTTTTAGAGTGAATGAAATTAGTGGTTGTCAAATCTGTTGTAATGGGGCTTTGAGATGCTGATGAGGTGCTAAGGCCTATATAATTCATGTATTATTATTAATTGTTATGATTATTAATGACATCACTAAGTAGGATAATGTATGGCTGTATATGAGATACACAGAGCTATATGCATGTATAACTGGGCTTGTGAAAGGTAATTGTAGGGTCATAGATTGGTAAGTACTCCAAATATTAATGACCATACCAACTTACTTGGTAAGAAGCAAGGCAGCAGTTGATAGTGTATACTAATTTGAAAAAGGATTCCCTTCAAAGTAATATGGTTTGGATAATTTTTCACCCTAAAATACTTGAATCTGAGAAACGATTCTTTGCATGAATCATTTCTCAGTTTTTGAGGTTTGGTGTCTGGTTGCAAACGCTGCGGCTAGAGACTTGGTTGTTAGCTGATGTCACCTCGATAAACAAAGATGGATTTGACTTTCTTGTGAAAACACCGTGACAGTTTTTTGCTATTTTCTAGACAAGTTGACACTCTATTGGGCTGAAACTTTCACATGTGACTTTTATTGTATTGTTCTTGATAATTTTGCCTATAATAAATCAGCATTAGGTTGTGACCCTACCTTTAAGACACATGTAAATTAGCAATAATTACTGAGTTAACACTGTTTGCACATGAAGTTTACTGAAGAAGCCTTTGGAAAAGCCCCAGGTCTTGTCCTTCGGCCCCTTTCATTAGGAGATGCAACATGACCAACGTACATTCTGATTTAGTGGCGGAAGTGCCGTTTTCCTTGTAGGCAACCTTGCAGCCTTTTCAGGAGTAGATCTCAATGACTAACAGACAGTCTACATGTATGTGTTCTAAGATTGTGTTACCACTGACAACTTACCTGCAGGCACAGCAGTGTATTAAGAATGAATGATTAAACTTTAATAACCACACAAATTTCGTTTTAATCCAGTGGGGAAAATAAGTTACTTTTTCCCCTGATTCCTTTGAGGGTTTATAAATTTGTTTTCAACTCAGATTCAAGTCTGTTTTGTAAAAAGTAACTTACACAAATCCTCTGCTCTGGATGGCGTGAACAGTGGACGGGAACGTGATCAAAAGTAGATCAAGCCTATTGACCGTCATCGTCCTGGGGTTATAGTCTACTGGCTTGAGATGGTTCATCAGAACTCACTGCTCCCACTGCTCCCACACAATGATGATTATATTAGCTGGATGTCGGCTATTCTACCCTGAACGGGCATTAGGATCCTGATTCAGAATGACTTCATGGTGTTTATACCCCCATTTGGTAATGTTTGTCATCATGGGGTTATAGTTTATTTGCTTTAGATGGTTCAGAACTCACTGCTCCTACACAACAATGATACTGGGTGTCAGCTACCCCTATCGAGCACTAAGGTTCCTGATCCAGAATGACTGTATGGTCTGTATACCCCGATTGGGTATGTTTGTTATCATAGGGTCTTGCATTAGTTCAGAACTCACTGCTCCTACACAACATGCGGTGAACTAGTGAAATTGACACTCATATTGAACGTGGCAATATATCTGATGGCCATAGCTTTTAATTTAGTTACTTAAAGTTATTTGTTTTCGTTGTCAGGATTTCTTGTTGGCCCCTTGAGCATTTATAATGGATATGTGCGCCCTATAAATGAAACATTATTGTTATTATTATATTAGGTGGATGTCCACTTTTCTACCCTGATTGGACACTAAGGATCTTGATTCAGACTGCCCCATTAATAAACATTTGGGGCGGGGCCAGGGGGTTTGGAGATAAAAACTGACTGGAAAGAAGATCACACAGTTTTTAAACTATTGAACATTAATGTATCCTCCTGGGGTAGATAATCCTTTTGCTTTAAGACTGTTCATCCATGGTTCATCAAAATTTAACTGCTGCAACACAACATGTTGCAACCGGTACATAATGTTACTGCACAGACTGTTTTTTGCTTGTTATACTACCCTTATCAGGTGATTTGTTTTATTAATGCCGAGTGCTAAGGGCCTTGATTGGGTGGCACGATATGCCACTTGACTAGTACATTCATCAGTTGCTTAAGGGTACAGTGACACAAGGCAAACTAATCACCACTGACATCATAGATGAGGCAGTTACTTGGATCTGAGCCTCATCTCGATCGGGGGAGAGGGAGGCTTTTGTGTTTATTGCAAAAAAAGGTCTCGCACTGAGTTCTAAAGGTTGCGGTGTGTCATGGCCGAGCGGTCTACTTCACAGTCCTTAAGTTCTGATGGTTGAATCATTGGAGTGTGGGTTAGATTCCCAGTCATAACACTGACAGTATCGTGTTGGATTAATTCCTTAGCACTAATTTAAGCAGCTTGTGGTTGTATACTCCACAGGGAGTTGAGATGTTAGAGGAATTGTCTAAAAGTATGCCAGGTGAACAGGGGTTATGAAGTGCCTTGATCTATAGCTACAGGATATCCGAGCAATATAAGAACCAGTTATTTCCCAGATTAGAAATACCTTAAAGTCAAGTTGAACATGTTCAAATAGGCCTTACCATGAGTCAACCTAAATCCTTCCAAAACTTCAATTCCATTCAATTTCTCTCACCCTACAATGCCCTAAGATGAGGTGGGCTTTGTACATCCTAGAGGCCCTTACCTGGATTCACCCTAATCACATCTCTCCTTCCCACCCCTTCACCCTATTGGTACCACCACCACAAGCCCTCGACATGCTCTACGTGTGAACCTACCCTCATTGATTTCATCACACCCAACGGGTGAGAAGACTGCCCTAATTTTGGCACTCATCCTTACGCCACACCTGACACCCACTCAATTTCACACGCCTCGACACCCTCTCCAAGATCTTGCCTCCTTGTAGTAATTATTTCCTCATTGATTTTTACCATTTTCCAAAAGGTCAGTTATTGAGGAAGACTGCCCTTGACTAATGACCTGCCCCCCTTACCCTCCATCCCACTACCCATGGATTTGTATTTTTCCTTTTGATGACCAGTGCATGAAGGGTGACCAGGCATGAGCTATTTTGATTGCACGCTCTACTGCCTAGCAGTAATCACACAATGTCCACTCATGAATCGCGCAATGTCCACTCATGCTGAAGTTATCAACCTCTTCTCACTGGCCTTCATTATGTACACGTACCTCCCCACGTAAACATTGTACTTGTTTTCCTTTCTCCATACATTTACATGTAGTTAAACTTGACTCCAGCCCTCTATACCGCTTCCAACGTTTCTTTTTCGTAGTGGAAACCTTGACGACATACATGTGGCTCGTTGTGGCCAAGCGATCAGACGCACTGGACTCAAGCTCCAGTGTTTCTCATGAGCAAATTGTGGGTTCAAGTCCCAGTCTTGTAACCTTTTTTTTTCTTCTTTTCCTTAAACATTTTAAAACCATTATTACTTTGTCTTTCGTATGGGATGTAAAGCTGTCATGGCTGTGTGTCCCAAACACAGGCTTGGATGTTGCTGATTAGCACAGTGTGGGTCCGGGTCCCAGTCTTGTCACTTGTGCAAGATACATGTACATGTACATTTCAAACAAGTGTCCTTCACATGGGATGTAAAGATGCATGTCCCATGAGGCTCAAAACTCTTAATGCTTCGTCCTTCGGATTGGACGTAAAGCTGTAGGTCCGGTGTGGTATATGCACGTAAAAGAACCTGGTACGCTTACCGTTAAGAGAAAGAGTTCACCGCAGTCTGGCATGGTTGGCTGCATTCAATTTGCACTGTCCCAGCACCTTGTAAACTGCTGTATGTAAAATGGGTCCCAAACAAAGCTGTGTAATACCTGCAAAAAAACCCATAATTGAACACTTTGAGTCTATGCCCTTTGGGTTTGATGAAGCTGCGTATATTATTGTTTTTTATTTAATGTTCATGTCCAAAATGTACTGCACGAGCAAGACAAAACAGGATGGGTGCAGTGGTTATTTTTGGAATGTAATTATATGGATTTCTTTTAGTCCCCAATGTCCAAAGGAAACCTAAACAAGACGAATTTGAAACGCAATTTACCAGACGATCATACCATTTTAAACAGAGGGAATATGTACTTTTAAATTGTGAGACACTTTTGCCATTGCCTTTCAATTTTGTTAATTCCTTTTTTAAATATTCACTAAAAAATTACATTGTCTTCTCCAACAACTGTCATATAAATTGATGCAGTAAGCCAATGTGATTTCCCTCCATACAATTCCTCATATATTACCACCCCTCACACAAGCACTTTTAAGAGCTACCCAAAGACATAAAGATATCAACTCTCAGGAAACAGCTATAGGGTTGATTGTCATAGTGACAATTGTGTCCAGTATTTGACTCATTCAAAACAAAGGCACAGCATCTGTAGTTCAACTGTAGTCGGAAATCAATACTGCCACTCAGCATAGAGTCAGCCGCAGGGTGTGCATCTAGCTATAAGCGCTAACAAGTATTTTACCTTCATTTAAAAACATTTTTTATAGATTGTTCTTGATTGAGATGCCATCTTTACGGACAACTTGGGTTTTGCCTTTGAGCTGCGTTGAGGGTTCTTGCTTTTCTTTGCAGCCAAATGGTGCACCGACCAATCATGCAAGGAATTTTGATAATACTCCTGCAGGTTATGTGTTAAAAAAATGATTTGAATTGCCTGTAAAAATGGCTGACTTCACAATGTGTGATGTCAAGTAGGAACTATAGACATTTTGAAATTGTGTATCTTCTTTCATTCACGGCAATGTATTAAAACAGAGGCTAGAAGGCAAGAAAAAATCTGATCATGATCAAATGTTTCAAGGCCTACATGATAAAGCTTGCTATCTATTTGAGATGTAAACTGCAAATTTGCAAGCTCGAAAGCTTGGGTTTCAAAGCAGGCAGCAACATTGAATTAGCAAAGACCAGTATCTTGTACTTTGTCGGACCCAGCCTAGAGTCCATGAAATGTAATTTTATTTAATGCAATCCTTTGAGACACGTTTGTGTCCTATTTAACCTTAATTTTAATTTTCATTTCGTTTTGTCATTTTATAGGGTATTTGTTTGCCTTTTTGTGTTTTATGCTAATGCAAATTTCCATATTCTTGGGCCAAAGTGTGATTTCATGTCGGGCAGAAATCTCAATGTTGCAATTAGTTTATTCACAAAAAGTTGACATAATATAGGATATTTCGCTGTCGTAAACTTTCTTCTTCAATTGAAAAAAAAAGGAATGCTCCGTACTCTTGTAATTCTTGGATGACAGTGCAACTAAATTAGCCATATTGGGATACATATTAAAAGCATCATTAGAATCTTGTTCTCCCAATGATTGTATCAATGATCCATATTTGGGTAACCTTGAGAACAATACACCCCACTACTCCAATAGCAACTGTCTCTATAGTCTGAGGAATTCAAATTTAAGCAGTAACTTATGACTAGGCAAGTCATTGTACCATACTTTATTCAAATCTAACTCGCAAATAGCTTATTGTGATACGCCTGACTGGAACCCTCTCTATTAATGGCCTCCAATCGGGTAACCTTTCCTTTGGTGTCAACAGAAAAAACTACCCCAATTGGGATAATTCCTGATTGGATCATTCTTATGCCAAAACGGAAATCAGTTGATGACCATCATTTTTGTGTTTATTGTTCCAATAACTTATTCCGCAATACTTCATATAAAGTGCATCTAAATTGTACATTAGTAAAGTACACCCTAATACTACGCCCGTTTGCAATGCATGGTTGCTTTTTTCCCAGGAATTGTCATAATTTCTTACACAAATCACCTGAAAGTCAGTTAGTGAGAGAGGTGTGTAATTTGTTGATAGTCATTGCTCAATGTCATGCATTTACGACTCTTTCACAGAACTTGTCTTTAGAAACCAAATAACAACATCACACATGTTGCATCAGACCTTCATTATTACATGTTGGAGTGCAATTGCTCTACTATGCACTCCTTAAACTTTGTAAATGTACGAAGAGTACGAAACATAGCAATCCTTCGCGAGTAAAGTGTGTTACGATCCAAAAATCTCCAAACTATCCGTGAATATAAATCACTCAAACGGCCTGAATTTTCTCAGGTGCAACAAAGATTATTGTGATATATATTTTTCAGAGTGTCTATGTTATGTTTAAAAAAAATAATAATAATTCATGAGTTGAAAGAATGTTCCATTCAACCATGATTCAACGGGGCGAAGCCGAGTTGAATGGAATATATTCCATCTTTCAACAAATGAAAATATTCATCCTATTGCGCAAATGCATAACATACATTATTTTTTGTCATAGTAACATGCAAGTAGATCTTTGTCATTTGATGGGATGATTAAAGTATTAGAATAAACAAAGTGTACAAGATTATATTCTGGCATCCACTGTGAGAGTGATTTAGTGTACTGGTGTTAAACAGCTGCCAACATTTGCATCTTGCAACCAGGGAGATATTTAGAATTAATTTAGAAGGTTTCCATAATCAGCGAGATTTTCAAATTTGTTCATGAGTACATGGAAAGATTTGTTTATTTTCAGGGAACATTCTGCATAATCAATGGGGAGTTTAGCAGCTCTTGCGTTTATAATTCCAGGTTCGATTTTACTGAGTAAAAAATAAATAAAGACAGGATGAAAATGCATGGTAGACAGTACCAAAAGACACGGTTTCTGACATCCATAGATGTTAATTTTTTTGCACCAGGGATAAATATTATAATTTTGTTTTATACCCTTTTTGTTTTCACATCAGTGTAAGGGTAAAAACTAAATCCATTTATTTGTAGGCCAAAATGGTTTGATTTATGAATGTAGCATTACCTACAATCGTCCACTCAAATGACAAGGATCCACTTGGGTGTTAAAGGCATCGTACACATTTGGTAATTACTCAAAATATATATTATCATAAAAACTGACTTGGTAACGAGCAACAGAGAGCTGTTGATAGTATAAAACATTGTGAGAAACGACTCCCTCTGAAGTAACATAGTTTTTGAGAAAGAGGTAATTTTCTCACTAAAATAATAAAACTTCTTGCAAGAAGTTTTTATTATTTTATCTGAAAGCACACAAATTTGTACAACAAGGGTGTTTTTTCTTTCATCATTTTCTTGCAACTTCGATGACCAATTGAGCCCAAATTGTCACAGGCTTGTTATTTTATGCATATGTTGGGATACACCAAGTGAGAATACTGGTCTTTGACAATTTCCAAACGTGTACGATGCCTTTAAATAATACAATTATTTCAATGAACATGATGAATACATGTATGACTTAGGCAACAAAACTTCATGTTTATACAAACAACATGCATAAGCTGTATGGCTAATATTTCAGCAGCCTAATGAATTTACCATGCCACATACCATATTAGTACACCAAATTGAATTCCCAAGCTGTCAAATATAGTTCAAGTATTGTGTAAATTCACTTCAATGTTCAGGTTCATGTACATGTACATTGCACATGTTTGTCAAATGCTGCTTGAATTGTTCCCATCTTCATTTGAGATTCTTTCCCTTTGAGGATTAAAACCCAGGTCTGTCAAACACTGAACCCCAGTGCCAGGGATGTGTCTCCATTTCTAAAAAGCTGCAGAATGGTTTCTGGGAATTCCCAGGGATCTGTGCAATCCACTGTGTGTCATGTATGTACTGAGATTGTATATTTTTTGAGGAGAGGGATTTTTGTTTCTGCCTTGTGGCAACTATGAGAGTCTGGTTGGGTGTCTCATTTGTGCATTTATGAAGTTAATTATGTAATTTTGGGTTGAACAAAGAAAAAAATTACTAGAGTGAGATTTGAACCAACCAACCTCCGGATTGATGTGCCAGTGCTCTATCAGCTAAGATATCTATCCCTATGTTGGCGGTCTCCCTATTTTGTCAATATCTTTTTTTGGGTTCCAGTCAGAAGCCATTCAACCGTTTGCTGCCGTGTAGCCAGGGATCACACCCAAGTTTACATACAACCTGGAAAGCGGCAGCCAAAGGGGATGTGACTTTTTTATTTCAAATATCAAAGAATAACCCACAAGGGAAACTGACTGGGTAACTTTGTAACTAATTTGGGGTTGAACAAAGACAAATTGACTTAAGTTAATTACGTATAATTTATTTATTTATTTATGTCATTACATTTCCAACAGCACATTGCCAATAACAGGATGAATAGGAGACGATGAATTGTTCAGTTTGAGATGTGTTGGGGTTACTCTTTAGGTAGGATTAGGTAGGGACTGAAAACCCTATCCACATGCAATGGTCTGGTCTGAGGCCGGATTCAAACCGGGGTCCACAGAGGTGAAAGACAGGGAAGAAACCACTACATGGCCAACCTGATCCCCTACATGTAGTTGCTATTGGTGTACAGCTAATTTCTACATGTTTGAACATACATAAAATTATTATCCGTTTTGTACTGTGCAAATGTGACATACAATGTACAAATGTGTACAATATTTCAATGATACACACATGCACATGTAACCGAAAACTTACAAAGTCAAAGACCATAAACCGCACACTCATCAGAACTACATTTTCTTAATCCAGAAGAAAAGAAAGAATTATAAAACTCTCACTTGTACAAGTTTTTTTTTTTTTCCGACATCCACATTGGTTTTGTACCGTTTCTCAAAAGCGAAGCGAGGACTGTCCTCGCTATGTCTATTTACCAGATCCCTTTAGTTAAAGTCCTCAGGTTCAACAAATAGACACACTCATGTACATAGCACATTATAGTTATGTACATGTACTGTACAGCTGGTAACAAACATGTGTATGCTAATCAAAAGATCTGTCTTTTCTCAGCAAATTGATGTACCTACTCCATGAGATTCTGCCGAGGCATTTTGAAAAACAAATCTGAACCTAAATAATCCTGGGACCTCGGAAAGTTTCATTACAGACCTATTTTGTTGACACAACAAACAATCTCTTGCAATTGGCAACATGACTGCAGACATACAGTTGGAGGGCTTCTTCCCCCAAACCCAATGTTGTTCGTTCTTGAAGTCCGCCCCAATTAATTTCCTTCCAAATATTATCTCAGGATGATAATTTTATTAGCGGTAGATCATGTTGTGGGTTGAGTCAATATTTGTTTGGCTTGTTAGTCGGCCGACGACATGTTGAGCTTCATTCAGGCACGTCTGGAAAAGAACTCAAGACGACGTAAAAACTAAGCTTACGTCCGAACATGGATGGAGCAGCAGGGTTGTTATTATACCAGGGGGCTGTTTCCAGCTATTGAAATAAATTATTTGATGAGATATATCCAGGGCCCAATTTAATAGAGCTGAAAATATACCTGTTCTTATTCTCTTTATGTAATTAGAATAAGTGAAATTCAATTAAAATAAAGCTTTCTGGAGCGCCCCACGAACATATGATGCAGTTCGTGATGGCGTGGATGTCATGCTGGTAGAAGGAGATATTTTAAGAAATGCTTGTGATATTACAACAGAACATGCCAGTGTGGTACCTATGAAATTCAGAAAATTTTGTTACGTTCCTTGTTCGACCAATGACATCACATCATGAGCAAGGCCAGTTTTTGTGGGCATTTCCAGAGAGATTATTGTAAAAGAAATAATTTTTGGGTTGGTGTAGTTGGCAGTCGGGTTGGCGTAGTGGTATCTTTACACCCCTTTTCCCTCTAGGACCCTTGTGAAATCCCACTGGGAGCACTATTCGGATTGGGTTTTCAGTCCCTACCTGATTGCGTAGGTTTTCCCTGGAATAATTATCTTGAGTTTTCCTCCCACATCTAAAACTGAAACTCCTTTCCTTGTCTTCTAGTCATGGGGTTCTTGGCTAGTATGGTGGTTAAATTCGCTTTTCCGAGAATCCTTGGCTTCACAACCAAAGTTAATAAATTACTAAATTATACAAACTGTTATCTCTTCCATCCAAGATATTGATTCTTTTTGTTCTATTGAAATTCTGTTTCCCTTGGCCATTAAGCACGTTGGCAAACATTTTAAACGTGAAGTTACTACTAAACACACTGAAATAATTATCACAATAATATTATAACTAATGAATCATATTTTTTGTTGCTTTTCTGCAGCCTCTGACTGCCTAGCCTTCATGCAAGCGGGCTGTGAGCTGATTAAGGTTCGTTCTCCGTCCAGACAATACCACAGAATATTCTGCCTGAGTGAAGAGCTCTCTGAGATCAGATGGCACCCAACTTCCAAGAAACCTGACAAAGCAAGAAGTGAGTTTTCTAAAAAAAGAGAATTAATTCCAGTTTTCCTCTAGTGTGCATTATGTGGTAACTCATTTTACCCAAGTGCTTGGACTTTGAAGAGATTGATACGCCTGGTCCGGTGCAAATTGGTTTGGCAGTGAGGTTGTATAGAAATGTGCAGTCAGTCCATCAAGCTTATCTAATATGTCTAAAAACAGTGCATGTTAGTGATGTTTGAAGCTTTGTATGGTGTGGAAAATAAGTAACTATAACTAGTAAACCTGCGGGTACAACCATGTGTAACTCTCTTTTGGGAGGATTGTTGGCTCTGAACAAAGTCCACAGTGGCTCTTTTCAAAGCAAGAAGTAACTATAACTAGTAAACCTGCGGGTACAGCCATGTGTAACTCTCTTTTGGGAGGATTGTTGGCTCTGAACAAAGTCCACAGTGGCTCTTTTCAAAGCAAGAAGTAACTATAACTAGTAAACCTGCGGGTACAGCCATGTGTAACTCTCTTTTGGGAGGATTGTTGGCTCTGAAAAGAGCCCATACTGGCTCTTTTCAGAGCAAGAAGTAACTGTGACTAGTAAACCTGCGGGTACAACCATGTGGTAAGTCTCTTTTGGGAGGATTGTTGGCTCTGAGAAGCCACACCATCTTTGAACAGCCAACAGTCCTCCCAAAAGAGATTTACACATGGTTGTACCCTTCAGTGTAGTACATGTACTTCTTGCTCTGATAAGAGCCAACACTCCTACCAAAAGATGGCAATATATTTTATTCAGCAGATGTACTGAATGTTGACTCAATTGTCTTCAGGATTCTGTAGGCAGTGTGCCAAAAAATGGGGCCCAAGTCCAATCTCTACAAGTGCTGCCTACTTTTATCAGAGTCCAAACATTGTAGTGTTGAGTAACATTGACTGTTAAGAAGTAACTATAACTAGTAAACTTGCTGGTACAACCATTTAAATGCGATATGTGTTATATGTAAG
This sequence comes from Plazaster borealis, assembly GCA_021014325.1. Taxonomy (NCBI): domain Eukaryota; kingdom Metazoa; phylum Echinodermata; class Asteroidea; order Forcipulatida; family Labidiasteridae; genus Plazaster; species Plazaster borealis. Next base: position 7,033,443 of record CM037461.1, read on the forward strand.
AAATGCATATTGGGTTTTTTGTAAGAATCCAGACAATTTAAGTGCTGTCTTAAATGATTGAAAGATGAAGAGTTCAAACAATAACAATACTGTTTTGATTTTGATATCCAGTTCTAATCGAGACGGTCAAGGAGGTCCGAGTTGGAAAGAACACTGAGACATTCCGCCAGCGCGAGTCAACGGCGGAGTTCCCTGAAGAATGTTCCTTCTCCATCATCTTCGGTGATAACTACGAGACGTTGGACCTCGTGGCCAATTCGCCGGACGAGGCCAACATATGGGTCACTGGAATGTCTTACTTGATTGGAGGAAACAAAAACAAATGTTGTAGGTTATACCACTCAGTGTTCATTGTTGTTCAAATATCCTGTGGGAGTGTGTGGTGGGTTATGCCCCCCCCCCCCCCCGCCCCCGCCCCAACATTGTGGGATGGCCAATAGTATTAGTAGACAGATAGACAGATAGATATAAGGTTTATTTAAAATAGCCATAACAGCATAACAACTGAATTGCAACTACTACATCATAAAAAGGCTAAAAAACATAATTAAAAGGACATCAAGATACAAAAATCAATGGAGTTAAAGGAAGCAAAAGGCTAACACACACCTACCTAGAAAAGTGCCCCCCCATGCACTTTTTTTGAATTGCTCTCCAGCACTGAAGTTGATGTCCAATAAAATGACACGCTACTCACACTTCCTTGAGTAGCGCACAAAGGCCAAGGCTCCATCCATCCAGAAACCAAAGATTATGAGCCAATGTTGTCAACATAATTTCAGTCATTTGACATGGTAGATGAGACTTTGATTTTGTTCATCCCTTGGAGAACCTTACAAGCTGCAGATTCCAAATTTATGCCACTGGAAAAGGTTTTGCTAAGACTTTGTGATTCTTGTGATTCTTGCTGAAGATTTTTGTCAACATGCTGTAAATCTTCACACCTATTCTTGACCCAACTAAGCAGGAGGTTAATGTTGTGGGGCTCAAACTTCCCTTTTGTGCCTCGTTGGGTGAAAACAAAACAATAAGAATCATCGATGGGGTGTCGTGGCCGAGAGGTTAACATCACCGAACTCAAGCTCTGGTGTTTCTGATCAGCAGAGTATGGGTACGAGTCCCGGTCATGACACTTGTGTCCTTAAGCAAGACACCTAACCATTACTGCTGCGTCCTTCGAATTGGACATTAGGCCCTAGGTCCTGTGTACTAGGATTGGTAGTGCACGTTAAAAAGGACCCAGAACACTTACCTTTTTTGACAGGTTTCTTCAAGCTTGTAAGCTACAGTGATTAAGTTTACTTATGAGGCATCCTTGGTTTCATTACCAAAAATAAATTAATAATAATTTGAAGGAAATTCCTGGCAGGCAAAATTCTGTATCTTCAAAAGTGTTTAATTTTGCACTGTTGTGTCTATATAAAACCAGGCATCTAAAAAAAGTTCAACTGGATTAAATTGGTAATTGTCAAAGACCAGTATTCTCACTTGATGTATCCCAACATATGCATAAAATAACAAGCCTGTGAAAATTTGGGCTCAATTGATCATCGAAGTTGCACGAAAATGATGAAAGAAAAAACACCCTTGTTGTACAAATTTGTGTGCTTTCAGATAGGAATAAAAGGCTTCTTGTAAGAAGTCTTTTATTATTTTAGTGAGAAATTACCTCTTTCTCAAAAACTACGTTACTCCAGAGGGAGTCGTTTCTCACAATGTTTTATACTATCAACAGCTCTTCGTTGCTCATTACCAAGTCAGTTTTTATGTTAATATATATTTTGAGTAATTACCAAACGTGTATAGTGCCTTTAAACCAAAGCACTTTTAATATGAAGACTTTCATATTAAATTCCGTTTCATATAATAATAATAAAAATGCTACTAGGCATTAAAGGGGTATCTGGTTCCAGGCCTGGAATTTCATCTTGGAGCACATTTTGCAAAGGGCATTTCCATCGGAAAATTTAACGGTTTATGAGAAACTTTTGAAGGGGCACCGAGGTCAAGACCAGTGGGGCATCAGAGGCAATGGCTTCCATGGCCTCCGGTAATTCTAGGCCTTGAGTTCTCAATCATCCTATCTGAAATTAATTTATCTGCAAATAAGATTGTTGTTTTACAAAAGCATATGGCGCTCTACAGGTGTTTTGGTATTTGGGGTTTTTCCACTCCATTTTGAAAGGATTGCTTAATAGCGACCTCTGTTTTTTCTACTACCATTGGATAGATATAGGGCTATGTAAAATAAACATTATGTATTTTGATTAATTACTTATATTCAATAGTATGGCCAGCTGTTACATTGAATGTTTTACTTTAAGTAGTGCATGAATAATTTGTTGTTTGTTTTTATTTCCACAGCTCCCGAGGCAATTGAACAGAAGCAAGACATGAGAGATAGATATCCTTGAGTCTGATTCCCTGAAACACACAGTGATTGTAATGTAGGCGTTCATCTCAAAAAGGGGGTCACACTATTTTACTTTCTTTTTTGAAGTTGTTTGACTTGTTTTTATTATCCTACTTTTTCTCGCTGAATCTTCCCTGAAAAGATTCTTATGTGTGTATACCTCAGAATTACTTTAACTTGGTACAGACATATATACTCAATTAGATGAAAATATAAGAATGAGGTGTTGAATTACACTTATCAAAAGTTTGATATTCAAAAAACAAAAAACAAAAACCAACATCTCTCCTGAACTATACATTAGATTTTAAAATTTGTTTTGTATTTGTATTATTTAATTATTATTGTTTTTATTTTTTGCGCCTTCTCATACAACCCAATTTTTACAGGACATTTAGATTCACCAACTGCACTGCATGCTTAAAGAGATGTAAGCAGTTCTTTTGTATAATTACATGGGTTTTTTGTGAGGAACTGATTCATGAGTATAATATGGCACTCACATGTCCTCTGTCCGCATCCATCTAAAAACATAAAGAAAATATGTCTCACATCTTTCGCCTGTTTTGATAACCAGAGCTTAGGCTTTGACTTTGGCTTAGGCACTGTTTGCTTTTCTGAAGTACTTTATTGAAAGTGAACGGTTTCAAAGTTACTGACGGAACCTAAGCCCAAACTGTGATTTTCAAAAGGGCTTATAATACATAGAGAAAATACAGCAAACACAAAGCCTTCAATGTTTGAAAGTTCATTGTCCTTAACTCTTGGCTTATTAGCACATGGTTACAGGAAATGTTTGAGAAGGCTGCAGGGGACCAGGTGGGCCAGCTGGATGAGTTTGAAGTCATGCAACTAATGAAGAAACTTAACAACAGTGTCACCTCAATGAGAGTTAGACAAAAGTTTAAGGTTTGTAAAAGACTCGTCTTTGCTGACTGTTTTGTTCACCTTTTATCAGAACTTTTTTTTTTTTGGAACTGGGCAAGAGTTTTGGATGTTGCAGTGTAAAAGATTCGTAATCCGTGCTTTTGTAGGTTTGAGATATAACAACTCTTCGATGTTGACTATAAACTCGTAACAGTTTAACTTATAACAAAAAATAAATTTCATGGTCAAACTGGCCTCTTGTCAGCTGACACACTCAATGGTGAAGCAAATAAGACTAATGCTCTAGAATGCAGGGATTCCACAATGTACAATGTACAATGCACTGCTAAAAATGGTATTCTTGAAATAAGAACAAATCTTATTTCAAAAAACTTGTCTTATGTCACTCCCAAAACTCTTAATAGAAACAATTTCTAGGGAGTGACACAAGAATGTTTTTCTTGAAATAAGATGTTGTTCCTATTTCAAGAATACAATTTTTAGCAGTGTGTACATGTATATTACAACAAATGCGAAGAATTGAGTTTAAAAATATTGATGGTGCTGTATCTCCACATCACCAACTATGGGCCTGAGGCAAGGCAGACTAATCTGATTACAGTCCAAACTTTTGGCTGTTACTATAAACTGTATAACAGGATTTTGGAGGATTTGTGAACTGTGATTGTGGCATGTAATGTCTGAGTGGATTAGTGCATCGCACTCATGTTCTGGTGAAGAAATCATCAGGGTGTAGGTTCTAACCCGGTCAGGACACTTGTGTCCTTGAGCAAAACACTTAACTATAATTGATTCTCTTCACCCAGGAGTAAATGGGTACCTTTGAGGACTGAGATAGTTCTTCGGATTAATTTAGCTTGATGCATATTTGGCAGCATAGGCTGTATACTTGAAAGAGAGTTGAGATGGTTTAAATAAATGGCCCTGTCATCAGGGGTAATAAAGTGTTTGTGAAACGCAATGATCATTTTATTGAAATTTCGCTACAATAAGAGCCATTATAATTTATAAACATGGGCATATTTTCTTTAATTTAATTTTGTTACAGAAATATTATTGTATATTATAGCATGTACTTGGCTTGTCACTTTTATTGCATCTGATGAGTAGTTGTTGCTACAAAAGCTCATGCAGTTTTTTATGTAATTAGTTAGTTTTTAAGTGCTACCACTACCTTCCTTGTTTTATCCATCAGACTAACACCGTACGGCTGTCAATAGCAATATTCTAGAAAAGTTGTAATTTTACAACTTTGTTCTCAATGGAAAGCCAATGTTGTAATTTTATAACATTGTCAAATTGTTATTGTATAACTTTGTTATCATTGTTATCTTGGAAAACCAGGAAATGACACTGAGTAAAGTCCGAGATGGAGACTCAAAGCCAACTCTCAGCAGCCATGAGTTTTTAGATCTCTTTAAAGAGATGACAACTAGACCAGAAATTTACTTTTTACTTGTAAGGTAAGCATCCTACGTTGCATTTGAAGTAGATATTCATCGGCCCAGTGCTAGAAGGTCGTTAGTTGCAATTTCATATCCGTAATAACCAAAATGGCGTTTAAAGTAAAATGATTATAAATCAGAACAAAAATAATTTTAAAAAATCCACTAATAATAATTTGTTTACCAAATGAATGTTTCTTTTTGACAAAGAATTATTTTTGAGATGACTTTTGATCAATGAACTCCATTTACCTTGAGCTCCAGAATATTCAAAAGCAATTTTATGAAATCCATGCAAATAGACTCCTTGCACATGACGTCACAAGCTCAAACAGCACCTTCACTGGGGTCAAAACCTTTGATTGGCAGAGAATCATGCATACATGTTTTATTGTTAGATCTTGCTGGTGGCGTCCAATGCAAGGTGTCTATTATAATAAGGGCATTTTAGTATTCAGCCGACAATTTGAAACTGTCATGGTGGGAAAACCAGTCAAGTATGGTTTATTCTAACACCATGTGGGAGAAATTATTACAAAATGCACATGGTGTTACCATAAACTGTAGAACTGGAACTCATTTGAATATGCCACTAAGAACCTGGGGCTGTGTCATCATGGTCAAAGCAGGCCTGTGGCTGTAATTAGAATAATGAACTCTCACCCAGTTACTGCACGCGCGCACTCTCCCTTCATATCATATCTTTCAAGGGCAGGTGCGCATGCAGTAAGAGTCCTTGTCAAAATTAGTCCAGGACATCTAGCAGATACGTACCGTCCAGGACAAGGTTTTGTTACCCTATGTTAATTCATCTTGTTTGAAATTGGTTGTCGGAGAAAACATGGGAGAAGTTCAAAGTGCCTGGGGTTACATTAGCCTTGATCAAGGCGTTGGAGTTTTTTCTCAATTTTATTTTATTGTTTTCATTTTTATTTTATTTGCGCCGCGCTACCCACCCGAGCTACCAACCCGCCCAAGCTGTGTGCACGGTGTCTGTGTGTGCAGTACGGTATGCGCGTGCTCGTGTGAGCTGTATGCGACACTCACCGAAACAATGCCTTGACGGTTCTGTCTTGAAGCCAATGACTCATTACTATAATGCGCGCAAAAGGCGAGACCCCATTGGTCAGTGGCAGAAGTCTTGTTTACTCATTCTTATGAATATGCATGCAGTATCCAGATGTGGCTACTGAACTGGCGCGCCGGTTTGAATTTGGGAATACTTTGTTATAATAATATCTATCTGAAAATGTTGCGTATTCTCCTCAGCTGAGCGAGACAATGAGGGCATGGCAGGAAATAAACAAATGAGGTTGCGTGGATCAATTTGTAACATACATTACATACACCATTTTCCAGCAGGAAATGTCTCCATCTTGCATCATTAAACAGTGATTTAATCATTGTTGGTGCATTCATTGGAGGTAAAAATATACAAAACAAAGACCTCAATAAACTACCATTGTTGATTGTTTCCTGAAGGCATATAGCTCATTGCACTTTTTATATCATTTTGGCCGCCCCACTAAAAAAGAGCTGCCTAACACCAAATTCCCAATTACACTCACTAGAACAGGGTAGCTAAAAATCTAAAGACAGTGTGAGTGGCTGCACAGAGTCAGACTTCGAGAGGACATGTCTGGAAAACACAGATGCAGAAACTACATCAACTCGGGAGTTAATAACCAAAAGAATGGCGAATGATCAGGGTAGTCCAATGAGGGAACTTGAGTGCAGCGCATAAAGCTCCAGGGGCCGCGCCCGGGTTCAGCACTTGTGAGCTGACTGACCTGCCTCGCAGATTACCGGTCCAAAATGGCTGAGACAGTGCTACACACAAACGCCATTAAGTCGGTACCTACTCACATCGCATCACATACAGCAAGCATGATATGGTAGAAAGGTCATAGTGAGAGAAGCTCGTGATTGGACGTCAAAATGAATAATTCATTTGCTTCCCATCCTGTGTTGTCTGCAATAGGTCTGACGAAATATTTAAATATTCATGAGCTGCATACTAGCATATCCGAGAGCCCCCCCATTTTCGTCCAATATTGGACGAAAATATCAAGAAACACACTAAACCCGGAAGTTACAGACCCGTCAAGGCTGTCGGCCTGACGGCCTCCGCATGCGGAGAGTGGTACGAGTGCGGATGACCTGCGCACAGTGTGTGTACGGGCGTCGTGCGATGTGATACACACATTACGCACAGTGTTTACGGGTGGGTCGTGCGATGTGATACACACCTTACGCACAGCGTATACGGGTGGGTTTACGGCGTCTTTTTTGGAGTGAAATGCGACTGCCTTGATCAAGGCTAGGGTTACATTTGTTTACAAATCGCAGAAACTTGGATCGCTTTATACTGGAAAACAAGCAGGGGGTCTCTACATGTCTCACTAAAAAAAAAAAATACACATCTTAGTTAAGAAAAAGGGTGCGTTGGATTAGCTTCCCCGGGTCGACCCCGGTGTGCTCATCCGGGTGAGCCCCTGCCATGAGCTAATCGAACGCCAACTTCCCCAGCATTCACACATTGCATCTTCAGACAACTGACCGGAACTATTTTCAATAACTGAAGTATTTTGTGTTTGTCTTTTTTAGGTACTCAAGCTCAGAGGTCATGACCATTGATGACCTTTTGATATTCCTAGAAGCTGAACAGGGTGTAAGTACCAACCATAGAAATAGAGCACACAGAATGCTGACTCAATATCAGTGGGACTTTGTTATGAGACCATTAAAAATGCAATGTAAAAAAATGGCAGTGCAACAGCCATTTTATTACACTGTTTTGTTAAAATAATTTGTTATGCAAGTTCACCCAAAACAAGGCTAAAAGCCACTCTTGGTAAGGGGCTATAAGAAGAAAACATTTCAGATGAGAAAAAAATTGGGGGAGCTGAAGGCAGGAATTGATATTCCTCTTAAAACAGTCTAGACTGTAGGATGAAAGTGAAACATTCACCAGGCAAGGAGTTCCAAAGAGATGCAGTAGGTGGAATAAAGCTGTTGGATCAGAATCAAGGAGTAAAGTTTGCTTGAGGAGATTTTTATGTATAATACAACGATTCCATCTCAGCTGTTCAAAGGCCCTTGAAAATTTAGCTATATTCTTGGGGTTTTGTTATACTCTATACATTATCACGGTACAGTAGATCTACAGCTTAACCTCTCATTCAAAGGACAACGCAATTACCATAGCATGTCTTTTTCATATTCCCCAGGGAACTGAGATGGTTTAAATATAATAATATGGCCCAGCATGCACGCCATGAACTTCAAAATTGGTGGCTTCATGTGCTGTGTAAATAAATTTCAGTTGTTGTTTTATGATTAATATCAGTGATGGCATGAAATGTTGTGATTTTCCAGATGGCGGGTGTATCGAGAGAGAAATGCTTGACCATCATTAACAAATACGAGCCGTCCCAAGAAGGTAGAGAGAAAGGTCATCTGGGCATTGATGGTAGGTTTCATATCTCATTTTGGCCTTCGTATCATTACCGTGGCCCAATTTAGAATTGTAGCCAAACTGAGAATTGAATTTATTGAACTGCAATCGGGCACTTCTTGGAATTAGTGAAATGGCATTATAGGTTGAGGTGACCAAAACATTAGCCATGTTATCATTGTGATTTGAGGTTTGACAGAGTAGGCCCCAATACATGTCACATGTGTCTGTAGTTGTTATTTGAAAACTCTTCTTGTCATCTATTTGATAAGCAAACAAAAAAGTGTTGAGTTTGGAGGCAGGAAGTGCCTGAATTTGGAGTGAAGCATCACATATCATGTTTCATCACTAACAGTTTGAAGAAAAGCTACATAATAATAATAGTGGCTTCTTATATAGCGCTCAAATCCGTCACTCAGTGACGCTCATGGCGCTCCAACATTCAGTATTTTCCTGCAAGGTATGTGGGGCTACGTAAGTAAGAGACCTACTCCTTTACATAGCACCATGTAGTGGGTTAAAAGGTGCTGTGGCACAATATGCAGCCAATCAAACCGGGAATGCCGGGCGAACCCTTTCTCTTTTCGATAAGTGCACTGGGTTCTTTTATGTGCATTACACAACACACGGGACCTATGGCTCATTTTACCAATAATGGTTAAGTGTCTTGCTAAAGGACACAAGTGTCACGACCGGGACTCAAACCCACACTCTGCTGATCAGAAACACCAGAGCTTGAGTCTGGTGCACTTGACTGCTTGACAACATCTATGTTGTACATAAACATGTATGGGCCAAACAACATTGAGAATCAAAATAGATATAGGGTGTCATGGCCGAGCAGTTTAGAGCAACAAATTTAAGTTCTGTTGGTTAAGTCATCAGAGTATTGGTGTGAATCCCAGTCATGACACTCATGTCCTTTGCAAGGGTAGATGTTGATAATGTGTAGGAAAAAGTCCTCGGAGCCCCACGGCAGCTTGGGGCTGTATACTCCCCAGGGAGCTGAGAAAGATTAAAGGAGTCATATTGGCCCAATGACCAGGGCACTAATCGCATTGATACGCTAATGTTAACTGGGCTTTATAAGAAGTAGTTATTACTAATATTATTATTATCTTTCTCCTTGGTCCCAGGTTTCAACATATTCCATTTGCAACATACATGCATTGGGACAAGGTTGGGATTTAAATGGTTTACTTTTCTCCTTGTTCCCAGGTTTCATCAACTACAATTTACAATAAGTATGAGGTAGTTGGGGGGAAAAGTAATTTAATTTTCCTTTTTTTCTCGTACCCAGGTTTCACCAATTACCTTTTATCTGAAGATTGTGACATCTTTGACTACCAGCACCGGTCAGTTTGTCAAGACATGACACATCCTCTATCTCACTACTTCATAGCATCATCCCACAATACGTGAGTAAAGATGGTTGCACTCATGCTTGCATCTAAAGGGCCCTTTATTGACATCATACGCCTCTCGGTAGGCAGAAATTGTCATTGGCCAACAGGCATAGACACAGATATTCTTAGGTATGTGACAGGGTGGGGGCGGGTGGGGGTTTTTTTTTGGGGGGGGGGTTGGGGTTGCATATGGCAAATCATCATTATATATATATATTAAAAAATCAGTTTACTCTCTTTGGGAAAAAATGAGTGAATGGCAAAACTTTAACATCCGAAAGAAACATCAATCTGTTGTTGTTGTTGTGTGAACTAAAAAAACAAAACCTTAATGCTCAAAAATTATTTTGTCAGAAACCTAACGATTTTTTGCCCAGAAATCCAGTGTCTGCCATCAATTTATTTTATTTTGTTCTGTCACAAAATGTTGGCCCTCTAGATGTTAAGAAGGCGTGATGTAATTTTGTTACCATAGAAACAGTTAAAAGTTGCACAACCTGCCTTTTTTATTAAGGCAATGTCAGTAGCCATCAATCAATTTCAAAAAGCTTTGCATGACAGAAAATTCTACTTAATGCACCTGTTTGCATAGCAAAAATAGTGGGGAACCAGCCTTAAGCAATATGTGGTACATGTGCAATGTATTTGGGTGGCATAGGTGGCTAAAGCACTAACCTCTCACCATTGTGGCCCTGGTTCGATTCCCGGCTGAGGCCATATGTGAGTAGAGTTGTGCCTCGGTTCTCTCCAAATCCATGAGGGATTTTTTCTGTCCCCCCTGTTTTCCTCCCTGCGGAAAAATCAAACACTTTTGATCTCTGGCTGTGCTCCGTGGTCATTTATGGGTCGTTGAGCTTGCTGCCTGCAACTCAAATAAGTTGTAGATTCATCCTTGGCAATTCAGCTTCTCAGCTGCGTGTAAAGATTATTAATGGTATTATTTAGGCTGCAAACGTTGGCCCAATTTCAATAAGGTGTTTACTAGAAAATATGTCTTTGCTACTGAGCAAAAATTTAGCAGGGCATCAGTCAACAATTTTTCCACTTTATGTTATTTTTGGCTGGTACTGTAATTGTGCTTAGCAAGTTTCTTTCATTGTTAACTTTATGAAATGAGGCCCTGTTTGTTTCTCATCCTCCTCAGGATGATTGAGAAGAAACCTTTTGAGTTGTTGAATTGAATTGAATTTAGATGGTTTATTGAAAATCAAATTCAATAAAAGACAGCTCGAAAGCTGATACAATTCAAATTAACAAAAAAATAAAATAGAACAAACAATTGTATATGCCACTAAAATTGTAAAGAAAAATAGTCTAGAGAATTGTGTACTGAATCACATCAGGCAGTGATAGCCTAGATGGGTTTTGTAAAGAAAACCTAAACAACATGTCACAATTTCTGTTAACAAACATTTTCTGGACTTTTTTATAGGGACTTGGGCCCAATTTCATAAAACTTGTAAGCATTCGTTTTCTGCTAGTGCTAATAGAATATCCATTAGCAGAGTTTCCTTTCCAACAACTGCTTAAGTAAGCAAAGCAAGAAGCTGGCCCTTCTTGGAAGGAGATGAGTGACGCAACAATGCAAATCTATTATGAGCACAAACAACTTTGTCAAATTGGGCCCGGAAATGTTGGAAAGTGAACAATTTTCAAACTATCATTTCAAAAAATTACTCGCACAACCAGCTTTGTGATTTGTCTCTTCAATGTAATGCGAGTCACAATGGAGTCACACTCACAAGTATACACGTCGCTCCTCAAGCAATAAACAAGTAGATCAGGCATAAACCTTTGCAGCTGATCCGCTGATTTTCTCTTCTTCTGTTTGTTGCTGTTGTTGGTTTGTTTTTGTGGTTTTTTGTGCCACAGAAAACTTTAAAACACTGTTCAAGGTTTTGTGTGCTACGCAAACGTTTTTTTTCTTTATTATTTTAAATATTTTTTTATTGCAAAACCTCACATAATATGTCAGTTAGATGCATTAAAATCTTACCTTTGGCTTTTTGCTAAAAAAATTTGCCACGTTACTCCCCTAACCGTGTGATCTTTTGTAGTGCAAATTGCGTATGATTTTTGTTCTAAAGTAGGTCAAAGATAAAAATGCAACAGCACGAAAGGGAGACAAGATTGCATCTTAAAACAACCTTAAGATCCATCAAGGTTTGCTTCATAAGACTTGAACGTTTTGAAATGCCACGTAAAACTCTGATTTGTGTGTGTCTGTTTTCTCAAAGCCTGCCATGCATTCCACCTGGTAAAAGTCTGCAAACAATTTCAAGAAATTTGAGCACCTCATCTTATCATGCACCATTCACAAATTTTTCACAATCATTGTCTCGTAATTTTTGTCTCCACAGACATATCATTAACATTTCTTTATGTCACTTTACCCCCTACCATGTTAAGTTTTTAATAGATTAAATATGCATCGATCTGGGATAAAGAATGCAGTTTGTGTTTTACCATACAGTGATTTGTGTTAAGCACTGTACGCTCACTACTTTCCAGAGTCCTGGGGAAAACCCCACAAATGTATTACTCGGGTTGGATGAAACCCATCACCTTTTCCATTCTAGAGCAGATGTCTTACGACTAGACCACCGAGCTTGCCTGGTAGCTATATATATACAGGATTTGAATTGCCTCTAGCTACTGGGCAGGCTCGGTGGTCTAGTCATAAGACATCTGCTCTAGAATGTTAAAGGTCATGGGTTTGAATCCTACTCGGGTAATATGCCTGTGGATTTTTGTATTTTATTTTTTGTCACAGAACTGGGGAAGTACTGAGTATACAGTGTTTGACACACATCGGTGTGTGGGAAAAAATCCACAATAAAGCATTGACATGTGTTTATGTCACTTTACTCCCTGCCATGTTAAGTTTGTTAAACTTACAGACAAGTAAACAAAGATATCTACAAACAGGTTTCAAACATTTAAGTTCCCTTGCAAAGTTTGATATGCATTAATTGTACTGGCTATCTTCATTTATTTACTTGTTGGTAAATATTTGTTGAAATTAATTGTTAAGTCGTTGCATTTATTTTTCATGCTTAAGAATTATATACATGTAAATGATCAGTTTTAAAAACAAACCATTTCTAACCAAGTACTAAAACATAATTGTATGTACTGTGTCTACTAACGGTTACTTGCTTCTTTCTTTGTTTTTAACTGTCATCAACTCTTTTTTTTTTTTACCTCAGAAAGTTCCCTAATTTTTTTGGAAGAGTAAATTAATTCCCATCAACTTGTTTTCAACAAACACACCATACGACCAGCCTGTGAAATTTTCATCCAATAGTTATGTGTCACATGTTAATGACATGGCACACGAGGCAATTAACTGGCAACCAACTCTAGGCAACCTCCATTTAGTATACTCACATTTTAGTTGTAACATTACTTTCTTGGGGATAGTAACTTGTAAGTTGCCCTTTGTGACATGGCCTTTAGTATGAAGAACAAACTGTTATTTTGTGCAATTATATATGTGGCTTATTTCGATTGTGGCAATCAAAATAAGCATCAGTACCTTGAGAGGTCTTCAAGTGATATTTCCTCAACTTTGACAGATGGAAATAATTCTTTGGAGTTGTAAGTGTTGCCTTAGTGATTTGTAATGTGACATCACACTTTGCTCAGCAATTAAGATTGAAACTTAGTTAAGAGCGCTCCTTGTGAAATCGGACCTTGGTTGGGTTAGCTATGTGGCAATAAATAATTCAAACTCAAACTTATCAAGAAAAAAAGGTTCCTGCTGGTTACGGTTAAATATTAAAGAAACACAGCAAGCGTGGACTGACTTCATTTAGGGTGAAGCGGGAACCAAATCCCACTCAACTAATTTAACAACGTGTTCCCTATAACAAAACTAACATAATCACCTCTAACATTCTTCCATCCATCCCTTCCATGTTCGTCCCCTATTTCTACCTTTTTTCTGGGCTTGTCTCTTTTTTTATTTTTTTATTTTACTTTTTTGGTTGTTTCCATTGTGGACCTCATCCCAACCCCTTTCCATTCGTAGGTATGGCAACTGGCCTCAGATGGGAATTTGCCCCAAACATCCACCACCCGGGCTATCAAAGTAAGATTTTTTCGGCTCTTTTGACCTTTGAACCCTCTCCTCGATCCACCTTGATCACATGCCCCATGTTACCTAATAGAGATGAGACACATGCTCTCACAGGATTTTTATTTATTTATTTTTCCTGGTGGAAATAACCTTTCCGATACCAAAACCTTTAAAAAGTCTGTCATTAAAGAAACTTGTCAAAGTTGTTGAACTAATCTAATTGGCTGTTGCCAGATTAGTATACAATTCCCTTGATGCAATGGTCTGACTGCTTGACTTGCATTCACAAAAGTTGGATTTCAAATACCAAGTTGGCGGATTATTTTCAAAACTTGCTTTATTTTTAAAGAAAAAAACCTCCTACCAAAAACCCTACCACTCCATAAAGCTTTTACCTGTGTCACTGTATTCCTATTTTAATTTTATTTCTTTCCTTACATTAAAATCATTTTCATCTCTCTGCCTCTGTTGCCATGGTGATTTATATTTCCAAATACTTCCCAGAGCCCCAACATGTCCTTGTGCCCAGATGTATCTGTTAACTTTAACGCAATTTGATAAAGATGTTTACTTCCACAGCTGATTTTACATATATTTTTAAAAATAATTTTGTCTTTTTTTCAATAAACAACTGCTGACAGTTTTAAAAAATTACAAGTTACCACCAAAAAATAAAAAAAATAACTGGATTTCATAAAAGGAAACTGAAATGTTCATTTAAGTCCCAGGTTACTTAATGGCATTTTTAGATGTGATTGTGTATGTTATGGAAACTGCTGTTATATTTAGATTTCAAGCTAGCATGTGAATGCTATTGGAGTGCTGTCCAAATAACTTTTGAATGCTGTTTTGAAAACTACAAATGTATGTGCATGCTTAATAATGACCTTGGTCAAGTTTGGTAAAGGTCACTATCTAAGGGTTTGGGTCTATAGAATGTAAATAATAGTTGTTAGCCTTTGAGAAAGACTCGGATGGGGTTGAAACGTTTGGCCTTTAGAAGTTTTTTCGCAGTTGTTAATTAAGTATACATGTACCGGTATGTTAAAGTTAATGTAACGAAAATAGATAGAAGAAGCTTAGTGTGAAACTTCAAAGGACCTAGCAGTAATTGTTTTCAAACTATCCACTTGACTTGTTTTGCGTCTTATTCTTAAAATTTCAATTTCTGGAAACGTTCACATTTGTCAAGGAAACAACATGCAAAGTTTACATTTCACTTTTGTTCATACATGTTTTGAATACTGTTCAAGAGCAGGCAGCAGAAATAACATCAATTCAAACACAATTTCCTTGAAGTTATCAACATTTCGAAAGGATATATTTTGCCTGGATGATTAACCCACTACAGGATTTCCCGTAAAAACTCAAACACTGTTAATGCCTACCTACAGGGAAAACCTGTGTATGAACAATAGTTTAGTGGGGTTTTTTACTTGCCCTTCTGGTGATTTGAGTCGAGAAACATGGCAATATATAAATATCACAATAAAGAAAACTGTATTCTTTCTAACAGTATCCAGTTTTTTGGGGTTATATTGATTTGCAAGACAATGTGACGAAGAATTATTATGTATTTCTGGTAATGAAACCAAGGATGCCTCACAAGTGAACTTAATCACTGTAGCTCGCAAGCCTGAGGAAACCTGTAAACAAGGGTGCTTGCAATGTGAACTAGAAACACCGGGGTTAAACACCTACTCTTCCACAATAAGTGTTCTGGGTTCTTTTACGTGCACTACCAATCCTAGTACACGGGACCTACGGCTTAATGTCCCATCCAAAGGACAAAGCAATTATGGTAAAGTATCTTGCTCAAGGATAAAAGTGTCATGACTGGGACTCGAACCCACACTCTGCTGATCAGAAACACCAGAGCTTGAGTCCGGTGCTCTTAACCGCTCAGCCACGACACGTTAGGTTTGCTCCCGTCAAACTTTCAGCCACTCATTTGCAAGACCTTATTGGTCAACCTTGTTAATCAATCCCAAACAAACTTAAGTAAGCCTTACTCTCATTGGTTGTCTTGGATCCTTCACTTCCATATGTACACGGATAGCTTCAGGGGTCACAAACTGGTCATATGAACTCTGAACTCACGCAACAGTGTGAAGCCATTGGGTAAAAACTAGACTGGAAAACCAGTCTTACCATGAATCACAAGAGCTAACCCCAGCACAAACTGCAAGGGAGTAATGTGCGGAGTATAAAGCATTTGATTGTTATTGCAATGTAATAAACATTGACTGTTTGTTGTAAGGCAGCGCTAAACAGGCTTAGGCGGAAACAGTTTGTACTGACCAGTCATGTGGACATGGGTTTTTACAAGAAAACATTTCAATATTTTCTCCTACTTTACATTGTCTTTATACTACTAAAGTACACATTTTTACTCCTTACTCTTACC
This sequence comes from Plazaster borealis, assembly GCA_021014325.1. NCBI lineage: Eukaryota > Metazoa > Echinodermata > Asteroidea > Forcipulatida > Labidiasteridae > Plazaster > Plazaster borealis. The sequence goes on from CM037461.1 coordinate 7,049,540, forward strand.
TTATTTGGGGGAAAGGAATGAACCTTATAAGTTGTCTTGATAGTTATTGCGCAATATGTGATTCATAAAAGTAAATGCTTTTCATAAAAATTGATCTAACTAGTTTTGTCTTGTTATATTTACTGATTGTTTACATTTTGGATTGTCCTGTTGTGCTGCAGTTACCTCACTGAAGACCAATTGAAGGGACCATCTAGTGTGGCAGCGTATGTGAAGGCACTACAAAAAGGATGCAGATGGGTAGAATGTAAGTTCAGTTCAGAATTTAAATAAATGCTGATGATATGAAATAACTAACTGTAGGGTTTTTTTGTGTGTTTTTTGTACTTTTTTATGTTTTTTTTTATCATAGACCTTACTTATTATAGGCAAATCCATTTTTGGTCAATTTCTTTATGTCTTGCACGAGTGCTTTCTCTCTGTTACTGGGGTGCATTTAAGCTTGCACAATTAGGTCGGGACTGAAAACCAGGTCCACATGCAAGGCTCCGGTCCGGGTTTTGAACGAGGGTTCCCTTCACTGGCTTGTATTAACCTCCCTTATTGTTAGTGTTTATCCTAGCCTTGTATCTTAAAGGGATTGTTTACGTTAGGTAATTGGAAGCCACTGTTTGTTTCAATCCTATATAGTTGTAGATATATACCATAAAACTAACCTGTGAAAATTTCATTTCAAAAGGTGGTAGCGTTTCTGAGATATTGCCGAAAATCTGGAGCGTTTATGTCCACGCAGGAAGAATAATCTGCAATTGCAATACACAATTTGAGAAATGTTACTGTCGGTAACACTTCTCAGATTCAAACTTTTGGGGATAAAAAGTGATCTTTGTCCATAACCGCAGTACTTCGACGTGAAAAGTTTATCAAAATGCAGTATACTATTCAAAGCTGCTGTACTTCTTACCAATTAAGCTTTTATTGCCATTAATTTTCAGAGTCATTACCAAACGTATACAGACCCTTTATAGGCCGTTGTTTCTATTGGCCCTGTATGTTCTGAAATCCAGGTACTACATTGTGGTGGAGCCAACCTTAATGCCCCAAATGTGTGATACATTTTATTTTGATTTCAGTGGACTGTTGGGACGGTGCCAATGGAGAACCAATCATTTACCATGGTCATACGCTAACGTCGAAGATATTATTCAAAGCAGTCGTTGAAGCAATTAATCAGCATGCATTTGAAACATCAGAGTAAGTTCTTAAAATCAATTCAACAAAATAACAAAGAAAACTTGAAAATAAGACTTGACCTCTCTTTACTTGTAAAAAAATTAAGAATTTTGCCCAAGTGACGGTCATGTTGTCATTAAACCTATTATAATAGATGTACACAATTGGTCGTGATTGGCAAATGGAGTTTCTAACAAAAAGCATCCTCGTCCCAAGTTTTAGTTTTGTTTCAATGTTAATTTGAGCAAATTATTTGTACTATAAATTTATTTATAACAACTTGCTATTGGTATTTTTATTTTCAAGAATTTTGTAAAAACAAAATTTAAAAAGAAGATTTGATTTCATAGAAAAATATAGTCTTCATTAAAAAAAATTCTGGTTTTCAATATGCGTGAGACTTGCACAGTCTTTAACAATCTTAAGTAGTCAATACTCAATAATGACTAAGTAACATAAACCTAAAGAAATCTCTGTTTATCAACTGCAATCCTTAAATGAACTCAAATGAATTCAAATATATCGTTGCGTAATTGCAAATAGGTTGTCTCTCCTAAAATATCAGTTACGTCACACGCAAGTTTGAATGTGTCAAGACGTTGTATCTTGCTTAAATAACCCGGATGTATACACAAAACCAACAGATGCTAAGAAACACATTTTTTTTCACAGCATTCTCGTGTGAGATACAACGTTGTTGCAAAATCGAGATACAAAGTTTTTGCACTGACGTGATGCTATAAAGATCACTCTATTTGTTTTTAAACTGAACAATGTACCTGTGAATGTGAAGTTAGAATATATGGTATGAAGAGTTTTGTTGGGGTTATAAAAGCACTATAGTAGTTGAAAGTGGAAACAAATTCATAATAATTTTGATTCAAAATTTTAAAAAAAATTCCACCCTATTTCATTGTATAATTTGTGCATGAAACAGCAACTTATTTAAGTTTCTAGTGCATGTTGAAATGAAACACCTCCCATTTTAATTTCTTACCACTAGACCACTGAGCTTGCCTGGTAGCTAGAGGCAGTTCAAATTCTATAGAAAATTAGCAGTGAGTGCCACAACAATTTTAATAGATTGGAAAGCTTAAAGTATACACGTCAAAATAAGGGTAAAATACAAACAATGTCCTTTATCCTTGATGCAAATTGAACATCTATTAACCAGTTCACTTTTGGATAAAAATCCTTTTCCTGATACAGGTGTGGGGTTATTTTCAGTCATACCTCCTGAAATTAGGATCCTAATTCAGACCGTTCTGTCAGCAATGTCTCTCACCCCATTAAATGATGAAAGAAAATTACTAAGACTATAATGTTCTGTCTTTCAGGTACCCACTGTTAGTGTCAATAGAAAACCATTGTAGCGTTGAGCAGCAGAGTGTTATGGCACATCATCTAAAAACAGTATTTGGAGGTAAGTACGGATCATTGGGTCAGTGCTTATTGACAAAATTGATCATTCTTCGGTTGGGCTATTCTTGGAGTCATACTAGTGGAGTGGTATTGTGCAGTGTGAACTTTAGGCGATGCAAGCACAGTTAGACATGCATTTTATCTTCAAATTAGTTTGGATGGTACATAAAGCTGTAGGTCCCGTGCATTGTGTAATGCTCCTTGTAAACCATTAAAACTTGCTACATAAATGGGACTTATAATTCAAAACATAGCTCTGCTTATCCTGTTGAAAAACAAATAATAAGCGCTTTGATACACCCCAAGGGGTGTGATAATATAAGTTATCACACAAGCGCGAGTGGTATACGGAAAAATATAGCGCTTCTGCGTCCCATATCCACCGAGGCCGAAGGATTGCTATGGATCGACCAATCAGAATCGATTATTCAGGCCTGCTGGAAGATAATATAAGTTATCACACAAGTGCGAGTGGTATACAAAAAAAATATAGCGCTTCTGCATCCCATATCCAACGAGGCCGAAGGCCAAGTTGGATATGGGATGCAGACGCGCTATATTTTTCCGTATTCCCTGAGCGAACTTGATGCGCAGTTAGAACACACAATAGGCAGGGTGTGATATGGGCCGTGCAATATAAGTTTATATCGCACTCCTTGTTGCTATGGATCGACCAATCAGAATCGAATATTCAGGCCTGCTTGAAGATAAAGCACTATATAAGAACCCATTATTATTATTATTATTATTAATGCACGTAAAAGAACCAGTTACACTTATCGCTAAGAGCAGGGGGTTTGCCCAGGTGTTTCTGGACTGGCTGCTGAGTGCATCGCAGCACCTTGTAAACCCTATAAGGTGCCACATAAATGAGTCTCATAATTCATAAACTTCAAAACCTGTCAAAAAAAATGTTTCTCTGTGTTCCAGCGTCTTGAGCACCTGATTGGTGGATACATGTATGTTCAAGTGTTCAAATGTGACTATGGCTTTTGTGTACACTCCGGGCAGCAGCGCCGCTGAATGTTTGCAGGGCACGAGGCATTGCATGGCCAATAGCAACATAGAAAAAGGCTTGTAAAGGTTTTTGGGATTTTTAATTTGTTTGGCTCATATCTTGGTGCATTTGGAACAGATTTTGTTCAATTGCTGGTTATAACCTGTCCCGGATTATCATCTGTGCTCCATACAACTTCCATGACCTTTAGATGAAAAATGAGAGAGCCTTTTTATGATACATACATACAAACAACGTTGCGTGAATTATAGTAAGATTTTATTTATACTTAATTGTCCTAATTTTGACCTTTATTTTTTTTTCATTTTCATTTAGATAAGTTAAGGATTGACTTGCCAGGTGAGTCTGCCACATACTTGCCATCACCAGAGCAGCTCAAAGGCAGGATTATCATTAAGGTAAAACTTATTTTTCTAGAATCACAACTATCAGCCATAGGTCAAAAAGAGATGTTGTAAATAAGGTACACACGTACATTTTCATCCAACGATCCCTAAATGACCTTTACCCTTAATAACCCCAACCACCATCAAGTGTGTTCTAGGCACCCTGCTTTAATGTAGCAAAATGCAACAAAGTTGAAAAGAAAACCTTGCTAATTGCAGCTAAATGCAAGACAGTTGAAATGAAAACCCTGCTAAATGCAGCAAAATGCAACACAGTTGAAAATAAAACCCTGCTCACTGCAGCAAAATGCTGTCGGAGGACTTTGTTGCATTGTGAAGTGAACTGGTTTAACCACTTTGGCTCAGTAGTCTGAACAAATTTCAAATGATTAAAACTAATGTGTAAAACGCCTCTAAAGTGTCCGAGATTGCACAAGAGAGCACCCTGCCTTCTTCCCTTTCACAGAAATTTATTACCATGATAATTTCAGGGGAAGAAGTTGCCAGCAGATTTTGTTGGTGAAGAGGGAGAAGTGACAGATGAAGATGAAGGAGCGGATAGTGAGAGGAGAAGAATTAAGAAGGTAAGCCACTTTAGGACGGGAATGGGGAGAGGCCAGGGAACGAAGGATAATAATAACACTCACTGAAATCTACTTGTTTGTAGCGCCAGTATTGTTATTATTATTATTATTATATAAATCTGAAAATTATTTGGTGATACCATACACCGAAGTGTGTTAAGCACTGTATACTCAGTACTTTTGGTATTCCTGTGAAAAAAATCCACAGGCATATACCTCGGGTCGGATTCAACCCACGACCTTTGCCATTCTAGAGCAGATTTAAGCCTGTGGATTTTTTCACAGGAATCGGGAAAGTACTGAGTGTATGTGTACAGCCAAATATTATTCTTTATCCCCGATACACATTTAACATCTATTAAATAGTTCTGGTTACGAAACTAAGGATGCCTCATAAGTGAAGTTAATCACTGTAGCTCGCAAGCCTGAGGAAACTTGTAAACAAGGGTGCTTGCAATGTGAACCAGAAACACCGGGGCTAACCCCTACTCTTCCACAATAAGGGTTTTGGATTCTTTTACGTGCACTACCAATCCTAGTACGTGGGACCTACGGCTTAATGTCCCATCCGATGGACAAAGCAACTGCGCTAAAGGATCTTGCTCAAGGATACAGTACAAGTGCCACGACCGGAAATCAAACCCACACTCTGCTGATCAGATACACCAGAGCTTGAGTCTGGTGCTTTTAACATTATTACCCCTGTGTATGGGCTATATTTGGCTCATAATTTTTTGACAGTTACATTGTACATGAATGCAGGGGGTTGATGGAACATGCAGGACGCAGGGGGAAAGGTTGACCATAATGGAGAGGACATCTTTTTGGGAGTAGGAATCTCATTGAACAGTAAATAGCTGTATCATCTGATATTGACTGACTGTATAAACATTTATATACTGCACACCTAGATCCATGTCATTTGATTGGTGGAGCACACGTCAAGTGTCATCCTTTCTTTTTGCTATGTATACTGCCATGATGCTCCAGAATTTTATATGGGTGTCCTATATGGATAAGTGTGGTACACTTCGCAGCATCATTTTTTTTCATGTCAAATTTTTTAGAAGTTTTTGGTGGGTTTTTTTAGAGTGTGGGGTGTATTTTGTTCTTGCATCGTCCAAATGTAATCACTAGGTGAAATCTGGTTTTTCCAGTTCACTCGGCTTCGTGAAATGGAATAGTCCTGATTTCACATCGTGATTGTATTCTCTGACAGTGCACTTACATGCAATCCAATATCTGTATAGTATAATCCTGTTCAAACTATTATACTGGATAAACAAAGTACTCAAATAGAAGCATGTGGTGATTTCTGATCAGCAGAGTGTGAGTTCGAATCAGTCGTGACACTTCCCAACTGTATTTCAGACATGAATATTTGTCTTTAGGATTGTTCAGGTATGAACTTTTATCAGTGATCTTTCACACTTCCCGTGTGTTGTGTAATGCCCTGCTGCCAAGAATTTGTCCCAGTGCACTTATCGCAAAGAGAAGGGGTTCGCCCCGGTGTTCCTGGTTTGATTGGCTGCATATTGCGCCACAGCATACAAATCATACAAACCTACTTGGTGAGGCGCACAGCAGCTGTTGATAGTATAAACTATATTTGAGAAAGGATTCCCTTGGAAGTAATATGGTTTGAACAATTTTTCCAGCAAAAAATATTTGAATCTGAGAAACGATTCATGCTTGAATCGTTTCTCAGATTTCTGAGGGTTGGTGTCCGTTCGCGAACGCTGCAGCCAGAGATGCAGTTGGTACCTGTTGTAACCTCGCTAAATGTGGACGGATTTGACGTTCTTGTGAAAATACTGTGACTGTTTTTTTTTGCTGTTTTCTCAGCAAGTGAAACTGTATTGAGCTGAAACTTTCACAGGTGATTTTTATTGTACCTGTATGTGTATTGATAATCTTGCCTATAAATAAGCATTACGTTTTCAAAAACCAATCTATGACCCTACCTTTAATCTCTACGCTTTCTTTTTTCTGTCTTGTTTGTGTAGCCCGCCCGAGTAGGATTTTGTGCCTTGTGATGGATGACTTCCATAAAAAACAATTAATAAATGAATACAAAAATAACAAATCCAGTAATTTGTCTTTACCTTTGAGGAGTTAATAATCCATGTTCTGAGTATTACTTTTTCTTATCTTGTGGTGATTTCATCCTCAGGAGGGTTTCAAGAAAAGGGTTCTCATTAAGGAGTTGTCTGATCTGGTCTCGTTATGCAAATCCGTCCGTTTTGAAGACTTCCATGAAGCAGCACAGAAACGTAAGAAATATCTACAATCATTCATTCAAATTAATTAACCGGTACAGTTCCAATACCTTCTCTACCCAATTACCAACATGAAGGATTCAGAAAAACTGGGGCCAGTAGGCCCAAACAACCAGTGCTTATCACAGGGTCAGGCATTCCAATCAAATTGCCTAAGATATCTGTGTACAACTCCTGTGGGAATTCTTAAAGGGTCATTTATGGTTACGTTTTAGTGAAAAAAAAACCCATGATTCCATGGACTTGAAGTTGCCCAACATTGGCAAGCAGCTGTGTGATGACAAGAAATGATGAGCCAGGGTAATATTACACTTTCCATGCTGTTTGGTCTCATAGGGAACTTGAGAGTTTTTAACCAACTTTTTGGCGTAGTAAACAAACTTTGTTTGCAAATGGCCTGTTGACACCAGTCTGATGGCTTCATCGTAGGTTTTAAATGCTGCTATTTTTACACTTTTATTTACAGAAAAGTACTGGGAGATCTGTTCTTTGAGCGAGGGAAATGCTATCAAGTTTGCCAGTCTCTGTGCGGAGGATTTTGTGAGTCACAATAAACACCGTCTCACGAGAATTTACCCTAATCCCAACAGAGTCGATTCCAGCAACTATAACCCACAAGATGTCTGGAACTGTGGATGCCAGATCGGTGAGGAACTATTTTATAAGGAAGCAAATAATAATAATATTAATAATATTACTAACATTGATATAGAGCTTAATACTGGATTTTCTAAGTGCATAAAACCTTAAGTTCAAGAGAGACGAGTTCAAGAGAGACGAGTCTTTAATAGAGATTTGAATGAGTCAGTAGAGGTAGCTTGACGGATATTGAGAGGGAGATTGTTCCATAGTGATGGTGCAGCTGAGGTGAAAGCTCGTTGACCATATTGAGTGTAGGTACGTGGACCATGCTAGTTGATATTTTGAATTGCATGACGATCGTAAATTGAAGGAATGCAGTGGAACTTTTGGAGAAATTAGACTTTGAAGATATGTAGGAGCATGGCCGTTAACTGTCAGGTAAGTGAGCAGAAGAATCTTGTATTTGATGCGTTGAGTAACCGGGAGCCAGTGTAGTGAACTTTGGTTTTATTCTACAACAATGGCAATGGGCACGCACTCATACTCCAGGGGAAAAAACAAAAATCATCTCTTCATCAGGGGGATAAATGGGTTATTGCGAGGGTAGGGCAGAGCTGTGTATTGAGAGAGTTGCAGCACCAGTTTTTTTCGGTCATGTGGTTGCTGGACGCCATTTTCAGTCCAAATACAGCACAACCCAATGGGCAGACTAGCCTGGCACCCTGTAATCGCCAATGGGGTTTTTTTCGACACAAAATGGCTTAAAATCGCAGGTTGTCGCAACTCTCTCAATATATGATTATGGGTAGGGGTTGAAAAAGCCCTCAAAGCACCAAGATGGCCCAGGGCTGTATACTGGCCAGGAACCTGGGAATGTTATCGCCCCAATAACCAGGGTACTAATGTAAAGTGCATCGATATGTTATTGTAAAATGCGCTAGTGGGATTTGAACCCAAACCCTCTGCATTTTAGAGCAGATATTACCCAAAGGGACACATTGCCTTCAAATTTGGCGCTTAGGGCTACAAAGGTGTTTGTTATGAAATGAATATGGTTGGAAAGATGTTTCAAAGTAGAATGTTATAGTTCACGTAAAAATACCTCAAAATTGTGGTGTTTTCATTTTTACCTTGTGAACTAACATGGTCTGCCATTTTGTAGATCCATTTCTGGGGCGTGCACGCTGACCTCCGATTTCATGACCTGACACACTGTAATATTGTAATACATTGGAATGTGTGACTTTGTTAAAACAGAAACTGTTTGTTTTGCTTCTTCTTTTCTGTTTGTATTACGCACTGACACGAAACTTCTTACTTTATTTCTTATTAATTTGGGACGTAAAACAATCAAAAACCATATTGTTATTAAGTTCAAAGCATCAGGTGTCAACTACAAGAAAACATGTCGAAAACACGGAAATTTTTGAGGATAGTAGTGTTTTAAAAAGCGTTCAACTTAAGACAGCATTTTCTTTGATATCTAGTTTTTACTGGTATTTGCATGTGTGTCAGTTCCTGGCATCAGTGGCGATATTGGAGGCTTGCATAGTTTATCTATCACTCAAAACCATAGTGGATGTTACTGTAAGGTCAAGAAAGGTTAAGTCCTTGTTGGTGTGATGCAAAAACCGGCAAAGACTTTCCTGCTGATCTTGTTAATAGCTTACCGATCTTTAAATCGTTAGCATTCCCATTGTAACATTTTGTCGAATTTTGCTAAAATGATGTCTTCAATATTGTACTTCATTTTGGTACAGTGACCACATAACAAAAGTGCTTTATTTTAAATTGGGAATTACGATTTTGTGAAAACTTTGTGTTGATTTGTATATGTGAGTCTAAGAAAAACTATAGTTTGCGGGTACATCAACGTATAAAACTCTTCTGGGAGAAGTGTTGGTTCTGAGAAGAACCATTGTGATCTCAACGTTACAAACAGTACACTCTGCTGGTCTTCTTGAAGATGAGCAGAGTATTCGGTTTGAACGTAGAGACCACACCGGTTCTTCTCAGAACCAACACTTCTCCCTGAAGAGTCTATATGTGGTTGTACCCGCATGTTTTCTACCAACTTTTTCTTATGATCCTCACCATTCAAAGCTTCAAACATCACTTATATGTGAGTCTGTTAAATGTCTCATCAAGACCCTGCATTGCACAGACATCTTTTTGTCCCCGAGATCCACACAGCATACTTCATGTAAACTCATGTGTACGGAAATCCAGCCATACAACAGAACTCGCATAACTTTCAAACAGAAGATTGTAATCTTTGTTTTTCGTTTTACTTTTTTACTTTGTTTTCTGCAGTTGCCCTTAACTACCAGACCCCCGGGCTGATGACAGACTTGTATGATGGCAAATTCAGACAAAATGGACAGTGTGGCTATGTCCTTAAACCAGGAGTCATGAGAGAAGGTACAATGTCAGAAAAGAGATCTTGAGGTTCACCCCCAATCCCCCACCCCAGTAAAACCCCATTCCTGGGCTTTTTTTATATTATTTTTTTATCACAGTAGCTGAAATAAAACTTCATCTTCAACAGCCCACAAGAATTACTCTATTAGTTATCCCTCAGCCCCATAGGCTGCAAGGGGTGTTGACATTGCCTACAGCGTCCGTCCGGACAGACGTCCGGACGTCTTGGGTTTCCGGACCGTAACTGAAGGTACAAGTGACATTTGGACTTGGAACTTGCATGGGGGTTGCTCTTAGAGAAAGGAAAGTTGGGAGTATTTTGGGGGTGAAAGGTCAAATGTCAATGTCACGATGGTGAGTTATACGTAAAATGTTTCTGCACCATAACTTGAGTTAGAGGTACATTTTGGACTGGTAATTAATTACCAATTACTCCAATTACAAGTGGGGGACTGTTACTCCAGTACAGGTGACATATGGACTTGCAACATGGGTTGGGGGTTGCCCTTGGAGAAAGTAAGTACGGATTGTTTCAGGTGTCGGAAGGTCAAAGGCTAAGGTCACGGTGATAATGTCAAGGTCACAATGCTCGGGTATACGAACATGGTTTGGTGATATTTTGCGTTAGCTACAATATATAAGGGCTGAGGGGTATCAACAGCATTGCTGTTATTTGTTTTATTTTGTTTTATTTTTTTTTTTTACTAACTTCGTAACATTATTTGATTCTCAAACCGCTGAAATTGCATGACTTCACAAATATAAAAGACAAATGCTTTCAAAGGAATCAAGGTACAAGCCATTATCAGAAATAATAAATCAACACAAATATTTGAACACAAAAGGCTATTTAGCACAGCCTGATTAAATTATTATTTGGTTGATTTTGTTTATGCAGAGATTTCTTACTTTAGTGCCAATTCTCGGGACATTATACCTGGAGTATCGCCCCAGATTCTTCACATCAAGATCATCAGTGGCCAGAAGTTTCCAAAACCCAAAGGATCTGGATCCAAAGGGGATGTAAGTTTAATAGATGTTAAATTTGCATTGGGATAAAGATTATTATTTGGTTTTACCCATACACCGATGTGTGAAAGCACTGTATACTCTCCCGAGTCCTGTGAAAAAAATCACAGGCATATTATTCTACAAATCGGATGTAAGTTTGTTTGTTCTGCTTGCCCTTGTACTAAATAAAATTGTCCTACCTTTTTCCCAAGGGCCAAATATCATGACTGAAAATTGTTTTTTCACGGATGCCAAAAGGTCGGCTTGTGTAAATGGTTTCTCATATTCATTTCTCTATTTGTGGTTTCTCAAACCACAGACTTGTATAAATTATCTTTTTAATTTTAAATTTATTCTGATGGTATCATTGTATGTTGATAATACAGAATTAAAAACACAACAGTATTGCTTTTATGTAAAGGTTATGTTGTTTGAAAGGTAAGGTCAATGTTACTGATCAACATGTATGTTTAGGTGAATTATGGCTTCTGTAAAATTTAACCTATTGACAATCAAGAAACATTCAAGAGATAAAACAATGGACTATAACGACCGAAAAACTAAAAAACAAGGATTTACTAAAGCAACAAGACTTTTGTTAACATGATGAATATAATAAATGTTAATTTTACATCAGGGGTTAAAGATTATCATTTGTTTTTTACCCTTACACCGATGTGTATTAAGCACTATATACTCAGTACTTTCCCGAGTTTTGTCAAAAAAATCCACACGCAAATCAATCAGGGGTGATCAGTTTTTTTACGGCAGCAAGAAAATATTTTGGATTGCATGATTTTGTGATTGGATTATTTAGAGCATTCAAGAATGCGACACGGTGTTGCCCTGGACAATTGTTATATTATAATGTAGAGTTGCCTACCAGGTTTTGAAGTTTTTCCTTTTTTTTCAAGATCTGTTTTAGTAGCAGAGCTGCCAACTCTCACTGATTCTTCAGAAACTTCCCTGAAACTACACCAATCTTTCCATGTTATGATGAACGAGTTTGAAAATCTCCCTGATTATGGAAACTTTTTCCATACTATGTTGAATGAAGTTCTAAATATCTCCCTGATTGTTGTACAAAATCTCCCTGATTGCAAGATGCAAATGTTAGCAGCTCTGCAGTAGTGTTCAGAAATTGTCCATATTATTTTCTTCGGGATATTCTTTTAGCTGGAACAAAAAGGTAATTTCAAAGTTTTGTAAAATATTGTTCTGAAATTGTGGGATTGATTATAAAGAGAGAGAGTTGTTGACAAAGATTTGTGATCATCTTATCATCTCAAGGTTATTGACCCTTATGTTTCCATGGAGATCTTTGGAATTCCGGCTGACTGTGCAGAAGAACGGACAAAAACTATTCCTCACAACGGTAAGTAAGATTTGTATTCAAATATTTTGTCAAAAGATGTAAAGTGCAACTAAGAGTTCTTGTTTAAGCTTGAGACAGAAAGTTCATGTTAAATACAAATTGTCTTATGTGCAAGTATTAATTAAATAAAGAACCTTCTTGCTAGAATGTGAAATTAACAAATTGGGATTTTTTTCTTCAACCCTCCTTTTGATTGACCATATGAAACCATTAAAAATCCATTCATCACACTTGCCTTTAGCTTTGTGCACACTCTTTATCTTTACCATTGTGAACAACCTTGCATGATCAGTGAAGCGTACAAATGGTATTGGATGGTGAAACAGTGCGCTCCACAATCTACCAGAGAGTAGAAGGGTTAATAGCTAGAAGTATTGATTTAATGTAGGCATTAAATTGCTTTGTTCAAAAAAAATACATAGTTTACTTTCAATGGAAACTTGATAGAGTTATAAATTGAATGTCACTTTCTACCTAGCAGTGTTATTCTATGCATATTCAGCTCAGTCAATAATAACTCCTAAAGTTTGCTCCCACTGTCCTTGTGATTTATTGTTGCTAGGTGTGGTCTAGCATGCAATAATCCAAGGGTATCCTGTGCACTAGGCAAAAAGGATGGGATGAAAATGCAGGGTGTCGTACCAAAGTGCGAGGTTTATAACGTAGTCCATTAAACTGTTTGATTGATGAAGTACTGTTCGACCTACAATCATATCAATTGACAAAGACCTGACAGTGAACACAGCGAACAATATGCTTGGGTAGCATTTTGGCAAGCAAATGTTTTGTTTTATCATTGATAGCAATGGTCTGTCTGCACCCCGATCTATTGTTGCGTCAAAAGAGTTGCTTGCTGAAATGGCGTCCAGTGAACATTCCACAATGCAGCCCAAGTTCCCCATCTTGCGCCTTCTGCGCTCTATAATATTTTGTAATAACAAGTGCTCCCTCTAGTTCTATTATATAACTTTATGCAACGACCTACTCTACATGATTTATTCTATCACTTTGATCTGACTTTTATTTATTTAGGTTACAACCCAATCTATGATGAAAGTTTTGATTTCACTGTCAATTTACCGGAGCTGGCTCTGGTTCGTTTTGTTGTACTCGATGATGACTTCATTGGGGACGAGTTCATTGGACAGTTTACAATACCATTTGAATGTCTACAACCAGGTAAATGAAGGTGTGATTAGTTGAGTTGTTCATGCTAGAATGTTGAAAAGTCATCAACAAATTGTGGGGCTCTAGTTCCATCAGTGAGAAATACATGGCAATTTGGCCAGTATTAGAGCTTTTTTGTATTTAGTTATTTTTCCAAATTTATTTATTTATTTTTAAATTGTTTATTTGTTTTGTATTATTATTATTTATATAAAATTTGTAGGAGAGATATGGCCTTGGCTTTTGATCCAAACTGGACTTTTTTTATTATTATTTATATATATATATATATATTTTTTTGAGTGGTAAGCAAATGTGTTGTCAAATATTGATAGTAATGGTCATTGTCTGCACTGAACTATTGTTGCATCAAAAGAGTTGTCTACTGAAATGGCGTCCTGTACATTTTTCACATTTCAGCCCAAGTTCCAAATCTTGCACTTGCGGCACTTTACGATCTTTGCTTCAAAGTGATCGTGTCGTGGTCGAGCGGTTAAGAGCACCGGACTCAAGCTGTGGTGTTTCTGATCAGCAGAGTGTGGCACTTGTGTCCCAGAGCAAGATACTTTACCATAATTGTTTTGTCCTTCAGATGGGACATTAAGCCATAGGTCTCGTGTACTAGCATTGGTAGTGCATGTTAAAGAACCGAGGACACTTATCGTGGAAGAGTAAGGGTAAACCCCAGTGTTTCTGGTTCACATAGCAAGCACCGTTGTTTAGAAGTTTCCTCAGACTTGTGAGGCAACCTTGTCCTCAGACTTATAAGGCATCCTTAGTTTCATCACCAGAATTATGTAATAATCATTACATTCATTGTAATGTGAAAATTCCAATCAATAGATTTGTGTGTTATTCTCTACTTGCATTTCTATAATTCTTCATTACATACCAAGGCTGTTTCTCCATGTTCTTGTTTAACAGGTTACAGACATTTTACATTGCTCTCAAACACTGGAGAGTCCATTGAACCAGCGTCACTGTTTGTACATGTTGCCGTCACCAACAAACGTGGTGGAGGGGTGAGTTTACACAAAATGAGTTGAGAATAACAACATTTTCAAAATTCTAATGTCATTCATTGCGTTACTGAAAATGTGATGAAAATAATGTAAGAAGGTTAAACAAAATAAGGGTTTCGTTTGATCTGGTTGGGATCAGTGTATACTGCAATGGTTTTTGAGTGGCCTGATATGCACAGTGCTCACTATTAAGCAAAAAAGTTGTCGCTTATTGTAATGGAAAAATCTATGTTTAAAGTAAGCGTATTTTAATGTATAGCAAGGATTTTTTCCATGTGCGCATGCGATTGTTTTTACATCTCAAAGCCCTTTACGAAAAAAGGAAAAGGCGCTGATCTAGTGTTTTTCCAGAGTGAACGAGAAGACAATGAGAACGAGCATTCTTCCGTTAGCACTAACCCTGAAAGTTAGAATGGTGATCCTAAATGCAGAATACCATGGTACAGCAGAGACATGAAATTACGCCGTGATTTTTTTGACTTACTAACTCTAGTATTAATTTGGTTTCAGAAACCAACAAAGCGAGGTATGTCAGTCAAGAAATCCAAAAGGTCAAGAGACTACACTCATGTCCGACCTGTAGGCGTAAAAACTATTGATGAGGTTTTCAAGGTAGGTACATGTAGTTCACAATATGTTTGATCTGAGCACTTTCAAAACCATGGCTTCGGCTTAGGCAATTGCAGTATGGGACTTCAAATGAATGGATGGCGTGTCGTCCATCGGACCCAAGCTCTGGTGTTGTCAGCAGTGGGTTCGAATCCAGGTCATGGCACTTGTGCCCTTGAGCGAGGCACTTGGCTATAATTGCTTCGTAAAAAGTTAGGAAGGTATTGCATTCTGCTCTACCAGCCAGGTTTCTAGTGGATGATACCCATGCCTACATCCTTACAGACTGTGAAGGTGGTAACCCTGTTTCAGCCCCAGGAGTAGTAGGTGGCAAAGTGCCCCTGGTGGCATTTGGTTTGGGTCGATAGCCCAAATCAGCTAAGTATAGCCCTCACTTTGAAGTGGCCGTACGGCCTTGTGATGTCAGGCGATCTCTCATAATTTTTTTTAATAAATTAAAAAGATGGTGCCTAAGCCGGAGCCAAAGCCTGAACCGTGGTTTCACGAATGCTCATAGACTGGTATCTTTCCAACTTTCCACCCGTAAAGTACAATGCGAGTCAAAACAGTGCTCTCCCTTAACAGTGGTTAGCTGGCCAATGGCCAACAACAATCAGTAAAAGTTCTCTCTGAGTCAGGTCCAGATGGCTAGCTCATTGCTTCCCACAGCTACATCAGGCCTGGAACACCTTACATGTAGGAGCCACGGAGGCCATGAACTCTGTTACCATAGTCTTGGCCTTGGTGCACTGTCAAAAGTTCCCCATCGACTTTAAAACCCTGCAGTGAGGGCAGCTGTCAGCACATGCTAACATTTTTAATATTTCCATTGTCTTAACCACATTGTACACACTGGTCAGCTCATATGCCATGATATCCGAAGCTGGACCATGCCACACGTCCTAGAGGAGGTGTCAATCAACAAGGGACAGTGATTTGGTTAGAAAGGGGCAGGACAAAACTCTGCCAGCATCATTTGTGTACAAAATCGGTATTTCCATTGTCTATGGGAGATGAAACCAAATTATAAAACTTAATTATTTAAGCAAACAAATAAGCTTAAAGGCACTGGACGCGTTTGGTAATTACTCAAAATGTATATTAGCATAAAAACTTACTTGGTAACGAGCAACGGAGAGCTGTTGATAGTATAAAACATTGTGAGAAATGACTCACTCTGAAGTAACGTAGTTGTTTAGAAAGAGGTAATTTCTCACTAAAATATTTGAATCTGAAAAAGACTTCAGGCCTGAAGCCTTTTTCAGGCATCTGAAAGCACACAAATTTGCGCAACAAGGGTGTTTTTTCTTTCATTATTTCCTTGCAACTTCGATGACCAATTCAGCCAAAATTTTAACAGGTTTATTATTTTATGCTTATGTTGGGATACACCAAGTAAGAATACTGGTCTTTGACAATTACCAAACGCGTCCAGTGCCTTTAAATTAATCAAGGCGTTACCTGGACATGTAAAAACAAACGGTGATTAAGTCTTAGGCAATTTGATACTTGGTGTAAAGCAAGTACTCAATATGTTTTGTATTATTGATCCATTTTATCTGTTTGTTTTCAGGCTTCACTGGCACCTCTCAAAGAGGGCAGTGAGTTAAGGGAAAATGTACAGAATGCTATGACCAAGTTTAAAGAAGCCTGTGGTCTAGCATCCATAGCGAACCTTAAGCAGTGTATACGCCTCCTGGCCACCAGACTGGCGGGGTCGTCAGATACAGTGACCCTGCGATTGTCCATGAAGGATGACCTAGCTTTCTTGGATGCAGAGGGGAGCGCCCCGGACATGCTCAAGAAGGCACTTAGTGCATTTGAATTGGTGAGAAAACACCTGTCTTTTAGCAATGATGTAGACGACCCTCTTTAATCAATAAGCTTCTGTTTGAGTGTTGCTCTGTGAAATTCAGCAATTTGGAATGGCCAAACAATGTTTTTGTTTGTTTTTATTTTGCTGAATATGAAAACTAAATGGGAAATTTCAAAGTTATTTACGAATTCTTGTTTTTCTGAAGAATTTTTTTGACTTAAAGGGACACGTTGCCTTGGATCGGGCGAGTTGGTCTATAAAAAGCATTTGTAACCGTTTGTTATAAAATGCATATGGTTAGAAAGATGTTTCAAAAATAGAATACAATGATCCACACAAATATGTCTCAAAATTGCGTGGTTTTCCTTTTACATCATGAACAAACACGGTCGGCCATTTTGCGGAGTCAAAATCCACAAAATAGCTGACCGTTTTAGTTCGCAAAGTAAAAGGAAAACCACGCAATTTCTAGACATATTTGTGTGGATCATGGTATTCTACTTTTATAACATCTTTATAGCCAAATGCATTTTATAACAAATGGTTACAAACGCTTTTTTTAGACCAACTCATCCGATCCAAGGCAATGTGTCCCTTTAATATTTCAAAATATATTTTTTAAGTCCTGAGAATAAATGTTTGTATGAACATGTTGGATTACATCATTAACATCCCGGAAATTCACTATTAGATACCTTTTGTCAATGCAACATGAACAACCATGCAATTGGGTTGAACCATGCAGTTGCACAATTTTAGGGGCTGTGTCGTCATGATCAAAGCAGGCCTTTCGCTGTACATGGAATTATTAACTCGCCCAGTTACTGCACGCGTGCGCCCTCCCTCCCTCCGTATCATATATATTGAGAGTGTACATGCTGTAACTGAATGAGAGTTCCTAATTCCATGTACAGCCGCATGCCTGCTTTGATCATGATGACGCAGCCCCTTTAAACTTGTTGGGTTGTTAAGAAATGTCCTCTCCCAATGGTTGTTTTCCGGATGGTTTGTGGGAGCAAGACATTCAATCCGAATCAGCTTTGAATTGATAAAAGAAAATACTCTCTTCGTGGCATTGGGTTTTCAGTCCCAACTTGAATGCGTGGGTTTTCCCCATTTGGGGTTTTCCTCCCACATCTGCATTTGAACATTTCTTCTCATTTCCTATTCCTCCTGTTGTTGACTCTGATAATGCTGCTGGGGGTGTAATTCAAAAAATTGTTTCTGAGAGCAAATACATGTAATTAAAACCAAATGAGCTTTTGAGTTGTTTGGAAACAATTACTTCTGGTGTATGGTTTCCTAGATTGTTTCTGAGAGCAAGACATTGGAAAGAAAGAAATTTGAAATGTTTAGATAGATATAGTGATCATTCACTTTTCTTGAATTCTAGATGGTTTCTGAGAGCAAGACACTGATGGAACAAGCAGACAGTCTAGTTGTAAGAATCGATGAAGTACAGAAAGCTGGATTGGAGTACCATGTAAGCTTACACTATCCCCTCATTTATGGACCAGTCTTTTTTTTATAAATAAGAAATGGATGAATTCTGCTCAAAGCTTATTACTATTATTTTGGTTTTGCCCTACACCGACATTTGATAATCACTGTGTTATGTATTCAGTGCTTTCCAGAGTCCTGTGGAATGAATAGACTTGTACTACTCGGGTGGGATATAAACCAATGACACCCACCATTCTAAAGCATAAACTTTGCCGGTGACCAGTGGCAGATCAAGGGGTGGGCACAGCCTCTTCCCCTTTCCTTTATGTGGCGTGTCGTGGCCAGGCGGGTTTAGTGCATCGGATTCAAGTACTGGTTGTTGAGTCATCAGGGTTTGGGTTCGAATCCTGGTCATGACACTTGTGTCCTTGAGCAAGACACTTAACTATAATTGCTTCTAATCACCCAGGGCTAAACGGATACCTGTAAGGGCAGAGATTTTTCTTGTCATTAATTTAACTTAGTGCGCTACATACTTGGATGCACAGGCTCTCCAGGGAGCAGAGATTGTTTAAAGAATTAAATATATGGCCCAGTGACCAGGGGTGATAATGTTTGAGGCGCAATGATCATTCTTTACAATTGCACTATTTAAGAGCTGATATTATAATTATTATTATTTCTGCCAACTGAAGAAAGAACAAAATTACTTGAACGGCAAATATATGAAATTTCCAATTTTAAAATGGCTAAAAATAACTGTTAAAATGCTTCTGAAATCTCCCAGATTGCACGAGAGAGTCTTTAATGCTTCAAATTGTTCCCCAGGGCTCTAAAATGGTCCCCGAACCCCATGCTTTGATTAACCATTCCTAAAACAACAGCAGGATTACTAACAATTTTCAACTTGGAAATTACCCCTCAAAGTTTTTGCCCCCCCCCTTAATTATCCCAGATCTGCCCCTGGTGACAAGAGACCATTTTAAATCCTGTAATGAGCAGATTAGCTCTTTGTGAAATAAGACCTGTTTCATGTCTTTGTCACCAATGCCTTTTGTCTTTTGAAGTTGTTTAAATCTTCATTCCATGCAGGACAATCTGAGCTATTTACTCACAAAGGATGGCCTGAAAGGCAAGAGGCTCTCCAAGGTAAGACCAATAATCCTGTAAAAGTGCAATGTACAGTAATTCCACTGAGGAAGATAGTGGTAGCACTTAAAGACTAACTAATTACAAAAAACCCTTCATGAGCTTTCGTAGCAACTACTTAGTCAGATGTTAGTATTAGTATTTGTCTTTAAGTGCTACCACTATTTTCCTTGTTTTATCTATCAGACTAACCCGGCTATTTTTATTAGTAATTCCACTGTGAGCAATATCACTCCCTACAAACTGCTTCCAGGAGCAGAAGAATCGCACGCTTGCGACATAATGACAATTGTCAAGTAATCAACCACAATGGAAAAATAACTGGGTAAATTATAAATAATTTAGGGTTGAACAAAGATAAATTAATTTGAGCAGGACTTCCGGATTAACGTGCTGGCGCTCTACCAACTGAGTTATCTTAAAAGTGGCAGCCTATTATAGGGCTAGATGGCTCAGTTGGTAGAGCGCTGGCACTTTCATCTGGGGGTCGTAGGTTCAAATCCTGCTCTAGTCAATTTGTCTTTGTTCAACCAAAAATTAATTAAAATTTACCCAGTCAGTTTCCCTAGTGGTTTCTTACTTGATACTTGAAAGTTTCATCCCCTGAAAGTGATCCCTCTGCTGCTGCTTCCCAGGTTGTATCGTAAACTTGGGTGAGATCCCTGGCTATACGGCAGTTAACTGTTGTGTGGCTTGATTGGCACCCCTGAACAAAGAGCAACATATGGCTAGATAGCTCAATTGTGAGAGCACCGGCATGTGAATCCAGAGGTCACAGGTTCAAGTCCTCCGCTCTTGTCAATGACAACAATGACAAATGGATAGAATCAGATTGAACTTAATGGGTGGCGAAACTTGTTAAACAAGTTTTAAATGTTTTATCTGCCCAGATGGCATTTGAAGATATGTGTTTTTAAAACACATTGATACTGGCGCCATATAAATGTTCATTATTATGCAAATTACTGGATGCGTATTAGTGCATTGTCTGGAACATAATGAATAATCCAGAAGTCACTGAGTGATTGTGTATGATTTTTGTCATTTGAAATTTGTTCACAATAAACACAAAGTAGACATGAAAACTTGTCTGCTCCACACTCTGAAACATTTTGTTTTTAAACTTCTAAACAACTTGGACGACTCCATGTAGACAACAGCCTCGTCCACCGTGAAACGACCTTGCTTTGTTTAGACAAACGAGTGGGGATTGATTAATTTGGGAACAATGCTGCGAAGAGTCAAATAATTAACCATATTGAACTCCAATGTTAAAATTTGGAGCAACGCTGTAGTAATTACATGGCAAAATAATGGATTACACATGATGCATGTTCCACCAAATCAAATGACAAGGATCTGTGTGTGTGGTATTTTTTGGTAATATATATATTTTACTTTTAATGGTGATTTCTTTTCCTGTTTACACCTCAGGCATCAGAGAACTTTGCTTGGAATATCAGGGTTTTGAAAGGTCAAGCTGATCTTCTCTCTAGATCCAAGAAGGAGTGCCAGGACTGGATGAGACAGGTAGAGCTAGAGCTATTGTTTTGGGGAGGTTGGGGATATTTCCTTATGTATTGTTTTAAATTAATATTCATAAATACCTCAGAGAGTTTGTGCATTTTGATTGGTTGAAACGTTATCACGTTGTAGTGCTTCACTGGTTTTGATTCACTGATCAAGACATAGCTAGAGCTGTTTAAGGCATATTCGGCGCACCTAGCAATATGTGTGTTGGCTCGCAAAGCCTTATGCAGGTGCTAACAACGTGTAGTGCAATCAACACATACCATTACTCAAAGTCAAATCTGTTTGTTTGCGCGCGCACAACAGTGGAGCATCGCATGCAGCGTGAAACCTCACAAAACAGAGCCTGAGGAAGTGACAGAAATAGACAATTTACAAAACCGAATTGTTCTCCAGATTTTCCTTCGTTCTTAATATCTTGCAGGGTCTTAAACTGCTGTTTAAAACTGCTGTTTAAGACCACGTCACCACTCTTATATTCCCTTATTCATATTTTTAGAAGAAAATTCCCCCTCCTGTGTTCTTTATGTTGAAATGCATTTTTGTGAAATATGTTGTACTTTTTTTTCTTTATTATGTTTATCATGTCTATTTGTGACAAATATACCTTAGTACCGAAATAAAGAGATTTTGATGTTCTTTGCTTTTTCAACTTGGTAAAGCCAAAGACTTTATATAAAGTTCAGCACACAATTACAATCTCAATCTTGCACCATGTCCGGAAGGACGTTACCCACTCCGACCTATTTTGCGCGCTTTGGTGTTCGAGTTAGAAGGCGACACAATTACAAAACTGGGAAAATGTGTATGAGTAATAGGAGACTTTGAGCACAAGAGGGCAGCAGACATACCAGTTCATTTTCATTGCTCACGTATTTTTAGATCAATGGTAAGTTTGCTGCTGCCTGGCATACTCTGAAATTATTTCATTTAAAAACCCATTATTTATGCACTTTCTACAAGATTAATACCCCTACTCTGGTGATAACCATCTTTAATTGATGAGGCCACTCTGTTACAAATCAGTAAATCAATTGAATCTTGATGTTTATCCGTTTGTAGTGAGGACCTTATCACTTTCATTTCTTTCAATCCCCTAAAAATTTAGATCCAGGAGGCAGGAACCGCCCTGGGTTTGATGTCATCTGTAGAGCCAGAACCAGAACCGGAACCAGACCAAATCAGCGAAACAGAAAGCTAATGACTGCCACCAAAACGTTCCATTTAATTTTGTAGGTTAATTTTTTTTTAGTCCTGTCATCAGGTGCCCCCTTTAAGGTTTAAAAGTGACTATTTTTAGATAGTAAAATATACACGTTGTTGTACATGATTCTTTAGACTGCTCAATTCTAATCTCATAAACGACCTGGTACAATTTAATAGAGCTGCCTAAGCACAAAAAGGAGTCTAAGCACAAACAAAACATGCTTACCACAATAAGGTTACTAGCCAAAATACCATGTCATATGTACCATTTATGACTGGTATCTTGCACATGTTTGCTTAGCAGAAGATTGTTAAGCATTTTGTCCTGCTTAATTAGCTCTATGAAGTTGGGTCCTGGTACAATTTCATAAAGCCTGTGAGCACAAAAACTTGCTAAGCACAGACAAATCTTGCTTTGCAAAAACAGGTATCCGGTAACCAGCCAAAATTCCATAAAGTTTACATTGTTACGACTGGTGCCCACTCATTTTTCGCTCAGCAAAGAAAATTGCTATTAAGTAGTATTTTCTGCCGAACAGCTTTATGAAACTGTGCCAGGGTACAATTTTTCAAAGCTCAAAATTTATTTCTTAACCTTGCATAATTATAAATTTCCACGTTTTGGAAAAATACTGAGAAATCTTCCAGCAGCAATGTAAATCTAAATGTGCAGAAGCACTTCTGTTCTCACCAAGTTTATGATCATAACTCATTAAATCTTGCCATGACCTTTATCCATCTCGATGGCTGGAGCAAGATAGCTGATGACTGAGTGGAGACTACCAGTACTCCCTTCCTGACTCGACCTCCTTTCTCTGAATGTATGTAGTTCTAGTGGTCATTGCCGGTAAAGTAGACCAAGTTTGAAGAAGGGGTTTTAACCACTTCACATTTGTCATCACAGTCACAGTGAGTAGCCAAGTGTCAAATGTCGGGAAAATCACTACTACACTTCATGGCTCACTGGTCAAAACGTTCTCTGGATAGACAAGCCTAAAACTCTTGTGTTCACTTTTCATACAAGCCACTTGCTGAATTTTGGACAGATATTTGTTCGTGATCATGTAACTAAAGAATTGTCACATTTTGAAAAATACATGTCTGTGTTTGTAATGTTTTGCGGAGAGAATTGAAGAAACTTGACTCGTGCAAGTGGTGCGGTGGGTATTTCAATCCCTGTACACCCAATCACTTTGCTCCGTTTTGACTCAATGGTCTCAGGTTGTCTGTGTGTTAGCAACCAAACTACACTTTTGATATAATTTTTTTAAATCAAGGATCACACTTAATACTCACAAAATCCCTTTTGTAATCCAGTATGTCTTAATTCCAACTTGTTAATTTTTTTGCGGTCCCTGTTTCAGCCAAATGAAGGATACAAATGTAGATTATTGAGTTTGTTAGAGGAGGTTTTCGAAACTAAGGTTTGGGCTCCAGCTTGGGCTCCAACAGGCAGAGGGTTGATTAGCCAGAGCCGAATCCTATGCTGTGGTTTAAAAAACTGCCATGGTAACCAGTTATACAGGGTATTTACCTTTACCATTGTTATGGCGACATCGTTTGGTTCTGCAAATGGAATCAATCCTGGCTGTGTCCAAATTGGTGGCTGTGGCTGTGGTTGTTGCCAAGGGTGTTGCTATAAGCCATTTTGAGATATGGTAGACACAATACTATGACACTATTCGGTTTGGGTCAATTTTTCCGTATACACCCAAACCAAACGGTGCACTCCTGTAGTATCCGCCATATCTCAACAAGGTTAGTGGGACTCCTGTGCTTCAATGTTTGTTGATGTGGCATTCAAGCCGCAGCTGATATTTTGGACATGACCTTTAAACCATGTTGAATGGAACAAAAACTGTGTGGTCCCACTTTGTTGACGGGTTGTCTGGGTCATTGTGTACTCAAGGAATATGACCAAGATGACTGCAGTGAGATATTGGTCTGTGTAGAGATTGTAGAACAGGGTAGAAACATAAACAATTATGTTTAGTAATAGATATTGTACATGCATGTAAATACACTGGTGAATTTCAGAGGTTACTTAGGTCAAAGTTCAACCAACTTTTATTCCTAAATTACATTTTGAAAAAGAGAGAAGAAAAGTTAGATTGTGACAGATGGTAGGGTTTTTAGAAATCAAAAGTCGTTTTAGAATATCACTTCTAGAGTCTACCCATATTTCTACACCATGGTAAAGCAAACAATCACATTATAAACAACTTTCAACCGTTATCCACAATACAATTGTTGCACGCTGTGATGGGAGTCCATGGTGTTTCAAACACCCGATGGGGGAAATAGCACCCGATGCGAACAGTTGAACAACTTGGCTTGTTTTATTGGGTTTTTTTCTGTGAAATACAAAAAGATTGGAGGTTAATTATGAACAAACTGTAAACATTTAAATGTTTGTTGAAAATGAACCATGGCTGGCCTCACAACACAGGAGGAAAGCAGAGTTGCTGAGCAGATTTTTCTCTAGAATGTGGAAGGTCAGATGTTTCATTCCTCACGTCACTATTAAAGCTTATTTTTTAACAGCACTGGGCTTAGGAAACATCATTGTTCTTTATGTAATTATTGATGGAAGGAAACATTAGTTTGAACAAGATTTATGTTGAAATTTATTCTATTCTTAAAAGATTCGTCTCTCAGCTTTGCCTGGCACTTTTTTCTTTATTTATTTATTTCTTTGTCAACTGCACTACATTTGTTTAAAAATGTGGTTCCTCCAACAGACCAAAGGTAGACAAAACCGGATAGCCCCTTTTGTATTTAAAGGATATGTTTCAAAAACACCATATCATGTAATCAGGGAATGAAACAAAGATGGACGCTGCAAGGTATAAAGTTACCAGCCTACTTAACATTTTATTTCCAACAGGAACACAAGTTATACATGTACATTGTATCTGCAGGTTAAATTTGTGTGCAGTGTGGTGAATGGCCATTGATTGTAAGAGACATTCCCCCTCTCGGATTTAATATAATATACAAGTATTGGATGCGTATGAGTGCATTGTCGCAGAAAATATCGCAAGATGAAATCTGGACTATTCCAGTCTATAAGGCAAAGCTGAGTGAAATGGAAAAGCCAGATTTCACTGAGTGATTATATTCTGCGACAATGCACAAATACAGTGCATTCAATATTTGTTGTATATAACTCACACATAGATCATTGTCATTTGAAAAAAATGTTCACAATAAATGCAAAATAGACACTGAAACTCGTCCAACCCTCAGTCTGAAAATTCCATTAAAAAAACTTTATAAACAACATGGACAACTCCTTGTAGACACCAACCTGTCCGCCAAGACATGACCTTGCCTCGCTTGGAAAAAATAATGGGTGGGGAATGATTAATTAGCCATAAAGAACTACTAAATTTTGGAGTGCGGCAGCAATGTACATGGAAAAATAAAGGATGACACGTGACCTAGGTTCCAACATTCAAATGACAAGGATCTGTTTGTGCGGTATATAACAAAATGTTTATCTACCTCACAGTACGATTAGCTTTTCGAACCAATGAAATTTGGTTTAGATGTGCTAAGCAACCCTTTCAAAAAATTGTTATACCCTGATCCCATCCTCTATGTGCTTGCCAAAACAATTTAAAGGACTTTGCAATTGGGCATTGGAGTAGTTGTGTTAATGATATCATAACAATGGTAACACCTTGATTTGAAATTACAACACTATCTGTGCTGGCTTGTTTAGTTTCAGAAGAGTAACCAGAAGAAGGGAGGGGGGCAGGGGGCTTGAGGTCCCGCCCTGCCCCTCTGCACAGATGAATGATTAAATATGAAAATGTCTGGTTTATGCCACTGTTTAGTTGTGAAGTTTGAAGGTCTGTTCGTCTTAGTTTGGGTATTTATTGGTTATTTTTTTAGTTTTAGGGGTTTGTAATATTTGCGTTTATATTTATTTGCTTCATTGCATTGTACGTACAAATGATCTATAGATGTATATATATATTTGAGTTTCTTTTCATAATTTATAAGTTGATGAAAAAGATTTGGTTGTTTACAAAAAAAATATATATATGGATTTTTTTCCTGGTAATTGTTTCAAAGTTTGTAGATTCTTACAGGTGGCATTAAAACATACTTTTTGTACAACGTATTTTTAGAACAAAAATTGCTAAATTCTTTACAAATTACTAAATTTGACTCTTCAGAGTAAAAAAAGTAGTGCAATTGGATATAACTGCAATACTTGAAATTGTAATTTCTTGCCATGATTTAGTTACAATTGCACATCATATGATTATTGGCTGTGTTATTAAGGGATAAAGGAAAACAATAGTCCAAACAGTTTGAAAATATGAGAAATGAAAAAATAAATAACAATTAATATCGGAGTGGCAGAAACCTAACTGATTATAAAAAATAACCAGTGAGAATGGATTATGTAAGATAATCATCCTTAGGGGCCGATTTCACAAAGCACTAAGATTCATCTTAAGATGAGTCAGTAGTAATTACCATAGTGATTTGTATTGTGACATCACTCTTTGCTAAGCAACTGCGATGGATTTGCAGTTACGATCAATCTTAACTCTTTGTGAAATCGAGCCCTGGCCTCTTATTAACATGTACATTTACTGTCAATGTGAATAATGTAAAAAGGTGTACAATGCCTACGTGTAATTATTATTAATATTGCTTGCTTTGAGAACACACAATCTACGCACCCAACTCTATGTTACATACATTCTGTGGACATTCCTTTGTCTTGTGCAATTAAGAAAAGATATCCTTTAACATTGGTTGAAAACACTGTGAAGTTTAAGTCCACATAGTGTGTCAAGTCCCTACATTTGTGTGGACTTTTTTTGTTTTCAGGTCCACATTTAGTATGTAATGCTTAAACACTGGTCAGCAGTTGACACACTTAGTCACAATTGTCATTTGATTGGCTCAAAGTGAAGTAGGTTACTCACTAGCTCTGTGACCAGCAGATGCCACACTGTGTGTATTTGTACCAGATGGTGCCACACTTAAAAAGTGTCTGCACACAACCGGTTTACTCAGTTTGTCACCAGCCACCAACAGTTTACACTGTGTGTATTTTAAAGATATCACTCTCAATGTGTCTTCATACAAGTAAGTTGCCCACTAGGTATGTCACATCACAAACGGTTAATACACCAAGTGTGTATTTGTGAAATATATCACTAAATCAGTGGTCTTCACACATACAGTTTACTAACTAGGGGCTTTTTCCATACCTCGGTTTAGGCTCCTTCTCCAGCCAGGGGCCCTGTTCGATTTTGGAAACACTGTGCAAAATGGACAGTTACAAAATTGATGAAAGCCAAAGCCGGATCCCAAGCCGAGGTTTGGAAAAGGCTCCCATATATCTCATGCAAACCGACATCACACAAAGTGTAGTTCAAAAAGGACAGGGGTATTAAATTATTGCATCAGTGAAACAAAGTTTTATAACAGCAACACAAATTTCTTGAAGAAATCTTGGATTTCAGCATCAACAGTCAAGATTCCCTACGAAATCTTGGATATTCGCCCAAATTGTCATTAGATACAACCTTGCTGCAATGAGGAAGTTATGCGTTTTCAAGAATGCAAAATAATTGTACCTTTGTTGCACTGACGCAATGGATTTTTTCGTAATTTTGTTTTAATCTTTTGTTTGCTTTGTGCACGTCCTTGAGGTTATGACTTTATTTGTGTATCCTTGAGTTGACCAAGTCTTTTCATATTTAATCACAGTTTGGGCTTTACAGTAATTTTGCAGCCGCAGTTTCTATCAATTTAAAGGATTATTTGCTGAATATAATTTCTATATGAAAACAGATTTTGAATTGTAACGCTTTCCGAAAGTAGTATATTTTTGTCACTATTTTAAAACTTGTCAAATGGTTTAGATGTAGTTATATATGTTTTACTTTGAGTTAAATCCGCATAATGCGCACAATTATCATATCTTGATCTAAAAACTTTGAAAATTACCTTTGAAAGTTTTCATTTATAATCAAGTTGTTAGCCAATGTGCTTGATTGTAACTTCAGACATTGTCATGTACATTCTTATACAAAAATGTGTGTACAAACATTACAGTTACCTTTTACTCCAATATTGTAAGGATCGCATGCGAAAAAAGAACTGTTCAATTTCCACCATTGTTTGTAGGAATTGCAGTTATTTTTTATCTATTCTGAAGAATATCTTTATTTTTAGGACTTTCCCTAGATTTTTCCATAATACGTCAACTTCCCGGTATATAAATATATAATGTTTAATAACAAATAGATCTCACAGAAGATTACATGGGATTAGAAACACAGTGCAGGTTTTTTTGTTTTTCAACAGCAGATACAATGTTGCTTTTATGAAAACAAAAACAAACTGTTTCTATTTAATGGATGTTAAATTTGCATCTTGAATAAAGAAGAATATTATTTGTTTTTCACCCATACACCTACCTGTGTTGAGCACTAAAAACTTGGTACTTTTCAGAGTCCTGCAGGCATATCACTTGGGTGGGTTCGAATCAAACCTGAGTAAGATGCGTGTTGATTTTTGGTTTCCATAGAGTTATATAATATAACTAGAGGGTGTGTAAAATGTTGTGATATGGCCCGACAAGAAGCATTGTCAGCCAACTAAGGAAAGGGCGCTGACCCATCATAATTATTATAACCAACTTTTTGTAACTGGACATCTGTATGTGATTTACTTGAAGGGATTCTTGCCAATGGTTGGACAGCACGGTTATGTGTGTGTTATAACGAGTGATCCCTCTCTTACAAAAAAAACCTACAGGCATCCTAAGTAGGAAAAATTCCTAGAGAATCCTCTGGTATTTAAATAGGATTACTATAGGATTCTTATAGGTTTTTCGTCACTTACTCAATTTCTATCAAATTCCTATGTAGAAGTCCTGTAGGGTTTTTTGTAAGGGCTAGTTCTATTTATATAACTCTGAGTTTTTTTCACAGACTGTGGAAGGAAACGAGTATACAGTGCTTAACACACATCGGTGCCTAGGTAAAGCACAAATATAAACTCTTTCTGCATTGCATACCAGACAGGCAGATATAAATATTACAAGAAGGTACGGTTAAAGAGTATACTTATAGCTTATAATGAATATGATAGTACTAATAATGCTAGAGAATGGATTATATGTAAAAATCGGCAGTACAAGAATTTCCATGTTTATATGATATCATAAATATATATGATTGTATATATATATAGCGGAAGGAGGAATAGCACTTCAGTAAGTTTGTCCACAGTCACGGTAGGCATGAGCTGTAATTATTATTTATATTATTCCATGTGTGACGTTTGCACATTGTGGTTGATCATGTGCAGAGTAGTTGCCAATGCGCACACAAGAATAAATAATGTAAGATTACTTTAAACAGTTTGTTAAATTCGTCCCATTTTTCAGTTTTCTTGTGTGGTGTCACTGATATCAAATGTTTTTCCTCACACGAGATGTGAGATGGTTGAATCCCTGTTGCAATGAATGCACAGTGTTTGTCAGTGCCCGTCCAGTGGTCTAGCTGAGGGGAGCCTGGTTGCTCAACTTGCAGTAAATAATTTAGAGAGCTTCCCTTTTTGTATTCCCATTTCCGACCGGCCATTTGTTGGCGACCGATCACCACAAAACTCATAACAGAAAAAAAGAAAAACAAAAATATGTATATAACATGCTTAAGACAGTATAACTGATTTGAGATGTTGGGCGATTTGTACAAATCTAACCCATTGCGATGTTATGGCCACATCAACATCATGTTGGCCTGGGGAATGGTCACCCAGCGTTTAATACCTACAAATTTTAGAATACTCCTGGTGTGGTTAATGTGTTTCCCTCCAAACCAAGAACAAACTCATTGGATTATATCAAACAAGAGACAACTATATTAACTATGTCTGTTTGTAAACAGATTCCTCATTTGCACACTGCAATGCCTTTGACATTAAAGGCATCGTACACGTTTGGTAATTGTCAGAGACCAGTGTTCTTATTTGGTGTATCCCAACATGTGCATAAAATAACAAGCCTGTGAAAATTTGGGCTCAATTGGTCATCGAAGTTACAAGAAAATGATGAAAGAAAAAACACCCTTGTACAAATTTGTGTCCTTTCAGATAGGAATAAAAACTTCTTGCAAG
The DNA here is from genome assembly GCA_021014325.1 of Plazaster borealis. Taxonomy (NCBI): domain Eukaryota; kingdom Metazoa; phylum Echinodermata; class Asteroidea; order Forcipulatida; family Labidiasteridae; genus Plazaster; species Plazaster borealis. The sequence goes on from CM037461.1 coordinate 7,079,893, forward strand.
AAGTTTTTATTATTTTAGTGAGAAATTACCTCTTTCTCAAAAACTACCTTACTTCAGAGGAAGTCGTTTCTCACAATGTTTTATACTATCAACAGCTCTCTGTTGCTCGTTACCTCTTTTACCTCACTTTAAAATGGTAAAAATACCACTGTTTGATAAACTTTAGGTGAATTTTGTTGTCAACATCCTAACACATCCAATCACCTTGCATTTCAAATAATGTAGGTTTGTACATTTTTTGTGCAGGATTTTTGTAATCTTCTTGAATTTTGATGATATTCAATCAAAAAGGCATTGAATTGGACTGCTGACCGGCGCAGAAATTCCTCTTTGGAATGAACAGACCCATTTGTTTTTGATTTCCTACGTCATGTTTCAAATTTGGGTCAGAAACAGTATCAAATTAAACTAGACAAAGTGATTGTAACTATAACAATCACACAGCTGTTCCGTGTTTTACTGTTTGTTTACTACACATGAATAAAGTAACTTAGTTTCTGCTTCCACAGTAACAAAAAATTATGACGTGATTCAGAAGATATGATTTTTTCAGTTTTTAAGCTTCCTGTTTGGACCGGAAGTAAGGGTCAAAGTAGGGTCATCTTTGGAATAAATTAACATAAGCTACAACAGAACACAAACATTACAACTGTATTACATGTCGTTCAGGAGATATGATTTTTTTCAACTTTTTAGCTTCCTGTTTTGACCGGAAGTGAAGTAAAGGTCAAAGTAGGGTAATTTTTTGAATAAATTGTTGCAAGTGTTGCAAGCTACAATACAACACAAACATTACGATTTTATGACATGTGGTTTAGGAGATATGATCTAAAATTTTGAGCTTCCTGTTTAGACGGAATAAAAGGTCAAAGTAAGGTCAGCGTTTTGAATAAATATCGCAAATGTTGCAAGCTACAATACAACATACAAAACATTACGATTTTATGACATGTGGTTCGGAAGATATGATTTATTCAATATTTAAACTTCCTGTTTGGACCGGAAGTAAAGGTCAAAGTGGGGTCATCTTGGTTAAGAAAAAATCACATCTGTTGAAAACTACCACACAAAACATACATTACAATTTTATGACTTGTGGTTCAGGAGATTTTTTCGAGTAATAAACTTTGAATTACCGTAATTTAACACCTGATGACGTCACAGTGAAAAAAATATGTTTTTCATACTAACAAATTTGATAAGTGACACGATTGTATGCAACTTATTCCAATTTAATTTATTTGACCAGCAAAACATTTACACTTTTTTAGTGCCATGCGGTTTGTACACAGATAGAAAACGCCCAAAAATGTGACGTCATGATGACGTGATCAGTAATGTTTGACCGGAATTGACATATAAAGTACAACAAAGGTCCATAACTGAAAAAAGTTTGTGGATCGGATATACTTTTTGAGATATGATAGACACAAGATTGGCTAATTAATTAGTCACACCGCTGTCACGTGAATAATTAATAAATAATTTTTATCTATGACACCTATGAACTAATTCTGGGCGACCTGAGTAAGTCCCCATTCTGTTTCAAAGATGGTTTATTTTATTAATAATCCATACATACATTCAATATACACATTTTATTTACATGTATTTACAAGTATAAACATTTCAATTTACTTCAAAACAACTTTTGGGGAAGCGCCCACACAAATGGGTGCTACAACGTTCGCATGGTTACTGAAGAAAACAAGAGGCAACCAAAACGTTGCAGGAAACATCGGTCTGTGGAGTGTACAAAAGAAATAGGATGTGAAACAGGAATCAAAACAAAACGTACTTCTTAAAGGAAAATAAATAACTGACAATAAGGAAAGAGTTGGTCTGGGAAATCAGGTCGGGTCCCCGGCCTGGACACCAAGGCTTTTCCTGAGCTGGTCCAGGATGGAAGTTGGTGTGGCCTGCTCGTACTTTGCTTTGTTTCGGGTTAGCCACACCACCATCCTGAACCTCCTCAGGACTCGCACCATTTCTACTTTGATTATGGTAGTTGGAAAAGGGAGTAAACCAAGGTGTCCACGTCAGGGGAATTCTGTTTCTTTTTTAGTTTACCCAGGTAATCACTGAGCCATTTGCCCACCGGTTTCACCACACCGCACTCAGTGCATAGATGTTGTATTGTTTCTATCCGAGTGCAGTGGGGACACCGCCCCAGGTCACTGCTTTGTTTTCGGAGGGGGTTCCCGGTGGGCAGAACGCCGTGCACTGCTTTAAATTGAGTGGAAATTGTGCGTTGGTTTAACGTTTGCACAGCGTGCGTGGCCAAATACCGTAGTGGCCCAGCTTTTACCCGGGTTTTCCCACACAGTACACTGCCAAGGGAATCCATTTTGCATCCTTGTTGGAGTTCATGTCACTCATATGTAAACACTGAATGGCCGCCATTTTGCTTTCCATGTGGAGTACACCTAGGCCCCCCTCTGAGGTACATGGTGTCCCGGCTGACATATTCTATTTTGTGCCCCCAAATAAATTGGAAAAATTGAGCATTGATTTTTGCGATGTGTTCTTTTCTTGGGGGCACAATTTCTGCTGCATACCAGATTTTCGATAGTAGGTATTGGTTGGCTACCCTCCCTTTCATGCTTGATTTCACTTCCTTCCGTTCTTTTCTAGGGCCATTCTTTGGAATTTGAAACTTTTTTGAAAAAAATGAAGTTGATGATATTAACTTTTTTTCATTTGTTTTTAAGAAACTACTACCTGAAGTAACTTGAGCCATTTTTTATTTATTTTTCAACAAACGGACATCCCTTATTTGCATAAATTAACATAAACTTGATTTGAGCATTGAAAATACAATTTTTATCCCTAAATTTACTTAGGAATTTTTAGGATGCACTTTTATAAAATCAACATTTACCTGTTTTGATGAGTGCCTTTGACTTGCATTGGATAAATTTCACACCAAACATGAAATATTCTATTTCATAATTAGTCAGTAATTAACGAAGAAATTAACAACTTTCCGTGTCACACACGTAACTGAAATATGGATGAAGTTTGTACAACTGACTAACGATTGTTTTATTTATGACCAAACTTTATGTGAACAGCTAGTTTTGCAAGGCCTTAGTGTATACAAAACAGAATGCACATTAAGTTCACACACTATTAATTAATGGCCTTACTTAATGTGTCACACACGTAACCCGTGAGGTACGTGTGTGACATTTCTGGGTTATGTTTGTGACAAGCATTGCTAATATGCATGCCCATAGGCCCTCAATACACAAATACTGTATGCACACTCAGGTGTACGCGTCCAGGCCATGTGTCAATCATGTGAACAAAGCATGCTAACCCACAAATTATTCATAATATGCATAACTTTTGTCCAATGAGATCACAGAGATATAACTGTGTGAACAGCATGTATGTACTCTCTCCTACATGTACCATGTATGTAGAGATCTACAGTGTCAGCAGGGGAGGCGCGGCCGGCTAGGCTATATGTACACATGTGCATGTACCCACTGCAGCAACATAGATGTTTTGGCAGGCTCAACTGAACCAGCTTCGTCTCTGACATGTCTGACAGTGACAGTAAGTTTCTTTTTACAGATCTTAATAATGCCAATGTGTAGCATGGGGTTGAGGTAAGGGTAGTATGGCCATTGACATGGTGTGTTTTGATCACTAATGACTGATTCTCATAATGAATTGTTTTCATTGAACCCAAATATGTAATTGTCCAATTTTAATATGATTTTGTGCAAACTGAAGACACATTTGAATGTTACGCCTACTCTTGGGGGGGGGGGGTGAACAACAACAACAACAACAAAGAATAACAAGATAAAGATGGGGGAGGGGACGACACCACACAACATGGCTAAAACTCTTTTTTACGTTAGTGGTGCCAAAGGCATTTACCCTCACTGCATAACCCCAAAATAAGCTCCGTAGGAAATTCTGACATTGTTGCTTAGGCCTATCATACTACAAGTTTTGTTTCTTCAGATTTTTGTTTTGGGCACCCCAAAATCTGCAAGTTTGTGAGCATATAATAAAGGGGGGCTCTAGGATGCTCTCAATATTTGAGTTATTACCTTTTTATGGTCAAATAGACATCGTAGATACCGGTTAATAACCTTTTAACACTTAAAATTTGCATTTAGTAATAAAGAATTCAAGTCAAAAATGCACCTCTCCGCGCAGCTTTTTCAGCCGAAAGTCAAAAACTGTTTATCTATGATAATGATATGCATCGACCCCTTGACGTCGTTGGCGGCTAAAAACTCACGGTTAGCATTATAAACACACACATAAATGTCTCTTTGCTTGGTAAACAAAACAAAATCAAGAAGAAACCAAACTTACATCATACAGTAAAATACTCTTTCTGTCCATCCAGAGTATCCTAAATTGTGTAAATTGTAAAATGAAGCCTACACGTTGGGTAGTTTTTCGCTATAAACAAGCTAAAATTTCCACGGAACTTAACTAAAGCTCCGCAGACCATGAGCGTGTGGACCAGTGTTGTATATGGTTTGAACGTGTGCACACCAGCGATGATTATTGCAATGTCATGGGAATAACCGTTTCCCCGAGCATGCGCAGAAACGTTAAGTCTATAAACACGCGACTGCTTGATTGTGCATTGTGTATAATAGGGGTCTCCCCCGGATAACATGGGGGAGGAACAAGCCAGAGGCGGAAGCTGATGACTTCAAAAGAAAAGATCAGGAGCTACCAGGACAGGAAACGACAGCAAGATTCAGATTTTGACAAGAAGGAGAGTAAGAGAGTAGAAAGTTTACTTAAAAAAAAAGTTCAATACATGAACAACAGACAACTTGCGGCATATCGCAAAGCTGCCAAAGAAAGACAACAAAAAGCAATACAAAAGAAAAAAAATACATATATATAAGAATGCCAAAAACCCAAGTCAAGCACATCTCACAAAATGAAATAAACAACGAAATGAAAGAATCACAGCCCTGGGTTGGTGTCATTCCAGTGCCTGGCATCAGTAAGATACATAAGATGAAAGCAACTCCTACAGGCACAGTTAGCTTTTGGCACACAGAAGGTGCAAGTCCTGAACCTGATATATCCATTCAATATGAAACAGCTTGCAAGAGGAGCATAACTTGGGTGGTTGGGGATTGGTTGATAGTCAGGTATGATGAAAATGTGTATCCTGGTGAAGTTGTAAGTGTCATTGGGGAGGAGACAGAAGTTAAAGTAATGCAAAGAGCAGGAACCTTATGGAAGTGGCCCGAGGAGCCTGATATTCTGTTCTACACATGAACAGGTGGTGCAAAAAATACTGAGTCCTGAAGTGGCAGGGTCAAGAGGCCAGATGAAATTTAGATTTGAAATGCAAAACTGTTAATGAATGGTATGGTACGGTGCATGTTACCAAACAAGATGATGCTAAGGGTAACATAACATTACATGTACCACTGAATCAACAAATCGTCATTCTTTAATTTTTTGTTTGTTTTAGTAATGTAACTAGATTTCACTCATGCATGCAGGGAATTTGTCATAATAGCTATCCAAACACAACACTAGGTACTTACTGCTAACTTTCCGGAAAATGTGCAATGATGATATTCATGACCTTGTTATTCGCCTAAAGTTTATCACAAAACATGTACCTATGCTCACAAGATGTTCTTTTTCGTGAATAAAATGTGGATGTGTTCCAAATAGAGATGACAAGTTGTTTCAATGAGGTTATGTAATTCTATTTTTATTCATTAATTGACATACACATCATTTCTGACACAAAGGCAAGTGCTGAACAATAATGATTTACTTGATTGCCTAAGTGCAATAAAGCATAGGGCGTCACACACGTATTCGACCAATGTCACACACGTAACCCAACCTAATCACAGAAAATGATTAATTAAAAGGTTTAGATGTGACTAATCTTAAAATTGATTGTGTTATTATAATGACTGAGAATGAAAGTCCTGCCACAAGAAGTATGAGCCTTTCAGTAGTTTCAAACTCACAGAGTTTTTAAAAAGAAACTTTTGGAACAAAAATCTGTTTTCGTCTGATGTCACACGTAACCGTCCTTTATTTGACCTCTGAGATCAATATAATTAACCAAAATTAATAGGGTCTTTTTTTATATTAGTTTTGATAAACTTGAGGATAAGAATGTAACACAAAGTATGTTTTTACTGATAAGAACAGTTCGTTTTATGGGCCATTTAATGAGTGCTCATTGGATTTAAGAAGCACATTCGGCAGGGGGTGTTTTCTGCTGTAGGTGTCGATGATGGCACTGTAGTTGTGGTGTATGTCCTTTTGGACAAACACCAACAGGAGTCCGTTCAGACGGTCCTGTTCCATTGTAGACCGCAGCACGGTTTTGACTAGTTTCATGGCAGAATTTGCCCTCTCTACCCCAGCACTGGTCACTGGGATGATCAGCAATAGATACAGGATGCGATGTAAGTTGGGGAACATCCGTCGTGGTGTCAGCGCTAGAGTGGCCTGCAGACCGTTTGGTTTGGACTCTGAGCACCCCCACTTTCGTTTCCAGACTCGAATTTCTGCTGACAAGGAAGATGGTGATGGCAGGTCTTCACCATAGCATTCCTCCAGCTTGGCTGCATCTCCCTCCCCGAGGTTCTGCAAACTTTTTAGCCCAATCATTGCCTGGGCTGTCGAGGCTGGGATCTGGGCGCAAGTTGCTCCAAGAGCTCGTCTAAGAAAGGCACGAAGACAGCTCGCCTCCAATACACTTCTGGACTGTCAGCTGGGACATTGTTGTGCCTGTTCTGTCTACCACATCGTCTTGGGATTGCCATGTTGGTTCCAGCCACTTCAGCCATCTTCTCGCTCTTCTTAAAGATGTTGTTGTATTCTCTGTTTGCCTCCTCCCTAATGTCACTGAGAGTGTCTCCGATGACACCGACATCCTCATACGCCTGGACAACATCTTGAGTAAATCCCTGCAGCATTCTGCTCAGCCCTTTGGTGTAGGCGAATAGGGAGAGGTTCACTTGGAAAGCTGCTAGGAACTGTGGGCTTGTGATGGCAGTAAGGAAGCCATTCCCCTCTGTGATGGCTTTGGCGTGCCACTTCTTGCCCTCATTGTGAGCGATAGCTTCCAAACAGTCCAAAATGGCTTCATACATGCTTGCGAAGGGCTGTGTGACATTCCACCCACCTAGTTTCTGAGCAGTGTGACATCTACCCGTGTTAGCAACGCTGAGGATTGCAAGGAGCCACAACAAAAGAAAGATGATGCCTGTTCAGGCGAAAAGCCCCCGTCTAGAGTAACTACCAAAGATGAAGCGAGCAAGACCAGAAGTGGTGCCACCTTACGGCGACCGAACATCACTCCCGATACAACGGGAAGACTCCATGGAGAGATTATTTACAGCATTTTCAGGCATGCAAGTCGGCGAATGAGTGGACAAAGGGCCAGGCTAAGGTGTTCCTAGCGGCGAGTCTACAGGGCGTTGCACTTAAGGTGTTTGGGAGTGGCACCTGCGATGGGGGTAAACAGACCTACACCGAGTTGGTGGACAGTTTGGAGAAGAGGTTTGGACCAGGGCGTCTAGCTGAAAACCGTTTGATGGAGTTGCGCCACAGACGACAATGCCCTAGAGAGACCCTCCAAGAATTAGGCCAATCCATTAAGGAGCTTTCGGCCAAGGCTTACCCAGAGCTGACGGATGAGGGCCGTGATCGCCTAGCTAGGGGACATTTCTCGGATGCAATTGAGAGTCAGGCGATTAGGGAAGGTATTTTTCGCACTAACCCTTCTACACTAGAGGAAGCAGTGAGGGCTGCACTATTAACAGAAAGCTTCCACAAAATAGAAGAAAATCGAGAGGGTAGGAAACCCAGGAAACCGAAGCTCGCCAGGGTGCTGGAGGAAGATTCTGATGTCGTTTTCAAGGAAATGAGTGAGAACTTCCGTCGGATGGAGAAGACAAGCTCAAGACGCAGGAAGATATGAAGGCTCAGATGGAAATGATGAGTCGGTGCACGCCTGCCAACGATAGGCCAAATAAAGCAGACATGGAAAGAATAGCAGGAGATTTTATCTGCTATAGGTGCCATGGGAAGGGGCACTATGCAAGGAACTGCAGTCGCCAAGCCGCCCAGAAGCGAAAGTATCAGGGAAACGACCAGCAGCCTACTCAGGGGTCCGAGGGGAGGCTGAATGTACATCAGGGCCAACAGGTGACAAAAGATGTTGTGGCGGAGAGAAATTAGAGACTGCAGGCACAGATGGTCTATGTATGTCTCCGAGGACGGCAGGGGTGAATAGCGGCCTATACGTCCCAGCAATAGTGAGGGGAGAGAAGGTGAATCTTCTGGTTGATACAGGCGCCACAGACACAGTTCTGTCGTCTACATTCTTCTATGAAATTCCGTCAGAAAAAAGGCCGAAATTGAGGACCGTGGGCTCCAGAGTGCGAACAGCCGACGGTAGCCTTTTGCAGACCATTGGGAGCTCCTTTGTTGAAGTATAAGTTGGGCAACATATGCACTATGAAAGGAATCCTGGGCATGGATTTCTTGGTGAAAAGTTGAGGCTGTTTAGACTTCCGCTCTCTAGAGCTGGAGATCAAAGGAGAGAAAGTGAGGTGCACGGACACCTAAGGCTACAAGTTTTGTGCTAGAGTGATTGTAGAGAAAACGACAATTATACCACCAGGACATGAGGCTATTGTGCCTGGGCAGGTAGCCGGAAAGGTGAAGGTGACTGCCCAGCTAACCAAAAAACGTTGCGAGAACGTTGTTTCAACGTAAGTTTTTAATTCACGTGAGTTAATTACAAATGTTTTTTCGTACTTTTGATGTACATATTTTTTTATAGACAAATATATATAGAAAAGTACAAAACTTGCCACGAATAACTAAATTCAATCAAATTGATCAAAGAAGAATCACACACTTCTAAGCCCAACCCACAAATTTGCATGTTTGTCAACGTTGGCCAAACGTTGTCTCAACGTGTGCACAACATTAGCGTGATCTTCTTCATGTATTTTCAGAATTTCTGTCATTTGGTTGCTTCACCTTAAAACATTTCAACGTAAGCAATGATTCTGACCATCAAACTTGTCCAATAACTATCAAGCAAACTATTTATGTAAAGAAACTTATATTTTAAATTGAGAGTAAACATGTACTCCAAAAATGTATGACCATAAAAACTTACTTGGTAAGTGTCACAACCCCGAGTCCCCTGCACGCTCATGCGCAATGCGTCTTCGCTTCGCAACTCAACAATCACCCTAAAAAAAAGATCCTATGACCAGTAGTTTTGTGATCAAGAACATTAAACTTAAATTTATTAACACTATGTAATAATAAATAATAAATAATAATAAATCATTCTTGTAAAGCGCATTCCGTCCATGGCAGGACCCCAATGTGCTGTACAGGCATGAAACTTATTTAAAGAACATAAACAATTCTTAAAACGCATGACAAAAATTTCACAAGATAAAGTGAAACAACTGGCAGGAGAAATTTTTAAAAAGTCAGATGGGTTTTAAGTGAACTCTTGGACAGATCTAGTGAGTTTGCATTCCTAACATGTGTTGGAAGCCGGTTTGGCGTGTCGTGGCCGAGCGGATAAGAACACCGAACTCACCGAACTCAAGCTCTGGTGTTTCTGATCAGCAGAGTGTGGGTTCGAATCCCAGTCGTGACACTTGTGTCCTTAAGCAAGACACTTAACCACATGCTTCGTCCTTCGGATGGGACGTTAAGCCGTAGGTCCCGTGTGTTGTGTAATGCACGTAAAAGAACCCAGTGCACTTATCGAAAAGAGAAGGGGTTCGCCCCGGTGTTCCTGGTTTGATCGGCAGCATATTGCGCCACAGCACCTTGTAAACCATTACATGGTGCTATGTAAAGGACTTGGTCTCATACTTCAAAACGTAGCTCCACAATACCTTGCAGGAAAATAATGAACGCTAAAAGCGCCTTGAGCGTCACTGAGTGACGGATATGTGCGCTATATAAGAAGCCACTATTATTATTATTATTATTATCCAGAGTTCGGCAGCTGTGTATGCAAATGATCTCTGGCCCTATGTAACTGTATTCGTGGTTTTCCGCCAAAGAGTCGTGGTAGCAGCGTTTGATCTTAGAGTACGAGAAGGTTCATTGATGCAGATGAGATCACGTAGATAGTTTTGCGCTAGTCTGTTGAGAGCTTTGAAGGTTAGAAGCATGAGTTTATATATGATTCGCTTCTTCACGGTCAGCCAATGCAGGTCTTGTAAAATAGGTGTTATATGATCATGCTTCCTGCTCAAAGTAACCAACCGGGCTGCAGCATTTCGTTTGAGCTGGAGTTTGTTTAATTGAAAGTCTGGAAGGCCGTGCAAAAGACTGTTGCATGAGTCAAACATCCAAACAAAGAAAGAGTATCCATCACAGTTGGAACTAGGAAATTAATTGTGTTTTCGTTAACCTCAAAAATTAACTAAGATCTACGGTACAGAATAATCATTTACTTATAATTAATTCCCACCACCACTATTAACAGCTGTCGTCTAAGGGCGGTACGATACCGGCTGGGAAGCGTACACCTTGCCAATGGCTGATGTGACCCGGTGCCTTGATTAAGAGGGTGTGCCTTCCACGGTATGGTTGCCTCACTTTCGGCCACTAGGAAAAGTTCAAGTCCATAAAAGAAGCCCTGGAAATATCACATTGAAACAATAATAACTACCATCTTATTGGCAACAGTTCTATTTGAGTCGCCCTACTTTCGGTTTACTTTTACAAGATTGATACGGTATTAAACAACTCAAAATTCAAATGGCTGCTTCTTCTTAACACACCACAAAAATGTGCATACAGTGAGCTTAATCAATACATCATATTTTCAACTATTATTTTCGTCAACCTCTTATACACGTGGGTGTAGGTAGAATTCTCTCCTAGCCTCAAAATAATGCAAACTTAATCACTTCCTTAAAACAATAATAATTAGCTAACTTAGTTAATTCTGACTTCTATAGGGATGCGTCAATGGTGATCAGAACTCGGGCACTTCACCCGGCTGACTCTTACAGCTACCGCTGTTCTCTTATTTTGGCTATTGCCGAATCTGTGTCTTACGACAAATTTCTATCACTAGGCTATCGCCTATAATAATAATAATAATAATAATGCAGTTCTTATATAGCACTTTATACTCCCGAAGGGTGTCTCAAAGCGCTCAGTATTTTTCCTACAAGGTAAGTGGAGTTACGTGTTGAAGTATGAGACCTATTCCTTTGCATAGCACCATGTAATGGTTTACAAGGTTCTGTGGCGCAATATGCAGCCAATCAAACCAGGAACACCAGGGCGAACCCCTTCTCTTTACGATAAGTGCACTGGGTTCTTTTACTTGCATTACACAACACACGGGACCTACGGCTTAACGGCCCATCCGAAGGACGAAGCATGTGGTTAAGTGTCTTGCTTAAGGACACATGTGTCACGACTGGGATTCAAACCCACACTCTGCTGATCAGAAACACCAGAGGTTGAGTTCGGTGTTCTTATCCGCTCGGCCACGACACGCCACAAGCGGGAACTTATCCCAAAACTCAGACCATTGGTCTATGTGGTTAGAGCTATCGCTCTCTCGATGCCACCCTCCCAGGTAACACACGACCTAACTGCAACGTTTCCTGAAGGTTGCGGTTTCGTCATGTTGCTTAGTAACGTACATACAATGTTGCAACAACGTTAAATGATGACGTTGTATCGTAACATCGCGAAAAGGTTTTCCTGCAACGTTGCCTGAAGGTTGCTCTTTTGTCATGTTACATACTGACGTATATGCAACGTTGCAACAACGTTTTATTTGGACATTGTTTTGAAACATTGCTTGCACGTTTTGTCGCAACATTGCCTGAAGGTTGTAGTTTCGTCATGTTACATGCTAACTTAAACACAACGTTGCAACAATGTTATATTTTTCTGTTCCCTAACATCGCCTGAAAGTTTTTTTAGAAACGTTGCCTGAAGGTTGCACTTTTGTCATGTTACATCCTGACGTATATGCAACGTTGCAACAACGTTTTATTTGGACATTGTTTTAAAACATTGCTAGCACGTTTTGTCACAACATTGCCTGAAGGTTGCAGTTTCGTCATGTTACATGCTAACTTAAACACAACGTTGTTGCAACAATGTTATATTTTTCTGTTCCCTAACGTCGCCCGGAGGTTTTTTTAGGAACGTTGCCTGAAGGTTGCACTTTTGTCTTGTTAATTATGACGTAAATGCAACGTTGCAAAAACGTTTTATTTGGTCATTGTTTTGAAACATTGCTTGCACGTTTTGTCGCAACATTGCCTGAAGGTTGTAGTTTCGTCATGTTACATGCTAACTTAAACACAACGTTGCAACAATGTTATAATTTTCTGTTCCCTAACATCGCTCGGAAGTTTTTTATAGAACTGTTGCCTGAAAGTTGCACTTTTGTCATGTTACATACTGACGTATATGCAACGTTGCCACAACGTTTTATTTGGACATTGTTTTGAAACACTGCTTGCACGTTTTGTCACAACTTTTTTAGAAAAGGTTGCCCGAAGGTTGCGATTTTGTCCTGAAACTGTTGAATGCTTTTCCCTAAAACCACATTCCTTAGAAAGGAGTCGTTTCTCAAAATGTTATACATTATCAACATCTGCAGTGCTTCTTACTGTCACAAGAGGGCGATATTTTTATTTGCCTTGTCCATTACGTCATCCAGCAGAGCTGGCACTCCCCAAGTTGGATTGTATATAGTACGAATAAGTGATGTTGAATATTCAAGAAGTGACGAACGTCATTCTCCACATCTGGTCGCGGTGGAAGTTTGTTTTATATTTTTATAATATTAAAGGTATTTTGATTATCAATAGTTAAGGATAAGAAAAGGTTGTTCGCTATTTTACGAAAGACTGAAGGGGGCAGAAAGAGAGAGAGCAATCCTAAAGAGAGGGTGGCATCGAGAGAGCGATAGCTCTAACCACTCAGACCAGTGGTCTGAGTTTTGGGATAAGTTCCCACAGTTATAGGCGATAGCCTAGTGATAGAAATTTGTCGTAAGACACAGATTTGGCAATAGCCAAAATAAGAGAACAGCGGTAGCTGTAAGAGTCAGCCGGGTGAATTGCCCGAGTTCTGATTATCACTGACGCATCCCTATAGAATTCAGAATTAACTGTAAGTTAGCTAATTATTTTTGTTTAAGGAAGTGATTAAGTTTGCATTATTTTGAGGCTGGGAGAGAATTCTACCTACACCCACGTATATAAGAGGTTGACGAAAATAACAGTTGAAAATAATGATGTATCGATTAAGCTCACTGTATGCACATTTGTGGTGTGTTTAGAAGAAGCGGCCATTTGAATTTTGAGTTGTTTAATACCGTATCTATCTTGTAAAAGTAAACCGAAAGTAGGGCGACCCAAATAGAACTGTTGCCAATGGTAGTTTTGTTTCCATGTGATATTTCCAGGGCTTCTTTTATGGACTCGAATTAGTCCTAGTGGCCGAAAGTGAGGCAACCATACCGTGGAAGGCACACCCTCTAAATTAATCAAGGCACCGGGTCACATCAGCCATTGGCGAGGTACACGCTTCCCAGCCATTATCGTACCGCCCTTAGACGACAGCTGTTAATAGTGGTGGTGGTAATTAATTATAAGTAAATGATTATTCTGTACCGTAGATCTTAGTTAATTTTTGAGGTTAATGAAAACACAATTAATTTCCTAGTTCCAACTGTGATGGATACTCTTTCTTTGTTTGGATGTTTGACTCAACAGTCTTTTGCACGGCATTCCAGACTTTCAATTAAACAAACTCCAGCTCAAACAAAATGCTGCGGCCCGGTTGGTTACTTTGAGCAAGAAGCATGATCATATAACACCAATTTTACAAGACCTGCATTGGCTGACCGTGAAGAAGCGAATCTTATACAAACTCATGCTTCTAACCTTCAAAGCTCTCAACGGACTAGCGCCAAACTATCCACGTGATCTCATCTGCATCAATGAACCCTCTCGTACTCTACGATCAAACGCTGCTACCACGACTCTTTGGCGGAAAACCACGAATACAGTGACATAGGGCCAGAGATCATTTGCATACACAGCTCCCGAACTCTGGAACCGGCTTCCATCACATGTTAGGAATGCAAACTCACTAGATCTGTTCAAGAGTTCACTTAAAACCCATCTGCTTTAGCATGTGACTTTTTAAAAATTTCTCCTGCCAGTTGTTTCACTTTATCTTGTGAAATTTTTGTCATGCGTTTTTGTATAATAATGTGTAGTTTAAGAATTGTTTATGTTCTTATAATAAGTTTTATGCCTGTACAGCACATTGGGGTCCTGCCATGGACGGAATGCGCTTTACAAGAATGATTTATTGTTATTTATTATTTATTATTACATAGTGTTAATAAATTTAAGTTTAATGTTCTTGATCACAAAACTACTGGTCATAGGATCTTTTTTTTTAGGGTAAAGCGAGGACGCATTGCGCGTGAGCGGTGAGCGTGCAGGGGACTCGGGGTTGTGACACTTACCAAGTAAGTTTTTATGGTCATACATTTTTGGAGTAAAGTTACATGTTTACTCTCAATTTAAACTAGAAGTTTCTTTACATAAATAGTTTGCTTGATAGTTATTGGACAAGTTTGATGATCAGAATCATTGCTTACGTTAAAATGTTTTAAGGTGAAGCAACCAAATGACAGAAATCCTGAAAATACACGAAGAAGATCACGCTAATGTTGTGCCAACGTTGAGACAACGTTGGGCCAACGTTGACAAACATGCAAATTTGTGGGCGGGGCTTAGAAGTGTGTGACTCTTCTTTGATCAATTTGATTGAATTTAGTTATTCGTGGCAAGTTTTTGTACTTTTGTGTATATATTCGTCTATAAAAAAATATGTACATCAAAAGTACGAAAAAACATTTGTAATTAACTCACGTGAATTAAAAAGTAAACAGTTTTAATTAAAAAAGGTTTAAACCATGACTAGGAAGGCTGTGTATCCTGGGCAATATAAGTATAATACATGCAGTGTATAAGGAAGTATAGGATGTACTGGTCGTAGTGACTGTAGTATGTATTTAGTTATTGGTATCATAAATTACATGTAAGTAACATAACTAATTAGTATAAGTTAAGACAATAATTACTTTAATTAATTAAGCCAACAACGTTGCAGAAACGTTACTTCACAACGTATTATGACGTTGTAAGAAGGTTATTTTTGGATGTGGTATGGACGTTGGTTCACAACATTAGAAGACAACGTTGTCACAACATCAAGAAAACTCCAAACAAATTCGTCACCAAAACATTACACATCAACGTTGCCACAACAGAAAATGTACAGATGCAACGTTGTTCTCGCAATGTTTTTTGAGGACGTTGCTGGAACATTAACTTATAACATTGAGACGTTGTACGAACGTTAGTTAACAACTTATTGTGACGTTGTCAGAAGGTTAATTTTGGATGTGGTATGGACGTTGGCTTACAACGTTAGAGACAACGTTGTCACAACATCAAGAAGAGTCCACACAAATTCGTTACCACAACGTTACACATCAACGTTGCCACAACAAAAACGTAACGTTGAAACAATGTTCTCGCAACGTTTTTTGGTTAGCTGGGCTCTCTTTAGGATTGCTCTCTCCCTTTCTGCCCCCTTCGGTCTTTTCCTTCGTAAAATAGCCAACAACCTTTTCTTATCCTTAACTATTGATAATCAAAATACCTTTAATATCATAAAAATATAAAACAAACTTCCGTCGCAACCAGATGTGGAGAATGACGTTCGTCACTTCCTGAATATTCAACATCACTGGATGACGTAATGGACAAGGCAAATAAAAATATCGCCCTCTTGTGACAGTAAGAAGCACTGCAGATGTTGATAATCTATAACATTTTGAGAAACGACTCCTTTCTAAGGAATGTGGTTTTAGGGAAAAGGATTCAACAGTTTCAGGACAAAATCGCAACCTTCAGGCGACGTTTTCTAAAAAAAGTTGCGACAAAACGTGCAAGTTCTAAAAAAAACTTCCGAGCGATGTTAGGGAACAGAAAGTTATAACATTGTTGCAACGTTGTGTTTAAGTTAGCATGTAACATGACGAAACTACAACCTTCAGGCAATGTTGCGACAAAACGTGCAAGCAATGTCTCAAAACAATGTCCAAATAAAACGTTTTTGCAACGCTGCATTTACGTCATATTTAACATGACAAAAGTGCAACCTTCAGGCAACGTTTCTAAAAAAACCTCCGGGCGACGTCAGGGAACAGAAAAAATATAACATTGTTGCAACATTGTGTTTAAGTTAGCATGTATTTATGACGAAACTACAACCTTCAGTCAATGTTGTGACAAAACATGCTAGCAATGTTTTAAAACAATGTCCAAATAAAACGTTGTTGCAACGTTACATATACGTCAGGATGTAACATGACAAAAGTGTAACCTTCAGGCAACGTTTCTAAAAAAACCTTTCAGGCGATGTTAGGGAACAGAAAAAATATAACATTGTTGCAACGTTGTGTTTAAGTTAGCATGTAACATGACGAAACTACAACCTTCAGGCAATGTTGCGACAAAACGTGCAAGCAATGTTTCAAAACAATGTCAAATAAAACGTTGCAACGTTGCATATACGTCAGTATGTAACATGACAAAAGTGCAACCTTCAGGCAACGTTGCGGCAAAACCTTTTCGCGATGTTACGATACAACGTCATCATTTAACGTTGTTGCAACATTGTATGTACGTTACTAAGCAACATGACGAAACCGCAACCTTTAGGAAACGTTGCAGTTAGGTCGTGTGTTACCTGGGTGGCCTGGGCATCATGGAACCAGCGGAGAGAGGAGAAATTGCTGACAAGGGCATGGTAATGGCACGATCATGGGTGACCGCTACTGACAAGGTACTTCCTATTAGGGTGCTTAATCCCGGAGGGAGGCAGTGCGTGTTAAAGAGAGGAACAATGGTAGGGTTCCTCACGTCAGTAGGCGAGGATGAGGTTGAAGAAAGACATAAAGAATCGCCCGAAGTCGGTGACTGCAAGGAAATCCCAGAGCACCTAAAAGACCTTTTCTGGAGAAGCAAGGAAGGAGTAGACGCCACGTATCACACCTGGATAGCAAATTGCTCCTGAGTTTTTAGGATGTATTTTCAAAGGGGGACATAGACATCGGACGAACTGGTCTCGTTCGTCACAACATAGAGACAGGCGATGCTTGACCTATACAGGAGCGCCCAAGACGTTATCCTACCCAGGAGCAACAGGAAATTAGCGCTCAAGTACAGACGATGCTTCAAGGTGGCATCATCGAGTATTCAGACAGCCCCTGGACGTCTAATGTAGTCCTTGTGAAAAAGAAAGACGGCACCAAAAGGTTCTGCGTCAACTACCGCCGCCTTAACAGTGTGACCATCAAGGACGCCTACCCAATCCCGAGAATAGACGATTTGCTAGACACCTTGTCAGGTTCGAAGTGGAGATACATGATGCATTAGGTGAACCACTCATCACTATCCCCCTATCTCCAACACTTGAGAAATTAGGCACACAAATCTTAAAATCCAAACTGGCCCAATCATCAGATGGCATATCAGCAGCTTTCAAGACTGGGAGACAAGTAGGTTTAACAGAATTTAAACTGATTAATTTACTTTTTTTTTACATCTGTACAACTGCAATAATCAGAAGTAAATAAATTGCTAACATTATAGTTATGCACATTTCGGTATGGTTATTTACATTAAATATTTAAATTATAGGCTTATTGGGTTTTTTAAATATATATATATATAGAAGGTCCGGTCTGGATCGAAAGCTAAGGCCATCTACCCTACTCATTATATATCACCAGTCACCAGGATTTTCCTGTCTGCAACTCAACGGTTTCAACAGACTCTCCACAAGTCGTAGTAAGAAACTTATTTTTCTGTTGTTGTATCCCTTTCGGGGTGACCCCATTGATTTGCTTGTAGGCCTATCTTGTTTTTAATTGTTACAACCATATCCATTTTATCTTTTCCCACTCCCTACCTGTTCTTTTCAGAACAATTTCTAACATTTTTCCCTCCTCTACAGATTATTAATAAATCATTATTTTTCACCTTACAGGTTTGTAAATACTTTAATAATTTTCTCTGCAGGTTTTTAACCCATTCGTTTTACAGGATCGTGTTTTAAACCCAGCAAACATTGCAGGATTGGCCCAATGCTGGCTTGGTTCCGGCCCATACCGCTAGTACCGTATATCGGCTGCCGGTACACGGCCAGCAAAGCGCCAATGCTGGCTTTGCATTGGCAGCCCGTATATTGCCATTGCTGATGCGTCCGACATTGGGCCGTAACGGGCCGATTCGGCGTCGTGGTTTTGCCAGAAAACCATTGGATGGAATGAATGCGGTAGCTCGTAGTCTCGGTGCGGGATGTTAAACGTACGACCGTACGCGCGGTGTTATGTGAGTGATGTTCGCGCGGTTGTCTTGTAATATGAAATCGCATAATAACGTGTCGTACCAAGACTAGTGTCGGTGCGTCACCGACGCGCGCGCTTAGGGGCGCAATAACAATATACGGAGTTTAAATTTTGCAGTCGATCGTTTGCGCTGCACGCGTGATTTGCGTTCAGTGTACGAAACAAACCACACCGGGTGAGTGTCAATGCTTTTTTACCATTCATTTTGAAACAATTATACGCATCTTAGCACACTTCTCAAGCACGGAAGTTCCTTGAATATTATTTGTGTGCATTACATGAATGATAAGTACGTCATTGTATTCTAATTACTCATAAGGGATCATTAACGAAGATCGAACACCTTTTTTACAAAAACAGTCAGAACACTACCGTATATATTATTTTCTGGTCAGCTGGTATAAGCAGGATGATAATTTATTGTATTGAATAAGACGTTCAGGTTTTTACGGTGGAATGACAATAATAATATAATAAATTATTTTTTAAATGTATTTTATTGTTAATCCTATAATGAATGAGCAATGGTATATTATGCCGTCATGCAGTTCCGTCTATCGTTAGTGAATTTTTTTAACTGTTAATATTTAATTCATAAGTAGGCCTAATCCCTTTACTTGAATTAATCCGAAACTGATAAAAAAGTGATATAACTTTAGAGTGTGTAGGCCCTAGGAGCACGTATAGTTTCTCCATCAAAAGCAACTTTAGGCCAAGAACTTTTAAATAGTAAGCCTCGCATTTGAATTTATTCAAACTTGTAACATTACGCAAAATGTCTTACTGGACTAAGCGAAGGAAAGTTGAAAATCTTGTAAATCAACGCTTGCAAGAAATTGACAAATTGCAGAATGGTAATGTTGAAATAGATGGTGCTCCAACGAATGAAGTTGGTGCCTCGTGCAGTTCTTTTAATAGTGGACAGGTCCGTGCGCTGGATGTAGAAGTTGGCTTACATTTTAATAATAATGATAATGATATCAATTCAGATATTGTCTTAAGTGAAACTGGAAGTCAAGATAGTAGTGTGAATGCAAATAGTTCTGTATCAGAGTCCGATAATTATCTGGATGCTGCATTCGGTCTCTCTGATGATGAAATTGATGATCAAAGTTTTGTCTCGGATATTTCTGATGAAATCAATGACGATTATCAACTTGGTAGTGAAATCAGCACATGGGCTTTGAAGAGCAATACATCCCACTCTTCACTTGGGGAACTGTTAAAAGTTCTTGGCAGCTTTCATCCTTCTCTTCCAAAGGATCCACGTACACTCTTGGCAACCCAAAAGGTGATGACATCAGAAATAAAGCCGATAGGCGGTGGTTTATATTACCATTTTGGCATTGCTCATGGCGTTCTGTCAAGGTCATCACATCTGCATCGGCCTAACCACGACACAATCCGTATTCAGGTAAACATCGATGGTCTTCCTTTATTTAGAGGAAGTAGTGCTCAATTCTGGCCAATTCTAGGAGCAATTTGTGAATCATCCTACAGGTGTGAACCCTTTATTATTGGTTTGTATTCAGGAAATGCAAAGCCAAAGTGTCCTGAAGAATTTCTCAAAGATTTCGTTGATGAAATGGAAGAGCTAAAAGAGAGCGGAATTCAATATGAGGGAAGAAATTACAGTGTTTCTATTTCAGCCAAAATTTGCGATGCCCCAGCACGTGCTTATATTAAACAGGTGAAATCCCATTCAGGCTACAGCGCCTGTGACAAATGCACCGTTTCTGGAACTTATGATGGGAAAATAACCTTTCCCGTACTCAATGCACCACTCCGGACAGATGATTCCTTCAAGTTGAGACTGGATGAAGCTCATCATATTGGACAAAACCCACTAAAGCGACTAGATGTTGGCATGATTTCACAGATTCGACTGGATTATATGCATTTGGTTTGTCTTGGAGTCATGAAGCGGCTTCTAGCACTTTGGATTAAGGGTCCTTTGAAATGTCGTCTAGGTCGTCACACGAGGTTATTCTCTCCCTCTATGGTTACATACCCAGGGAATTTGCAAGGCGGCCACGTGCTCTTTCAGACGTTGACAGATGGAAGGCAACTGAATTTCGCCTGTTTCTGTTATATACTGGCCCAGTTGTATTGAAGGGTAAAATTCCGGAACCGATGTACAAAAACTTCATGCTCTTTTCCACTGCGATTCATATCCTAGCTAATCCATTCATATGTAATGACCTGTGTGATTATGCGAAGATCCTTCTTGTCAATGTTGTGCAGCATCTGTCGAGCTTGTATGGGAAAGACCAACTCGTGTACAACATTCACTGCCTAATTCATCTCCCCGAAGATGTGAAGCTGCATGGACCTCTTGATATGTTTTCATCTTTTCCTTTTGAGAATTTTATGCAGGTTTTGAAGAAGCGAGTCAGGAAGCCAAACTTTGCTCTCAAGCAGGTGGTTTTAAGGATTTCAGAAAGGTCGGCCATGCTTTCCCAAGAATGTAGTTGTTTTGTAAAGCCAGACGATTTCAATCTGAGGATAGAACACACCAAGGGTTCCCTTCCTTCAGGACACTTGTATATACCATGTACCCAGTTCCGAGATGCTGTTTTTAGCGACAGTGTTTTAAGTGCAAAGGCTGGTGACGATTGTGTAAAGCTTGGACGTGATGTTGTGGTAATTAAAAAACATATTTCAGAGTAGGACAGGGGTCTTTGTTATCTACAGTAAATTCGAATCATCGGAACCGTTCTTCCTCTACCCTGTGGATTCCCAACAGTGTGATATACACAAAGTAGGTAGACTCCGTGAAAATGTTCATGTCGCCAGAATTCAGTCCGTGAAATTCAAGTACATGCTGCTTCCATACCATAACCAACATATAGCAATTCCAGTTCTACACACTTTGAACAGTTTTGTATAGATTGTGGATCCACAAATTGAACTTTGCTTTTCCCAATCTAAACTAATTTTTATTTGAAACTGAGCGATTTTAGTTCGTTCGGAGATGATTACCAACCTGTCGATTCAAAATAAGCAGAAATGCAGTCTCTATAGATGTTAATGTCTGCAATTCATTTTTAAAATACATTAAACGGGTGATTATCAAAGAAACTTTAACAGAAAAGAAAGTTAAGCTCACGGAATTTGTCCATGCTACATATAGAATAAAAGTCAATCTATAGCACTACCTCATCAGGGGTGTCGGAAAACACATGTATATGTGTGTAACGTGTACAATACATGTAGGTTTAAAGGTGCTTGCCCCCGGGAAAGGTCGAGACTTCACTGATCTCGACGGGGGTTTATCTCCTATTGGCGGGACTTGCACCTGTAACCTTACATGTAGGCCTTCAATTCCCCGAATCGTCATTTACTTAAATACATTGTGTATACTGTGTTTCACATAAATTGTAAATTTGATCAAAAAAGATCATCCTAAGGGAGTAATGATAAGAAAAACAAAGTGATAATTTGTAGCAATGTAAGTTATTAAAGGCATCGTACACAGGCGCGGATCCAGGGGGGGCGTGGGGGGCGCACGTCCCCCCTTTTTCATAAAAAAAAAATAAAAATGAGGGAGAAAAGAAAAAAAGAGGGAGAGAGAGAGAAGGGGGGCGGGAGAAATGGCGAAGGGAAGATTTTGCTGCTTGGTATATTTTCACGCCCCCCCGTTTGGAAAATCCTGGATCCGCCCCTGGTACACGTTTGGAAATTGTCAAAGACCAGTGTTCTCACTTGGTGTATCCCAACATTATGCATAAAATAACAAGCCTGTGAAAATTTGGGCTCAATTGGTCATCGAAGAAAATGATGAAAGAAAAAACACCCTTGTTGTACAAATTTGTGTGCTTTCAGATGCGAATAAAAACTTCTTGCAAGAAGTCTTTTATTATTTTAGTGAGAAATTGCCTCTTTCTCAAAAACTATGTTACTTCAGAGGGAGTCGTTTCCTACAATGTTTTATACTACCGACAGCTCTCCGTTGCTTGTTACCAAGTAAGTTTTTATGCTAATATTTGTTTTGAGTCATTACCAAACGTGTACGATACCTTTAAGTAAATAATAACATAAACAAAGGTTAGGCCTAACATATAGTTATAGACAAGCTTCAATTTGAACTATTTGAAAATATGTTTGTGATATAAGTACATTTGGATTATAAAGCCACTTTTATGCCGAGTAGACAACAGATTAACTAAACGATGTAAAACATTTGTTTACTTGTTTGAGGAAACTTACATGTGACTCTGTCCTATTTTGAAATTGTTGGTGTCATCAATTGTAATCATAAAAGATGAAGGGAAAAGGGCACAGTTGGATGTTGCCCGTTATTTAGTGTCGTCCTATCAAAGCAATTTTAAAAGGAAAGTTAACTATTAGGGGCCTATCAGTTAATAACAATACCTGTCCCGACGGGTAGGTTAATGATAACAAAACAGTAGGGCCTAACTTGTGTGCTTAGTGTGCTAAAATGCTCTAAAAAGTTAAATCATTGCATATGTGCAAGACTTGGGGTGCCAGGGCGCCCTCTTTCCAGCCAGATAACCATGCGCAACGACTCAGAAAATAACTTTCAACTTCTTTATTATCTTCCTCATCATGTGTGTGCCACAAAAGTGGTAAAACTGAAAGTACAGAAAATAAAATATAACTAAGTACAGTACAATGGGTCAATAAAGGTATGAAAAGGCTGACAAAGACATTTAGCACAATAAAATCAGGAATACATGCAATAAGGGTAAAATGCATGTAAACATCCTAAAATTATTAAGTTTCTATCACAAGACACTCCATGAAAAATATCTTACAGAACTGTTCTCTCTATAGCTCAGATGTCCTCAACTAGAAAGGGCTGCTAGGTCGTCTGGAACATGTCATTTCAACAACCTAAATAGAAACAACAATGCACATTAACTTTAATACACTTCTTATAACTACAGCGCGAGTAAACCCCCATTCATATAGCCACCGATGCCCAAATAAGGTAATGACTCATGAATATTCATGACACTGAACAAAAAATGGCGAGTGCACGTCGTTAGGCAAGTGTTCCTTACACACAAAACTAAGTCTTTGACTTTACGATAACACACACTTACTGCAGTTATACAAACATAAAAAGGTGAAAAATAACTTGCACTAAGGTAGTAAATACCATGAGCATGAAGGCCATAGACATCTAGCTTTACAATCCACAAATTAGGCTTTAAGGCCTAGACATAAAGGGAGATTCCAAGGATCAAAATAAGGGAAGTTTACGTGAATCAGAGCAAATTAATCGGTCAGGCATAGAGTACTGGCGGGAAAACATGTCTAAAAGTTACACACCAATTACACAACAAATAATGAACAATAATCCATAACATCATTAAAAATAGAATCCTTAACTCACCAGTATTCTTCTGGAATCTGGTACTGCTAACAAACGATATCGAAAAGTGCAAAGAATGTCACTTTTTCTCACAGTGGTTTGACAAGAATAAACTTTCAGAATAACTAACAAGGTAAAAAAAACCGGGGAACACGAGAGGGCGCTAAACCAAATTAGGTGTCACCTAGACGGGCAGGGAAGAAACATAACACTCCCCCGTGATGATACCATCTTCACCATGAGAATCAAGGTTGCAATAACAGTTAATAACATGCAAAGGTAACTAGAAGCAGGTAAATCACAATAAGGTGTCAACACCTTTAAACAAAAACTACATGAGGTAAAGTCCGGAACTTCACTGCTCCTGCAGGACCAAGGTCATACGTCACTCCGAAGGTATCAGAAGAACTAGGTCCCTGATTGGCCGCAGCAACGTCTTCTTTGCCAACTCGCTAACTGGGCGGAGGAACATGTTTCTTTGGTCGGCAGCGACCATCTCTACGCTGGCCTTTCTGATGTGTCCGTCACTACTTGCCTCAACGCCAGCAACCCTACCCAGTGGCCAGTCGTTTCGCCTAGCGTCGCATTTGACAAGGACGACATCCCCTGTCCTCAGGTCTCGTTTTGACTGTTGCCATTTCACTCTTGTCTGTAGCAAGGGTAGGTAGTCCTTCCGCCACTTGTTCCAGAACATATCGGATAGGTGTTGGACGCGTCTCCACTAGCTCCTCAAGAGATCTTTCTGCTCAAATGGTCCCTCAGGGGCCATGACTTGCGATGGCTTCATTGTGAGCAGCATATTTGGTGACAGGTTCAAAGGTAGCTCTGGGATGTCGCTGTCTGGCAATAAAAGTCGGGAGTTGATTATAGCAGCTATTTCAGCCATGAGAGTTGTAAAGACTTCATGGGTAAGCTGGCTAGGCTTGACATCTCTCAGCATGCCTTCTAGGATGCAGCGGGCTATACCGATCATACGTTCCCAAGCTCCGCCCATATTCGAAGCATGGGGAGGGTTGAAAACCCACTCACAACCACGGCTGAGTAGATACCTCTTGACAGGTTCCTTGTCCGCAAGCTGGTGTCCAAGTTCATTACAAGCCCCCACGAAGTTCGTACCGCAATCTGAACGGATCTGCTTGGCTGGACCTCTGACAGAGAAGAATCGTCTCAGGGCATTGATGAAGCATGAACTGTCCATTGATTCTAGGATCTCGATGTGGATACCCCGCATTACCATACACGTAAACAGGGCCGCCCATCTTTTTGCTCGACTTGAACATCCTCTGGTCTTCCGGCTGTTGACCTCGAACGGGCCGAATACATCTACCCCAACAAAGGTAAACGGCGGTGCTTCAGTCACTCTCTCCTCTGGGAGGTCGGCCATAATTTGATCTTGGCGCTTTCCTCGAAGTCTCTTACACGTCACACAGTCTCGGATTACCTTGGATATTTGCCTCTGGCCACCAATAACCCAGTAGCCTTCATTTCGTAGTGTACCCAAGGTGATATGTCGGCCCTGGTGGCTGCACTGCTGATGGAAGTGTTTGATGACAAGATTTGTAACATGGTTGTTCTTTGGAAGTATAGCTGGGTGGACTACTCTCTCTGACAGTTGAGCTTGCTACAATCTGCCACCGACTCTGAGTATCCCGTTGCTGTCAAGGTAGGGGTTGAGTGCAGCCAGTTTATTCTTCTTGGTCAACTTCCCACTCCTCAGTTCGGCTAACTCAGCAACAAGGGCGTCACCCTGCGCACTCTTTATCCCAATAGTCTCTGCCTTGAGACGCTCTTTGACAGACTTTGCCTTCTCGCAGACATGCCAACCCTTGTAGTCGGATGTTGCCCTGAATGAGTTGGCGATGTGCACCAGGTTAGTCGTAGCTCTCATTGCTGACTCCCAACTTGAGAATCTCGTGAACCTCTCACTGCCAAGGGATGCAGGAGCCCAGACAACCTTGTTGCAGTTTATCTTCTCTGGAGACACCTCTGGGTCATTTTCGAGAATTTCTACCTCTGTCTCTGTCTGGTCATGGCCTGTGGGCAGATTCCTTTGCCTCAGGAACTCCGGTCCAGTAATCCACATAGAGTCATTCAGCTCTCCTGCTGGAATGGATCTTGAAGCTTGATCAGATGGGTTCCTCTCTGATGGAACGTACACCCACTGCTCGGGCTTGGAAGTTTTTAATATCTGGTTTACACGGTTGCACACATAAGTGCGGAAACGACGCTTTCTGTTGCTTATGTAGCCCAGGACCACCTTGCTATCGGTATAGAACTTTGATACATCGACTTTCATCTGCAGTTCCTGAGTGACGTAGTCTTCAATTTCCGTTGCCAGAACTGACGCACAGAGCTCCAGGCGTGGGATGGTTGTGGCTGCCTTGGGCGAGAGCTTCGCTTTTCCCATCACCATGCGGACATGGGGATCACCGTCGATGCCAATCATTCTAAGGTAGCAGACTGCGCCTATGGCCTTGTTTGAAGCATCCCCAAAGGTATGTAGCTCTCTTCTCACTGCTTCAGCGGTTGGGAAAGGAGCGAATGAACGAGGAACCCGCAAATCCGTCAAGGCACTCAAGGACTTCCTCCACGTCACCCAGTCACGGAGCAGGTCTGTTGGAAGTGGATCGTCCCAGCCATTGCCTTCTTGTGTCATCTCTCGGAGCAGCATCTTCCCCTTGATGATCACAGGTGCTGCTAAGCCGATAGGATCGTAAACTCCGTTGACTTCTGACAAGACCTTCCTTTTGGTGCATGCCTCAGCATTAGGTTCCGCTAGTTGAAAGGTGAATGAGTCTTTCTTCAGGACCCAGGATACGCCTAATGTACGCTGTATTGTATCTTCATGTTTGGTCGAGAGGTCAGCTTCCACTAAGTTTGGTGCCAGCTCGCTTGACTCAAAGGCGGCGAGGACTCTAGTGTTGTTCGAAGCGAACTTGTGCAGACGAATATTAGCGGTCAACAGAAGATCTCTGGTTCTTTTGAGCACGTCAACTGCTTCCTCTTCGGTGGTTAGGGACTTCAGTAAGTCGTCCATGTAGAAGTTTCTTTCGATCAGCTCCCTTACATCGGTGCCAAACTCTGCCTCGCCTTCTTTACCGGTTTTTCGTAGTCCACTGATAGCCACAGCTGGAGATGGCTTGTTGCCGAAGACATCAACAGTCATGCAGTAGGTGACTATGGCTGCATCTGGCTTGTTGTTCTCGTACCACAGAAAAGGAGATATCTTGTGTGGTCATCTCTGACTTTGAAGGCATAGAACATCTGTTCGACGTCTGCAGTGACTGCCACTGGCTCTTCTCGGAATCTGATCAACACGCCCAGAAGTTGGTTCATCAGGTCGGGTCCGCTTAGCAAGACATCATTCAAAGAAACACCTGAGAAGACAGCACTAGAGTCAAACACCACTCTCAACTTGCCAGGCTTCTGAGGGTGGTACACTCCAAAATGCGGGAGGTACCAAACTTCTCCAACCACGTTGGTCGACTCATGTTGCACCCGTTTTGCAAGCTTCTTTTCAAGGATTTTACCCATGAATTCAAAGTAGTGCTCCTTTTTTCTCTTGTCTTTTGCAAAAGAGTTTACCAATGTCTTCATTCTGGATTCAGCTTGATGTTTGTTGTTGGGCAGTCTTCGGCGGTTCTTTCTGAATGGCAATGGGGCACACCAATTCCCAGCATGATCCTTTTTCATCTCGCTATTCATCAGCTCAATGAACTCTTTGTCATCAGAGGAGGGGCCCAGACGTTCATCAGAACAGGTGCTTACAAACACATCTTTTCTTAATTTAGCTGCTTTTGGCCTGCAGTGGATGACTCCTGTTGAGTTCTCACATGGCTGGAAGTTGGCAGAATTGCGCCCATTTCTCAACACTTGGGTGAAGTACGTGCTGACCACATCTTTCTGGAGGTGGGTGATGTCTGTGCGGATGTGGGCACCACTCAAGCAGACTTCTCCGACTACAACCCAACCGAGATCTAAGCGATGTGCCCAAGGCTGATCGTCTCTGCCATTGATAACTTCTCTTACTTTATGGAACTGGGGAGCATCTCTGCCAAGTAGGATTGCTATCTCGGCATCTTTGTTCAAGGGAGGTAACGTCGGAGCGATCGGCCTTAGGTGTTCGAAAGCTGCCGCTACTTCAGGCGTGGGGATCTCTGACACATCTCCAGGAATGTTGTTGCACTCGAAGAGAGTAGGAGTTTGAGTGTAGACTGTACCGTCTAGACTCTCTATGATCAGGCCAGAAAGTTTTCTTCCGTGGACTTCTTGGAGGCCACTGACCATCTTGACAGCATACCTTGACTTTTCTAGATTGGCTCCCAAACTGTCCAGTAGGTTCTCGTTGATGAGAGAACCGTCACTTTGATCGTCAATGATAACATACGTAGTGACAACACGCTCTGGCTTCCCTTTGAGGTAAGCCTTTGCCAGACATATCTTAGCACATGACCGGCCTTCTTTACCTTGGCCACATACTTTGGTGCATTTGGGTGTCATGGTTCTCTGAGGTTGGTTGACATCCTCCCCAGTCGCGTGTGGTGTCTGGTTCGATGCCGATGGCACTTCATAGCTTCGTGCTGGTCTATGCATCACTGTGACATGGGCCTTGCCACAGAGATCACATCTGACTCTAGTCTTGCAATTCTTGATGAGGTGATTAGGTTTAAGACACCGGAAGCACAAGCGGTTCTCTTTCAGAATTGTACTCTTCTCGTCTGGAGACTTTTCTTTGAAGATCCGACAATTTTGCAAATCATGTGCAGTGTTGTGGATGGGACAACGAGGTGACTCTTTCATAAAGGGTCGGTCTGTCATTCACTTCCGTCTTTCTTACGGTGAACGCCGATTTTTGTGGTGCGCGGTCCCATGCACCTTTGACAACATCTGTAAACTGAAAGCTGGGATCGTTCTGTACACGAGCGTGGCCTTGTACAAATTTGACGAATACCTCAAATGGTGGAAACATCACGGAGTGCTTTTCTTTGTACTGCGAACCCTTCTCACGCCACTTCAATTGAAGCCAATCTGGAAGTTTCTGGACCAAAGGCTGCAACCCCCTTGAAGAATCCAAAACTAGTAGACCTGGATACTGTTTGGATTCCTTGATGTATTGAACTTCCAGAAGAAGATACCCAAATTCTTCAAGTTTTGTGCTGGCCCTTGGTGGGAATTTTTGGAACTGCTCCACTCTCTTCATCAAATCCCGTTCAACTGCTTCCGGTGAGCCATGCTTCTCATCTAGGTATGCCCATATCCTTTGAAGACCCAGATCAGGCTTATCGACATGGATGGCGGAAATCTTCTGAACAAGGGACTTAGCTTCGCCTTCAAGAGAATCGAGGATGAGGTTCGTTTCTTGGAAGGATTTCAGATCGAGGTCTCTCGTAGCCTGCTGGAAACTACCTTTCCAAGATCTGTAATCACCTGCATTGCCATGGAACTTTCTCAGTCCGCTTTTCACAAGCTCTTTTTTGACCAGCATGTTGCTAATGGAGTTGAGCTGCTCCTTCATCTGATTGGGGGATTCTGATGACTGGTCATCACTGTTGGGTGATTCGATTGGTTGTTTCGTCTTCATCTCTTCTTTGTCTGCCTTTTTGTCTTCACTTTGTAACTTAACTTCTGACAAAGGTTTCTTATCATCTGACTTGTCACCTTTTGTCTCAGTTTTTTCCAAATTGATACTTTTTTGGAAATGCGCCGAGACAAATTCATAGGTTCGATCTGCGGAGTCCGCCGTAGGCAGCTGCAAATCTTCTTGAATGGTGGGGGAATTTTCTTTTATGGCAGCTGCCTCCAGGTATTCTGCTTCTGTCTCCGCCATAGCATAATCTTTCTCTGCACCAAGAAGAAGTAAAGCATTGGATACTTCATACTCTTGGCGATGAAGATCTGCTTCTTTTCGAGTGAACTCAATCTTGGTTTTCAAGGACTGAGCCTTTGCACGAGCCAGTATAGCTGCTGAGCTCGTGGTCAACCTTAAACTTCGCCGTGATGACCCAGTAGGCCGGGAAGTTGCACTAGTTACGTCGTCAGAATTGATTTCTTCAATCATCTTGAGCACTTCTTGGAGAGTTCTTTTTACTGTGCAAGACTTGGGGTGCCAGGGCGCCCTCTTTCCAGCCAGATAACCATGCGCAACGACTCAGAAAATAACTTTCAACTTCTTTATTATCTTCCTCATCATGTGTGTGCCACAAAAGTGGTAAAACTGAAAGTACAGAAAATAAAATATAACTAAGTACAGTACAATGGGTCAATAAAGGTATGAAAAGGCTGACAAAGACATTTAGCACAATAAAATCAGGAATACATGCAATAAGGGTAAAATGCATGTAAACATCCTAAAATTATTAAGTTTCTATCACAAGACACTCCATGAAAAATATCTTACAGAACTGTTCTCTCTATAGCTCAGATGTCCTCAACTAGAAAGGGCTGCTAGGTCGTCTGGAACATGTCATTTCAACAACCTAAATAGAAACAACAATGCACATTAACTTTAATACACTTCTTAACTACAGCACGAGTAAACCCCCATTCATATAACCACCGATGCCCAAATAAGGTAATGACTCATGAATATTCATGACACTGAACAAAAAATGGCGAGTGCACGTCTTTAGGCAAGTGTTCCCTACACACAAAACTAAGTCTTTGACTACGATAACACACACTTACTGCAGTTATACAAACATAAAAAGGTGAAAAATAACTTGCACTAAGGTAGTAAATACCACTGAGCATGAAGGCCATAGACATCTAGTTTTACAATCCACAAATTAGGCTTTAAGGCCTAGACATAAAGGGAGATTCCAAGGATCAAAATAAGGGAAGTTTACGTGAATCAGAGCAAATTAATCGGTCAGGCATAGAGTACTGGCGGGAAAACATGTCTAAAAGTTACACACCAATTACACAACAAATAATGAACAATAATCCGTAACATCATTAAAAATAGAATCCTTAACTCACCAGTATTCTTCTGGAATCTGGTACTGCTAACAAACGATATCGAAAAGTGCAAAGAATGTCACTTTTTCTCACAGTGGTTTGACAAGAATAAACTTTCAGAATAACTAACAAGGTAAAAAAACCAGGGGAACACGAGAGGGCCCTAAACCAAATTAGGTGTCACCTAGACGGGCAGGGAAGAAACATAACAGCATAAATAATTGCATGTCACTCCCAGGTTTGAAATGTATGCAGTTGTAGTATTCACCGAAACAAATGAAGTGGAGCTTGTTCCCACTAACTGGCTCAACCAATCAAAGGAGAATGTGCTGTGGCCACCATTTCAATCCTCTGCAGCATTAACTAAGGCAATGAAGGAACGGCTAAGGCCGGAACTTCATTCTTGGCTTTTGTTTAAGGTCCGCCTGCTATACACAACCCGTAAGTATACTTAAACATACTAAAAATCAATGGTCAGTTTACAAATTACAACACCTTCTAGTTCTTAAAGTGCAATAGAATCATGATACCTGTTTTTGGGTTTAACAATTCCAGTTGAAGTTCTTTATCCTAGACACATTAAAGAATTTCAAAAAAAAATTAATAAAATAAAATCTATTTCCACTGTACAGTTGTTTTAAAATACGTAATTAATTAATCTCTTGTGTAGAAAGCTACGAGGTTGGCATGCAAAAGGTGCGGATGGCCCAGGACACTTCGGATGTCCAAACAGAGAAGGAGAGTCAACCCCCAAAGCGAAAGTAAGTAGGCCTACATGATTGTACATTATACAGTTTGTGAAAAAGCTAAATAACGAAGACTATTCAGTAGCCTACATGTTTACATTGCAAATGTTTCTGCATTCTGATACATAACTCCCTTGCAGGTTTTTCATTGAAAAAATCTGTCAAATTTCTTAAAAGCTGATTTATAAAATTAATTTGATATTGTGTCCTTTAAGGCGCAGAAGGCCAACGAATTGGACCTCCAGTGAGAGTGAGGAGTACGAAGAAGTGCGCAAAACAACGAAGGCGAAATCAAAAAGACAGGCACCTCTGCAAGATGCACCTGCAACTCCTGACCAACAAGGACTGCAGATTGTTGGTAGTACACCGTCCACATCCAGACAAGGTTTGTCTTGCTCATGAAACTATTTATTATAAGCCCAACTCTCATTTACCCGTTTTATAAACTTTTAAACAAGGGTGTATGGCATTTGAATTCTCCTTTACAATATTTACATAAAATGTTATAACACATACGCAAAATAAATGTGAGGGCACTAGTTTTTTTTTTCCAAACTGCGTAATAAAATCGGGAAAACAATTTTTGAGATCTCCGAAGAGTTAAGAATTGTTTTGTTAAAAAGAATTGTGTTGACGACCAGTTTACAATGTAGTCTGGTTTGAAAAACTTGTGCTTGAGGTAGCCTAGTAGACCTACCATGACACGAACTAACATAGTCTTTGCACATGAGAGGGTAAATAACAACAAAGCAAATGTCACAAACTTTGACAGTTCGTTCATTGAATGAAAAGTGTATTTAATAATGTGAATAACAGCTTGATAATGCCTTGTTTGGTGAGCTGGCTGTTGTTAATGGACTTCACCTTTGTGTAGGTTCAAATAGTGGTCAGTCCTGAACAATTCATTACCGACATTTAATACAGGGTCTTTAATACTGCTATCACATTAATAAATCAAAATTTCAAAGTCGCATGTAGTTTTAGTATTAAATGGCATTATTTAGAATTATTTGGCATTGTTGCATAGGAACCATGGTCACTTTACTGAAAGCAATTAGCGAGGTCCAGGTTGCCGTACAATCCATCCAGCAGGAACTGAAATCTCACCGAAAAATCCTAAATGGTATTGCTTCTCAACTCACCAAAGAAGAGGAGGAACCCCTGCCTGAAGACATTGACTTGCCTATCAATACCTATGAAGACGTTCAAGCTTTAGAGGTCATCTTAAAGAGCAAAAAGGCAAGAGATGCATTGGTAAGTTTATTTATACTCGAAATATTGTAGGCAGAAGTAGCGATCTAGTCACAAATTTGAGTGATATTTTTTACATAATGCTGTATAAATGTTCTATTCTTTAATAGACCAACCACTTTGTTGGCATTGGTGGTAGTTCAGCCAAAGATGCTGTGAGGCGAATCATGTCAAGCACCCTTGATCACCAGCTGACACTCTGTTACAACTGGGCAGGAAGAGGTGGATGGACGGGCCAAACTGCAGCCACCAAGCAAGCCTTTGGCATCTTGACACTTGCATCGGTTATCACAAGTAAGATTGCTGTTCTTTCAATTACTGGGAAAACATAACATTGAGAAACTGTTTAAAACTGCTCTCCCCCTCCCTCCCTCCCTCCCTCCCTCCCTCCCTCCCTCCCTCCTCCTCCCTCCCTCCTCCCTCCCTCCCTCCCTCCCTCCCTCCTCCCTCCCTCCCTCCCTCCCTCCTCCCTCCCTCCCTCCCTCCCTCCCTCCCTCCCTCCTCCTCCCTCCCTCCCTCCTCCCTCCTCCCTCCCTCCCTCCCTCCTCCCTCCCTCCCTCCCTCCCTCCCTCCCTCCCTCCCTCCCTCCTCCCTCCCTCCCTCCCTCCCTCCCTCCCTCCCTCCCTCCCTCCCTCCTCCCTCCCTCCCTCCCTCCCTCCTCCCTCCCTCCCTCCCTCCTCCCTCCCTCCCTCCCTCCCTCCCTCCCTCCTCCCTCCCTCCTCCCTCCCTCCCTCCCTCCCTCCCTCCCTCCTCCCTCCCTCCCTCCCTCCCTCCCTCCCTCCCTCCCTCCCTCCCCCTCCCTCCTCCCTCCCTCCCTCCCTCCCTCCCTCCCTCCCTCCTCCTCCCTCCTCCTCCCTCCCTCCCTCCCTC
This sequence comes from Plazaster borealis, assembly GCA_021014325.1. Lineage (NCBI taxonomy): Eukaryota > Metazoa > Echinodermata > Asteroidea > Forcipulatida > Labidiasteridae > Plazaster > Plazaster borealis. The sequence continues at coordinate 7,113,563 of CM037461.1, forward strand.
CCTCCCTCCCTCCCTCCCTCCCTCCCTCCTCCCTCCCTCCCTCCTCCCTCCCTCCTCCCTCCCTCCTCCTCCCTCCCTCCCTCCCTCCCTCCTCCCTCCCTCCTCCCTCCCTCCCTCCTCCCTCCCTCCCTCGCTCCCTCCCGCTCTCCCTCCGTCCCTCCCGCACCTCCCTCCCTCCCGCCCCTCGCCTCCCTCCCTAACCTCCCTCCCTCCCTCCCTCCCTCCCTCCCTCCCTCCTCCCTCCCTCCTCCCTCCCTCCCTCCTCCCTCCCTCCCTCCCTCCCTCCTCCCTCCCTCCCTCCCTCCCTCCCTCCCTCCTCCCTCCTCCCTCCTCCCTCCCTCCTCCCTCCCTCCTCCCTCCCTCCCTCCCTCCCTCCCTCCCTCCTCCTCCCTCCTCCCTCCCTCCCTCCCTCCCTCCCTCCCTCCCTCCCTCCCTCCCTCCTCCCTCCCTCCTCCTCCCTCCCTCCCTCCCTCCCTCCTCCCTTCCCCCTCCCTTCCTCCTCCCTTCCTCCCTCCCTCCTCCCTCCCTCCTCCCTCCCTCCCTCCCTCCTCCTCCCTCCCTCCCTCCCTCCCTCCCTCCTCCCTCCCTCCCTCCCTCCCTCCCTCCTCCCTCCCTCCCTCCCTCCCTCCTCCCTCCTCCCTCCCTCCTCCTCCCTCCCTCCCTCCCTCCCTCCTCCCTCCCTCCCTCCCTCCTCCCTCCCTCCTCCCTCCCTCCTCCCTCCCTCCCTCCCTCCCTCCCTCCCTCCCTCCCTCCCTCCCTCCTCCCTCCCTCCCTCCCTCCCTCCCTCCCTCCTCCCTCCCTCCCTCCCTCCTCCTCCCTCCCTCCTCCCTCCCTCCTCCCTCCCTCCCTCCCTCCCTCCTCCCTCCCTCCCTCCTCCCTCCCTCCCTCCCTCCCTCCCTCCCTCCCTCCTCCCTCCCTCCCTCCCTCCTCCTCCCTCCCTCCCTCCTCCCTCCCTCCCTCCCTCCCTCCCTCCCTCCTCCCTCCCTCCCTCCCTCCCTCCCTCCTCCCTCCCTCCCTCCCTCCCTCCCTCCTCCCTCCCTCCCTCCCTCCCTCCCTCCCTCCCTCCTCCCTCCCTCCCTCCCTCCTCCCTCCCTCCCTCCCTCCTCCCTCCCTCCCTCCCTCCTCCTCCCTCCCTCCCTCCCTCCTCCCTCCCTCCCTCCCTCCCTCCCTCCTCCCTCCCTCCCTCCTCCTCCTCCCTCCCTCCCTCCCTCCCTCCCTCCCTCCCTCCCTCCCTCCCTCCCTCCCTCCTCCTCCCTCCCTCCTCCCTCCCTCCTCCTCCCTCCATCCCTCTCTCCCTCCCTCCCTCCCTCCCTCCCTCCCTCCCTCCCTCCCTCCCTCCCTCCCTCTCCTGTCCTCACTTCCCTCCCTCCCTCCCTCCCTCCCTCCTCCTCCTCCTCCCTCCTCCTCCCTCCCTCCCTCCCTCCTCCCTCCCTCCCTCCCTCCCTCCCTCCTCCCTCCTCCCTCCTCCCTCCCTCCCTCCCTCCCTCCCTCCCTCCCTCCCTCCTCCTCCCTCCCTCCCTCCCTCCTCCTCCCTCCCTCCCTCCCTCCCTCCCTCCCTCCCTCCCTCCTCCCTCCCTCCCTCCCTCCTCCCTCCCTCCCTCCCTCCCTCCCTCCCTCCCTCCCTCCCTCCTCCTCCCTCCCTCCCTCCCTCCCTCCTCCCTCCCTCTCCTCCCTCCCTCCCTCCCCCTCCCTCCCTCCTTCCCTCCCTCCCTCCCTCCCTCCCTCCCTCCCTCCCTCCCTCCCTCCCTCCCTCCCTCCCTCCCTCCCTCCCTCCCTCCCTCCCTCCTCCCTCCTCCCTCCCTCCCTCCCTCCCTCCTCCCTCTCCCTCCCTCCTCCCTCCCTCCCTCCCTCCCTCCCTCCCTCCCTCCTCCCTCCCTCCCTCCCTCCCTCCTCCCTCCCTCCCTCCCTCCCTCCCTCCCTCCCTCCCTCCCTCCCTCCCTCCTCCCTCCCTCCCTCCCTTCTTCCCTCCCTTCCTCCCTCCCTCCCTCCCTCCCTTCCTCCCTCCCTTCTTCCCTCCCTTCCTCCCTCCCTCCCTCCCTCCCTTCCTCCCTCCCTTCTTCCCTCCCTTCCTCCCTCCCTCCTTCCTTCCCTCCCTCCCTTCCTTCCCCTCCCTTCCCTCCTTCCTTCCCTCCCTCCTTCCTTCCCTCCTTCCTTCCTTCCCTCCCTCCCTCCCTCATTCCTTCCCTCCCTCCCTCACTCCCTCCCTCCCTCCCTCCCTCACTCACGTGGTCTCCTTACATTGTATCCGCTGGAATCACTGCCCACAGCCGGTCTTTCCAGTGCTGCTGCTTTGAGTTCGTTGGTGTCACAACCTGAGTGTCTTTTGGCATCAACCGTGCACACCCAAACCATAACCAAAGCTTGTAATCGAGGAGTATTTTAATTAGTCGATTATTTTTCTTCTACTTCTTTTAGGAGCGATACAGAAAATACCAAATCTGTCCGTTTCGGCCATAGAGGTCGAGAAAGAGATTATGGCGTGGCTAAGGAATGCTGCAGACAGAAATGGGGGCCGAAAGAAGAGGGAGCAGGCGAAACAAAGGGAGGAGAGTGACCTACTATCAATTGAGGGCTAATATTTTATTCATGTTTTGGAGCTCCATGACATTCCATTGGGCCTAATGCATCACCATTCCCCCAAGTTTTCTGATTGTCTAGTTCTTACATCATTTTAAAGAGGTTTTGGCTCTGAAAAGAGTGTCACCCGAAAACAACAACAACCAGGGCCCAATTTCTCGGCGCTGCTCACCTGCGAATTTTGTGCTTGCAATCACCATTCTTCGCTTACGGGCAAGCGCCGAATTTCTGCGCTAGCTGTGTTATCAGCAAAGATTTTAACGTGAAGTACGCACGTGCACAAGTAAACAATTTCCTGTGAAATACGCTTGACGTAAGCGCGGAATTCCCTGCTTCCGTATTTTTTGCTTGTGGTAAGCAGAGCCATGAAGTTAGGCTCAGGTCTTTCAGACCCAACAACTCTTCAAAGGAGATTATGGTTGTTATTAAGAAGCTGTACATGTGTATACTGTCAATATCTATCCAACATAGCCTTAAAGGTACTGGACACGTTTGGTAAATGTCAAACACCAGTATTCTCACTTGGTGTATCCCAACATATGCATAAAATAACAAGCCTGTGAAAATTTGGGCTCAATTGGTCATCGAAGTTGCAAGAAATTAATGACAGAAAAAGCACCCTCGATGCACAGATTTGTGTGCTTTCAGATGCCTGAAAAAGGCTTCAGGCCTGAAGGCTTGTTCAGATTAAAATGTTTTAGTGAGAAAATACCTCTTTCTCAAAAACTACGTTACTTCAGAGGGAGTCGTTTCTAACAATGTTATGATACTATCAACAGCTCTCCGTCGCTCATACCATAGCTCCATGCTCATACCATGTAAGTTTTTTATGCTAATATATTTTTGAGTAATTAACAAACGTGTACAGTGCCTTTAAGCTGTGCATGTTTTAATTGTGTTTACAGGTTGGTCTTAACACTCTAGGGTAAAACTTCTGTGTGTTATAATACAAATTTAATATTGGCTTCCCCTCGTGAAAAGGAATATTCCAGATTTCACCTCGTGATTAAATTCTGCGACCAATGCAAAAAAAAATGCACTAAGTATATGTTTTATTATAACTCACACATAGATACTTGTCATTTCTTTTCTCTCACAATAAACACAAAAAATTGACACGGAAAATCGTCAACCCACACTGAAAATTGTCTGCACGACAATGTTTGAAAATTATTGGTTTGATCCCAAACCTGTGTCTCAATGATGTATAGGCCTACATTTTGAAATACAGTTTTAATGTTCACACTTTCATGTAGATTTTGCTGTTGCAATTTGGAAAGTGGTTAGGTCAATGTAATCTACTGGAACATCCCAGGTAACACACGACCTAACTGCAACGTTTCCTGAAGGTTGCGGTTTCGTCATGTTGCTTAGTAACGTTCATACAATGTTGCAACAACGTTAAATGATGACGTTGTATCGTAATATCGCGAAAAGGTTTTGCCGCAACGTTGCCTGAAGGTTGCACTTTTGTCATGTTACATACTGACGTATATGCAACGTTGCAACAACGTTTTATTTGGACATTGTTTTGAAACATTGCTTGCACGTTTTGTCGCAACATTGCCTGAAGGTTGTAGTTTCGTCATGTTACATGCTAATTTAAACACAACGTTGCAACAATGTTATATTTTTCTGTTTCCTAACATCGCCTGAAAGTTTTTTTAGAAACGTTGCCTGAAGGTTGCACTTTTGTCATGTTACATCCTGACGTATATGCAACGTTGCAACAAAGTTTTATTTGGACATTGTTTTAAAACATTGCTAGCACGTTTTGTCGCAACATTGCCTGAAGGTTGTAGTTTCGTCATGTTACATGCTAACTTAAACACAACGTTGCAACAATGTTATATTTTTCTGTTCCCTAACGTCGCCCGGACAGGAACGTTGCCTGAAGGTTGCACTTTTGTCTTGTTAAATATGACTTAAATGCAACGTTGCAAAAACGTTTTATTTGGACATTGTTTTGAAACATTGTTTGCACGTTTTGTCGTAACATTGCCTGAAGGTTGTAGTTTCGTCATGTTACATGCTAACTTAAACACAACGTTCAACAATGTTATATATGATTTCTGTTCCCTAACATCGCTCGGAAGTTTTTGTCGCAACATTGCCTGAAGGTTGTAGTTTCGTCATGTTACATGCTAACTTAAACACAACGTTCAACAATGTTATATATGATTTCTGTTCCCTAACATCGCTCGGAAGTTTTTTATAGAACTGTTGCCTGAAAGTTGCACTTTTGTCATGTTACATACTGACGTATATGCAACGTTGCAACAACGTTTTATTTGGACATTGTTTTGAAACATTGCTTGCACATTTTGTCGCAACTTTTTTAGAAAAGGTTGCCGGAAGGTTGCGATTTTGTCCTGAAACTGTTGAATGCTTTTCCCTAAAACCACATTCCTTAGAAAGGAGTCGTTTCTCAAAATGTTATACATTATCAACATCTGCAGTGCTTCTTACTGTCACAAGAGGGCGATATTTTTTTATTTGCCTTGTCCATTACGTCATCCAGCAGAGCTGGCACTCCCCAAGTTGGATTGTATAAAGTACGAATAAGTGATGTTGAATATTCAAGAAGTGACGAAAGTCATTCTCCACATCTGGTTGCGGTGGAAGTTTGTTTTATATTTTTATAATATTAAAGGTATTTTGATTATCAATAGTTAAGGATAAGAAAAGGTTGTTCGCTCGAAGGAAAAGACCGAAGGGGGCAGAAAGGGAGAGAGCAATCCTAAAGAGAGGGTGGCATCAAGAGAGCGATAGCTCTAACCAAATAGACCAATGGTCTGACTTTTGGGATAAGTTCCCACAGTTATAGGCGATAGCCTAGTGATAGAAGTTTGTCGTAAGACACAGATTTGGCAATAGCCAAAATAAGAGAACAGCGGTAGCTGTAAGAGTCAGCCGGGTGAAGTGCCCGAGTTCTGATTACCATTGACGCATCCCTATAGAAGTCAGAATTAACTGTAAGTTAGCTAATTATTATTGTTTAAGGAAGTGATTAAGTTTGCATTATTTTGAGGCTGGGAGAGAATTCTACCTACACCCACGTATATAAGAGGTTGACGAAAATAATAGTTGAAAATAATGATGTATTGATTAAGCTCACTGTATGCACATTTGTGGTGTGTTTAGAAGAAGCGGCCATTGGAATTTTGAGTTGTTTAATACCGTATCTATCTTGCAAAAGTAAACCGAAAGTAGGGCGACCCAAATAGAACTGTTGCCAATAAGATGGTACTTTTGTTTCAATGTGATATTTCCAGGGCTTCTTTTATGGACTTGAATTAGTCCTAGTGGCCGAAAGTGAACCATACCGTGGAAGGCACACCCTCTAAATTAATCAAGGCACCGGGTCACATCAGCCATTGGCGAGGTGTACGCTTCCCAGCCGGTATCGTACCGCCCTTAGACGACAGCTGTTAATAGTGGTGGTGGTAATTAATTATAAGTAAATGATTATTCTGTACCGTAGATCTTAGTTAATTTTTGAGGTTAATGAAAACACAATTAATTTCCTAGTTCCAACTGTGATGGATACTCTTTCTTTGTTTGGATGATTGACTCATGCAACAGTCTTTTGCACGGCATTCCAGACTTTCAATTAAACAAACTCCAGCTCAAACAAAATGCTGCAGCCCGGTTGGTTACTTTCAGCAAGAAGCATGATCATATAACACCTATTTTACAAGACCTGCATTGGCTGACCGTGAAGAAGCGAATCATATACAAACTCATGCTTCTAACCTTCAAAGCTCTCAACGGACTAGCGCCAAATTATCTACGTGATCTCATCTGCATCAATGAACCCTCTCGTCCTCTATGATCAAACGCTGCTACCACGACTCTTTGGCGGAAAACCACAAATACAGTTACATAGGGCCAGAGATCATTTGCATACACAGCTCCCGAACTCTGGAACCGGCTTCCATCACATGTTAGGAATGCAAACTCACTAGATCTGTTCAAGAGTTCACTTAAAACCCATCTGCTTAGCATGTGACTTTTTAAAAATTTCTCCTGCCAGTTGTTTCACTTTATCTTGTGAAATTTTTGTCATGCGTTTTTGTATAATAATGTGTAGTTTAAGAATTGTTTATGTTCTTAAAATAAGTTTCATGCCTGTACAGCACATTGGGGTCCTGCCATGGACGGAATGCGCTTTACAAGAATGATTCATTATTATTTATTATTTATTATTACATAGTGTTAATAAATTTAAGTTTAATGTTCTTGATCACAAAACTACTGGTCATAGGATCTTTTTTTTTAGGGTAAAGCGAGGACGCATTGCGCGTGAGCGGTGAGCGTGCAGGGGACGCAGGGTTGTGACACTTACCAAGTAAGTTTTTATGGTCATACATTTTTGGAGTAAAGTTACATGTTTATATACTCTCAATTTAAAATAGAAGTTTCTTTACATAAATAGTTTGCTTGATAGTTATTGGACAAGTTTGATGGTCAGAATCATTGCTTACGTTAAAATGGTTTAAGGTGAAGCAACCAAATGACAGAAATCCTGAAAATACACGAAGAAGATCACGCTAATGTTGTGCCAACGTTGAGACAACGTTGGGCCAACGTTGACAAACATGCAAATTTGTGGGCGGGGCTTAGAAGTGTGTGATTCTTCTTTGATCAATTTGATTGAATTTAGTTATTCGTGGCAAGTTTTTGTACTTTTGTGTATATATTCGTCTATAAAAAAATATGTACATCAAAAGTACGAAAAAACATTTGTAATTAACTCACGTGAATTAAAAAGTAAACAGTTTTAATTAAAAAAAGGTTTAAACCATGACTAGGAAGGCTGTGTATCCTGGGCAATATAAGTATAATACATGCAGTGTATAAGGAAGTATAGGATGTACGGGTCGTAGTGACAGTAGTATGTATTTAGTTATTGGTATCATAAATTACATGTAAGTAACATAACTGATTAGTATAAGTTAAGACAATAATTACTCGTATTAATTAATTAAGCCAACAACGTTGCAGAAACGTTACTTCACAACATATTATGACGTTGTAAGAAGGTTATTTTTGGAATGGACGTTGGTTCACAACATTATAAGACAACGTTGTCACAACATCAAGAAAACTCCAAAAAAATTCGTCAACAAAACATTACACATCAACGTTGCCACAACAGAAAATGTACAGATTTTGAGGACGTTGCTGGAACATTAACTTATAACATTGAGACGTTGTAGGAACGTTAGTTAACAACTTATTGTGACGTTGTCAGAAGGTTAATTTTGGACGTGGTATGGACGTTGGCTTACAACGTTAGAGACAACATTGTCACAACATCAGAAGAGTCCACACAAATTCGTTACCACAACGTTACACATCAACGTTGCCACAACAAAAACGTAACGTTGAAACAATGTTCTCGCAACGTTTTTTGGTTAGCTGGGATGTTATGCTTTTATAAATTTTGAATGTTAAGTAGGTCCAAATCCTTCAACTCAATTTTCTGTGTATAGAAATTGTTTTATAATCGGAGACCAACTGTTCACCACATTATTTTTTGAAAATTGGTTTGATCCGAAACCTGTGACCCAGTTATTGTATATTGCTTCTAGAATGTTCACAGTTATTGGGTCCGCCGGGCCTATACGTGTGGTTTCTGCTTGTTGAAACTTGGAAAGTGGTTTAGGTCAAAAGTATTTGCTTTACATGTATATTTTTTTTTAATCGTCCCCATCGGTTTTATCCAAGACGCTAGGATAGGCTGATGAGCTTGCACCAGTTCTTGTTCAGGATGAAGTGATGCATGGTGGGACTGATTGTACTGCTGGTCGGCGCACACATCCTTACAAATCCGGTTTGTGGGGTTATGCTATTGTTGTTCAATTATTCCCTTTTCTAAAGAATCCCCTTGTGGGGCCCCATTGTTCCATTGTTATTACCTTGTGGGGTCCATTGTTCAATAGTTACAAGTACCCCGTAAGTCGGCGTGTGTAAGAACAATTATGCTCATAATCATAACATCCCCACGCACACGTGTTATAGAGCTACATTGATGGAGGTTGAATTTTTGGTGAACATGAAGAGGTGATCGGGAAGCGAATTTTTTTTCCCAAACAGGTTTGCTATGATGACCTTTTTTTGTTATGATTTTGATTTTTTTTTTCCGATCGGAATGCGGATGTTGGAAAGAAATAAAATATATAAAAAAGGTAAATAAATGCTAGGTCAGCGGAAAAGGTCCAATGAACATGCGTATACGTAAGCCCGTCCCAGCACCTTTGATTTCGGGAGTGGGACTGAGCCAAGTACATTTTCTAATATCAGTCAGGTCCAAATTTTTCAGCCCAGTTTTCTGTTGTTTTATGTTTTCACTTTCAGCTTCTGCTTTTACAATAGGTAGGCCTAATCCGGTTAGGTACACATTGTTTGTACCATTGTAATAGAGACATGGGATTTGAGCAATATGAACCTGCAGTAACGCTTCTCAGATTTAAATTTGTGGGGATAAAAAGTAATGTCTTTTTCCATAACCGCAGTACTTCGAAGTGAAAAGTTTTGCAAAATGCATTATACTATCCAAAGCTGCTGTAGGCCTACTTCTTACCAAGTGAGTTTGTATTGCCATTAATTTTTAGAGTCATTACCAAACCATTACAGACCCTTTAAAAGGTTGTAATTCATGAAAATATTATGCTTTTCTGCCATCTAAAAATTGAGAAAACGCTTGTGTCCTCCATCCCCATTGTACGAACAAAATACGTTAAATATTCGAAGGACTTAAATTCAGACTAAGCACCGTACACACTCTGTTTTATGGGCATGATCAGTGCCAACCTTAAACTTTTGTTTCACACAATGTCCTTTTATTCAATGCTGCATGCGGCTTAGAATTTTTTCCCCGGGTGCCGGGGGGACACAGGGGAGGGGCATTGCTTTTCATGGCGGGGGGGGGGGGGCAGAGGCCATGTCCCCCTTTTGTTTAGGGCACTACATGCATCGTTTCTTTCGTGGGGGTGTGCTGCTGTACGGTCTGCTGCATATTCATCACATATCACCTGACAGTGCCGGTATGTCAGCAAAGTAGCAACATTCAAAGCTATTGTTTAGCTTTTGTAGGGGGGGCTATATAATTATGTGTATATTATCTGGGCCCAATTTCATGGCTCTGCTTACCGCCGAATGCGCTTGCGATCGCCATTCTTCGAATTTCTATGCTAGCTGTGTAAGCGAAGAATGCCTAGTAACTTACTACGCATGCGCACAAGCAGAAATTCCCTGACAACCTGTGAAATACGCTTGACATAAGCACGGAATTCCTTGCTTCCATAAGCGCCAATTCTTTGCTTACAGTAAGCAGAGCCATGAAATTGGGCCCTGATGTGAAACCTTACCTTGTAGTTTTTCAAAGTTGTTATGTTTAATTGAACTGGGTCTACATGTGAACATTTGTCAATAACTAATGGAACAATAAGACACTTGAAACATATGACAACTATTTTAACGTTTCCAGGGCCCAATTTCATATTAAGCATGTAAGCACAAAAAATTGCTAAGCACAGTAAAACTCTTGCTCATTGGGAAAAATAGGTTACCAGCCAAAATACCATACAGTTACCATTGACGTGTACCCCACTCATTTCTTGCTTAGCAAAGAAATGTGCTTATTTTCTGCTAAACAGCTTTATGAAATTGGGCCCAGGAAACCATACTGCTACTTGATTAAATTTTGCAGGTTAATAGTGTTAAGAATGAATTTTCATGACACTTAATTATTTCAAATCATTTATTGTTATGGTGTGTGTATTTAATATACCCAGAAGTGTTTTCATAAGCAGTGCCCAATTTCATTAAGCTGCTTAAGCAGAAAGTATTGCTTAGCATGTTCTTCCAAGCAGAAATTAGCAGGATACCGGTCACAAATAAATGGTACATGTGACATGGTAGTTTGGCTGGTAACCTCATTCTGGTAAGCATACTTTTGTTGTGCTTAGCTACTTTTTGTGCATAAGCAGCTCTATGAAATTGGGCCCTGGTTGTTAGCTCAACCCATCTCATTATAATGGAGTAATATTTAACAAATGTTAATTATTTTGCTCTGAATAAAAAACAAAAACAAAAGAAACCCGAATTGTAGCATCTTTTACATTATTGTGTCCATGTTACATTAATATTATTGACGAATAATTACTCTGGCAAACATTGGGCCATTATCGGGGCCAGCATTAGGCCAACATTGGGCCAACAATAGGCCAACATAGGCCAACATCGGGCCAACATCGGTTACCAGCATTGGGCCGATATAGCGCCAATGTGCAAAACTGTACTGGCCCAATACCGGCAGCCAGCATTGGGCCATATTGGCAGCCAACACTGGCCCAGCATTGGGCCAATTCCGTAATGTTTGCTGGGAACCCCCATTTTTTCATAGGTTTGTGTTAACGTTGTTCCTCTTCAGGTCTGTACATAACTTATTTTTGCAGGTTTTATAACCCGCTCTTGTACAGGATTGTGTTAACCCCCACTTTTTGCACAGGTTTGTGTTAACCCATTTTTCCCTTTCAGGTTTGTACATAACTTATTTTTGCAGTTGGTGTTACCCGTTCTATTACAGAATTGTGTTAACTTTTTCCTTTACAGGTTTGTAAATAATTTACTAATTTTACAGGTTCTAAATTTTTAACTACGTTCTTTTTACAGGATTGTGTTAACCCCTATTTTTTTGCACAATGTGTTAACACAAACCTGTGCAAAAAATAGGGGTTAACACAATCCTGTAAAAAGAACGTAGTTAAAAAAGCTGCGGGCCGCAATTTATTGTTAACGTGCCGTTTTTTTCATGCACGCCTTGTGGTTCCGCGATATATGATTATACAGGCAAACTTAAAGTGCTTCCCGATGCCAGGTTCCCTCTCTGTGAGAGCTGCTTGATGATCGATGTTGGACGCGGAGGTCTCACATGCCTGCTCGACCACCGCTTGCCAACTCGATTCCGACCAACTCGACCGTTTACCAACTCGATCGTTGTACTAACTCGACAGTTGTGCTTTCAATTTACAAGCTCAACTCGTCTGTTGTCCAACACGTTCGTTTTCCAACTCGACCGCTGCAAGTAAAATAGAAAAGTCAACTCGTCCGTTGTACCGAATCACACGCGGGCCGTCCTCCCAATGGTGTTTCACATAATGGGCCAAGTACATGGTGTTTTTTGCATAGTGGCGAGTCACGCACATGCATGCTGTACAAATTATAATGTACGTGTACGTACACTGTACCTCGGGTCATCACGTGCATAGGAATGCTGTACGTAGGCAAGTCAAACGGTCTAGCTTTTTTCCGTTTTGGGGTTTGTTTTTTTAATGAAAAGTGAATTTCGATTTTCAATTATTTACCTTGACCCACCCACCCACTAATTCGAAAAAAAATCGAAATTTAAAAAACATCGACAATTATGAATGGCCCCTAAGTGTCTTATTGTTCCATTAGTTATTGACAAATGTTCACATGTAGACCCAGTTCAATTAAACATAACAACTTTGAAAAACTACAAGGTAAGGTTTCACATCAGGGCCCAATTTCATGGCTCTGCTTAGTGTAAGCAAAGAATTGGCGCTTATGGAAGCAAGGAATTCCGTGCTTACGTCAAGCGTATTTCACAGGTTAGCAGGGAATTTCTGCTTGTGCGCATGCGTAGTAAGTTACTAGGCATTCTTCGCTTACACAGCTAGCATAGAAATTCGAAGAATGGCGATCGCAAGCGCATTCGGCGGTAAGCAGAGCCATGAAATTGGGCCCAGATAATATACACATAATTATATAGCCCCCCCTACAAAAGCTAAACAATAGCTTTGAATGTTGCTACTTTGCTGACATACCGGCACTGTCAGGTGATATGTGATGAATATGCAGCAGACCGTACAGCAGCACACCCCCACGAAAGAAACGATGCACGTAGTGCCCTAAACAAAAGGGGGACATGGCCTCTGCCCCCCCCCCCCCCCCCGCCATGAAAAGCAATGCCCCTCCCCTGTGTCCCCCCGGCACCCGGGGAAAAAATTCTGAGCCGCATGCAGCATTGAATAAAAGGACATTGTGTGAAACAAAAGTTTAAGGTTGGCACTGATCATGCCCATAAAACAGAGTGTGTACGGTGCTTAGTCTGAATTTAAGTCCTTCGAATATTTAACGTATTTTGTTCGTACAATGGGGATGGAGGACACAAGCGTTTTCTCAATTTTTAGGTAGCAGAAAAGCATAATATTTTCATGAATTACAACCTTTTAAAGGGTCTGTAATGGTTTGGTAATGACTCTAAAAATTAATGGCAATACAAACTCACTTGGTAAGAAGTAGGCCTACAGCAGCTTTGGATAGTATAATGCATTTTGCAAAACTTTTCACTTCGAAGTACTGCGGTTATGGAAAAAGACATTACTTTTTATCCCCACAAATTTAAATCTGAGAAGCGTTACTGCAGGTTCATATTGCTCAAATCCCATGTCTCTATTACAATGGTACAAACAATGTGTACCTAACCGGATTAGGCCTACCTATTGTAAAAGCAGAAGCTGAAAGTGAAAACATAAAACAACAGAAAACTGGGCTGAAAATTTGGACCTGACTGATATTAGAAAATGTACTTGGCTCAGTCCCACTCCCGAAATCAAAGGTGCTGGGACGGGCTTACGTATACGCATGTTCATTGGACCTTTTCCGCTGACCTAGCATTTATTTACCTTTTTTATATATTTTATTTCTTTCCAACATCCGCATTCCGATCGAAAAAAAAAAATCAAAATCATAACAAAAAAAGGTCATCATAGCAAACCTGTTTGGGAAAAAAAATTCGCTTCCCGATCACCTCTTCATGTTCACCAAAAATTCAACCTCCATCAATGTAGCTCTATAACACGTGTGCGTGGGGATGTTATGATTATGAGCATAATTGTTCTTACACATGCCGACTTACGGGGTACTTGTAACTATTGAACAATGGACCCCACAAGGTAATAACAATGGAACAATTGGGCCCCACAAGGGGATTCTTTAGAAAAGGGAATAATTGAACAACAATAGCAGTACCCCACAAACCGGATTTGTAAGGATGTGTGCGCCGACCAGCAGTACAATCAGTCCCACCATGCATTACTTCATCCTGAACAAGAACTGGTGCAAGCTCATCAGCCTATCCTAGCGTCTTGGATAAAACCGATGGGGACGATTAAAAAAAAATATACATGTAAAGCAAATACTTTTGACCTAAACCACTTTCCAAGTTTCAACAAGCAGAAACCACACGTATAGGCCCGGCGGACCCAATAACTGTGAACATTCTAGAAGCAATATACAATAACTGGGTCACAGGTTTCGGATCAAACCAATTTTCAAAAAATAATGTGGTGAACAGTTGGTCTCCGATTATAAAACAATTTCTATACACAGAAAATTGAGTTGAAGGATTTGGACCTACTTAACATTCAAAATTTATAAAAGCATAACATCCCAGCTAACCAAAAAACGTTGCGACAACATTGTTTCAACGTTACGTTTTTGTTGTGGCAACGTTGATGTGTAACGTTGTGGTCACGAATTTGTGTGGACTCTTCTGATGTTGTGACAATGTTGTCTCTAACGTTGTAAGCCAACGTCCATACCACGTCCAAAATTAACCTTCTGACAACGTCACAATAAGTTGTTAACTAACGTTCCTACAACGTCTCAATGTTATAAGTTAATGTTCCAGCAACGTCCTCAAAATCTGTACATTTTCTGTTGTGGCAACGTTGATGTGTAATGTTTTGGTGACGAATTTGTTTGGAGTTTTCTTGATGTTGTGACAACGTTGTCTTATAATGTTGTGAACCAACGTCCATACCACATCCAAAAATAACCTTCTTACAACGTCATAATATGTTGTGAAGTAACGTTTCTGCAATGTTGTTGGCTTAATTAATTAATACGAGTAATTATTGTCTTAACTTATACTAATCAGTTATGTTACTTACATGTAATTTATGATACCAATAACTAAATACATACTACAGTCACTACGACCCGTACATCCTATACTTCCTTATACACTGCATGTATTATACTTATATTGCCCAGGATACACAGCCTTCCTAGTCATGGTTTAAACCTTTTTTAATTAAAACTGTTTACTTTTTAATTCACGTGAGTTAATTACAAATGTTTTTTCGTACTTTTGATGTACATATTTTTTTATAGACGAATATATACACAAAAGTACAAAAACTTGCCACGAATAACTAAATTCAATCAAATTGATCAAAGAAGAATCACACACTTCTAAGCCCCGCCCACAAATTTGCATGTTTGTCAACGTTGGCCCAACGTTGTCTCAACGTTGGCACAACATTAGCGTGATCTTCTTCGTGTATTTTCAGGATTTCTGTCATTTGGTTGCTTCACCTTAAACCATTTTAACGTAAGCAATGATTCTGACCATCAAACTTGTCCAATAACTATCAAGCAAACTATTTATGTAAAGAAACTTCTATTTTAAATTGAGAGTATATAAACATGTATCTTTACTCCAAAAATGTATGACCATAAAAACTTACTTGGTAAGTGTCACAACCCTGCGTCCCCTGCACGCTCACCGCTCACGCGCAATGCGTCCTCGCTTTATTTACCCTAAAAAAAAAGATCCTATGACCAGTAGTTTTGTGATCAAGAACATTAAACTTAAATTTATTAACACTATGTAATAATAAATAATAAATAATAATGAATCATTCTTGTAAAGCGCATTCCGTCCATGGCAGGACCCCAATGTGCTGTACAGGCATAAAACTTATTATAAGAACATAAACAATTCTTAAACTACACATTATTATACAAAAACGCATGACAAAAATTTCACAAGATAAAGTGAAACAACTGGCAGGAGAAATTTTTAAAAAGTCACATGCTAAGCAGATGGGTTTTAAGTGAACTCTTGAACAGATCTAGTGAGTTTGCATTCCTAACATGTGAACTCAGAACTCAGGCACTTCACCCGGCTGACTCTTACAGCTACCGCTGTTCTCTTATTTTGGCTATTGCCAAATCTGTGTCTTACGACAAACTTCTATCACTAGGCTATCGCCTATAACTGTGGGAACTTATCCCAAAAGTCAGACCATTGGTCTATTTGGTTAGAGCTATCGCTCTCTTGATGCCACCCTCTCTTTAGGATTGCTCTCTCCCTTTCTGCCCCCTTCGGTCTTTTCCTTCGAGCGAACAACCTTTTCTTATCCTTAACTATTGATAATAAAAATACCTTTAATATTATAAAAATATAAAACAAACTTCCACCGCAACCAGATGTGGAGAATGACTTTCGTCACTTCTTGAATATTCAACATCACTTATTCGTACTTTATACAATCCAACTTGGGGAGTGCCAGCTCTGCTGGATGACGTAATGGACAAGGCAAATAAAAAATATCGCCCTCTTGTGACAGTAAGAAGCACTGCAGATGTTGATAATGTATAACATTTTGAGAAACGACTCCTTTCTAAGGAATGTGGTTTTAGGGAAAAGCATTCAACAGTTTCAGGACAAAATCGCAACCTTCGGGCAACCTTTTCTAAAAAAGTTGCGACAAAACGTGCAAGCAATGTTTCAAAACAATGTCCAAATAAAACGTTGTTGCAACGTTGCATATACGTCAGTATGTAACATGACAAAAGTGCAACTTTCAGGCAACAGTTCTATAAAAAACTTCCGAGCGATGTTAGGGAACAGAAATCATATATAACATTGTTGAACGTTGTGTTTAAGTTAGCATGTAACATGACGAAACTACAACCTTCAGGCAATGTTGCGACAAAAACTTCCGAGCGATGTTAGGGAACAGAAATCATATATAACATTGTTGAACGTTGTGTTTAAGTTAGCATGTAACATGACGAAACTACAACCTTCAGGCAATGTTACGACAAAACGTGCAAACAATGTTTCAAAACAATGTCCAAATAAAATGTTTTTGCAACATTGCATTTACGTCATATTTAACAAGACAAAAGTGCAACCTTCAGGCAACGTTCCTAAAAAAACCTCCGGGCGACGTTAGGGAACAGAAAAATATAACATTGTTGCAACGTTGTGTTTAAGTTAGCATGTAACATGACGAAACTACAACCTTCAGGCAATGTTGCGACAAAACGTGCTAGCAATGTTTTAAAACAATGTCCAAATAAAACTTTGTTGCAACGTTGCATATACGTCAGGATGTAACATGACAAAAGTGCAACCTTCAGGCAACGTTTCTAAAAAAACTTTCAGGCGATGTTAGGAAACAGAAAAATATAACATTGTTGCAACGTTGTGTTTAAATTAGCATGTAACATGACGAAACTACAACCTTCAGGCAATGTTGCGACAAAACGTGCAAGCAATGTTTCAAAACAATGTCCAAATAAAACGTTGTTGCAACGTTGCATATACGTCAGTATGTAACATGACAAAAGTGCAACCTTCAGGCAACGTTGCGGCAAAACCTTTTCGCGATATTACGATACAACGTCATCATTTAACGTTGTTGCAACATTGTATGAACGTTACTAAGCAACATGACGAAACCGCAACCTTCAGGAAACGTTGCAGTTAGGTCGTGTGTTACCTGGGATGTTCCAGTAGATTACATTGACCTAACCACTTTCCAAATTGCAACAGCAAAATCTACATGAAAGTGTGAACATTAAAACTGTATTTCAAAATGTAGGCCTATACATCATTGAGACACAGGTTTGGGATCAAACCAATAATTTTCAAACATTGTCGTGCAGACAATTTTCAGTGTGGGTTGACAATTTTCCGTGTCAATTTTTGTGTTTATTGTGAGAGAAAAGAAATGACAAGTATCTATGTGTGAGTTATAATAAAACATATACTTAGTGCATTTTTTTTTGCATTGGTCGCAGAATTTAATCACGAGGTGAAATCTGGAATATTCCTTTTCACGAGGCGAAGCCAATATTAAATTTGTATTATAACACACAGAAGTTTTACCCTAGAGTGTTAAGACCAACCTGTAAACACAATTAAAACATGCACAGCTTAAAGGCACTGTACACGTTTGTTAATTACTCAAAAATATATTAGCATAAAAAACTTACATGGTATGAGCATGGAGCTATGGTATGAGCGACGGAGAGCTGTTGATAGTATCATAACATTGTGAGAAACGACTCCCTCTGAAGTAACGTAGTTTTTGAGAAAGAGGTATTTTCTCACTAAAACATTTGAATCTGAACAAGCCTTCAGGCCTGAAGCCTTTTTCAGGCATCTGAAAGCACACAAATCTGTGCATCGAGGGTGTTTTTTCTTTCATTAATTTCTTGCAACTTCGATGACCAATTGAGCCCAAATTTTCACAGGCTTGTTATTTTATGCATATGTTGGGATACACCAAGTGAGAATACTGGTGTTTGACATTTACCAAACGTGTCCAGTACCTTTAAGGCTATGTTGGATAGATATTGACAGTATACACATGTACAGCTTCTTAATAACAACCATAATCTCCTTTGAAGAGTTGTTGGGTCTGAAAGACCTGAGCCTAACTTCATGGCTCTGCTTACCACAAGCAAAAAATACGGAAGCAGGGAATTCCGCGCTTACGTCAAGCGTATTTCACAGGAAATTGTTTACTTGTGCACGTGCGTACTTCACGTTAAAATCTTTGCTGATAACACAGCTAGCGCAGAAATTCGGCGCTTGCCCGTAAGCGAAGAATGGTGATTGCAAGCACAAAATTCGCAGGTGAGCAGCGCCGAGAAATTGGGCCCTGGTTGTTGTTGTTTTCGGGTGACACTCTTTTCAGAGCCAAAACCTCTTTAAAATGATGTAAGAACTAGACAATCAGAAAACTTGGGGGAATGGTGATGCATTAGGCCCAATGGAATGTCATGGAGCTCCAAAACATGAATAAAATATTAGCCCTCAATTGATAGTAGGTCACTCTCCTCCCTTTGTTTCGCCTGCTCCCTCTTCTTTCGGCCCCCATTTCTGTCTCCAGCATTCCTTAGCCACGCCATAATCTCTTTCTCGACCTCTATGGTCGAAACGGACAGATTTGGTATTTTCTGTATCGCTCCTAAAAGAAGTAGAAGAAAAATAATCGACTAATTAAAATACTCCTCGATTACAAGCTTTGGTTATGGTTTGGGTGTGCACGGTTGATGCCAAAAGACACTCAGGTTGTGACACCAACGAACTCAAAGCAGCAGCACTGGAAAGACCGGCTGTGGGCAGTGATTCCAGCGGATACAATGTAAGGAAACCACGTGTATTAAATGTCTATCTAGAGAGAGAGAGAGAGAGAGAGAGAGAGAGAGAGCAGTTTTAAACAGTTTCTCAATGTTATGTTTTCCCAGTAATTGAAAGAACAGCAATCTTACTTGTGATAACCGATGCAAGTGTCAAGATGCCAAAGGCTTGCTTGGTGGCTGCAGTTTGGCCCTTCCATCCACCTCTTCCTGCCCAGTTGTAACAGAGTGTCAGCTGGTGATCAAGGGTGCTTGACATGATTCGCCTCACAGCATCTTTGGCTGAACTACCACCAATGCCAACAAAGTGGTTGGTCTATTAAAGAATAGAACATTTATACAGCATTATGTAAAAAATATCACTCAAATTTGTGACTAGATCGCTACTTCTGCCTACAATATTTCGAGTATAAATAAACTTACCAATGCATCTCTTGCCTTTTTGCTCGGGAAGACTATACCCTTGGTGGAAAGTCCAATGAACCTGTAGCCCTCAGATCCCCATTTGGCTGGTTCATTCAAGGTGGAAGATGTGCTAGCTCAACCTCACTGTTGAACTACGTCAATGTGTCAGCTATCGGACCAATTGAAGAGTTCATCGGCCTAGAGACTGTTGGCCTGGAGCCAAAATGGTGTAAATGCTCTACCGACCTCCTCAACGAAGGCGCAACCAAAGCCATGCAACAAAGTGTGACCCAACTCCCAGATGGTTCATATGAGATTCAACTTCCGTGGAAGAAATCACCTGACGATCTACCGGACAATTACGTTTATGCCGTCAAGAGACAGAAGAGCTTAGAAAATCAGTTCAGAAACAGGCCTGAGGAATGGGAAACATACTGCAAGCAAATGAGAGACCAACTTAATTAAGCGAGGTGTTTCTAGACAAGTCTCAAAGGAAGAGCTGCAACGAGACAGAGATGCTGGGATGAAGATGTGGTTCCTGCATCACTTTGCCGTCACCAAAGACTCAAAGACAACTCCTGTAAGAGTAGTATACGATGCGAAGGCAAGGTACCAGGGTTGCTCATTGAATGACTATCTCATCAAGGGTGAGAATATCAACTCTGATCTGTTTGAGGTTGCACTCCGAGAAAACGAAGTGGGTATAACTGCAGAAATCAGCAAGATGTTTCAAGCCATCAAAATCAAACCTGACTATGCCCGCTTTCACAGATTTGTGTTTCGTGAGAATCCCAATCACCCCATCCAAGTATACGAGTTGACAACAGTCACCTTTGTGGACAAGCCATCTCCACCCGCAGCCATTGTGACCCTGAGACACGTTGTAGCTGTAAATGCACCAGGTGATGAGCAGATGAAGAAATTGGTCGTTGACCAGTTTTACATGGACGACCTTAATGAATCCGTTGTCGACACCAAAGAAGCTCTCGAACTAAAGTCTAAACTGACAAAGACCCTAGAAAAGGGCAATTTTGCCATCAGAAAATGGCAATCTAACGAAGAGGGAGTGTGCGACAGAACAGAAGATACCAAATAATAGGCACCAAGTGGGACCTCGTGAAGGACACCTTGAAAGTTAAAGAAGTTAAGCCAACTCAGAGCGTACCAAGCAAACGCAACATCCTAGGACAAACTGCCTCTTACTACGACGTCTTTGGCATGTTGTCTGGACTTCTTGTTCGACCTAAGATCCTTTTGCAGAAGTTATGGCAGTTGAACCTTGATTGGGACACCCCTCTCAACAAAAAGGGCGAGCTCTATGCCATACTAGAAGAGATCAACAGGGACCTTGAGGAGGTGATCAGCATTACAATTCCAAGATGCTTGATTCCAGAGCCGTACAGAGGAATGAGACCTTTGCCTGAAGTTTCTCTACATGGTGTAAGCGATGCTTCTGAAGATGCTATGGGTATAGGAGTTTGGCTGAGATGGTCTCAACCAAAGAAAACTGAGGTACAGCTGTCGTTTGTGTGTGCACGAGCCAGACTTACACCACTGAAGCAGTCAAGCATACCACGAAAGGAACTCCAAGCAATCCTCTTCGTGTCAAGGCTGATGCTCACTGTTAAGAATGCTCTGCAGTTCGACACAGCGTACTCAAAGATCTGGACGGACAGCATGACTGCCTTGAGTTGGCTGAGAGGGCCATCCAAGTCCTTCCGCTCCTATGTTGCATATCGTGTGGGCGAGATCACCACAGAGTTTGACCCTATCAATGATATTGCTTATGTGCCGTCAGACCAGAACGTGATTGACCTGGTCTCAAGAGGAGGAACTGCTGCTGACATGAGGCGAGTCATCGAGGGACCTGAGTACTTCAAGCTTACCTCCTACGTCTTGGCCAAAGACACCAGAGAATATTCCAGTGGACCCTGAAGATGGAGAGCAGAAAAAGTTCCACGTCAGGAGTGCTAAAACACTAGCACTCAGAGTCAATGTTGTGTCTGAACCCCTGATAGTCGATGCCACCCAGTTCTCAAGCTGGTCCAGACTGAAGATGGTCGTTGGGATTAGGTTTGCGGATGGCTCCAACTATAAGAGACCGGTGACGAAACTCATTCTACTGATGAAGAAATCAGATCGTTCAGATGTAGATTAAGATTTGGTTGCGCATTTATTGGACACAAGGAATTCTCCGCATAGAGTTGACTCATCAAACTTTGACTGTTTTCTAGAGTTTATGTTTGTTGGTGACATTCCGTCAGGTTTGGGGCGTTGGGATGTCATGACATGACATGTTTTTAGTGTTTTTTCCTATGATGTGTGAAGTTCATTTACTGTGCACCTTGAGTTCAAGACTAGGCACTTCTACACACGAGTTTCGTAAAGTTTCAGGGTTAAAGTTTTTACTCTCCAGATTCCCTTATTTTGACCAAGTTTATTGCCGTTTAAGGTATGTAGATCTTATTTATCTATTGTAAGATTAT
Source organism: Plazaster borealis (assembly GCA_021014325.1). Lineage (NCBI taxonomy): Eukaryota > Metazoa > Echinodermata > Asteroidea > Forcipulatida > Labidiasteridae > Plazaster > Plazaster borealis. The sequence continues at coordinate 7,135,291 of CM037461.1, forward strand.
TTCAGGATTTGGCAGGTTTTGGTCTGTTGGTTTGTTTACTCCATAATATGCTCTTTAGAGACGGTTTAGATCGTTTGTTGTAAATCCTCCGTTCAGTTACTGCCTATGTTGTATGCATTCAGTGCGGGAAGCCTGCGCCATTGTTTCTAGGGTTGCGCTGGTCTTGCGTAGGATTTGCCCTCTTTAGTTCTCATTATCACTGGTGGTTTAAATTGCTAGGAGATTAAGATTTATCTGCGATATGTTCAGGTGTTTACTAATATTCTTGTTAGTTGATTCATATTGGTGTATTTTGATATACGAGGCGATTGTTTACAATGCACTACTTTTTGTTGTGTTTGGTTGTAAGTTAGTAAAGCAGTGCTACGGTCATTCAGTATCGCAGATTGATATTGTCTGTGTAGGTTGGTGAGTCGCCGCCCAGAGTTAGTCTCGTCGTCAGTCGGTTCTAAGTATTAGCTAGGCCTGTATAGTTAGGCTGTGTTTTTGCCTTTATGTTTACTTCTTGCCAGGCATTTGTGCAGTAAGAGTTTCCTAGTTTTTTGCACAAGTTCAGATAGGTGAGCTAGAGTAAGGAGGTTTGCCCCAGTTTGTAACAGTGTGTACCTGTACTTACAAGGTTTCTTTTTTTGTGCTTGTTTCAGGAAATCACACACAGTTGTTGAATTAGTTATACAAGTAGTTAAAGGAGCTGAATAGAATTAAATCAGTTGAACAGTTTAAAGCAGCTTTCTTCGTCAATTTATTGCAACAACGTGGTAAATCTTTATGATCTCGTCACACAATCTTTCTCCCAAGATATCAGCGACACCCTGGTTAGAATTTATAATGCCTATGGTATCGAGAAAGATACACTTAACTATCTCCTCCCACATGACCCCCGTACAGCAAGGTTCTACCTTCTACCCAAGATACACAAGCCCAATAACCCGGGTAGACCAATTGTATCTGGGAATGGTAGCCCCACAGAGTGCATTTCTGAGTTTGTTGATAGCTTTCTCAAACCCTTAGTCTGCCGTATTCCTTCCTTCATCAAGGATACCAAAGACTTTCTCCTCAAACTAGATGAGGTCAAGCACCAAATACCTGACTCTGCCATTCTGGTTACTTTTGATGTTTCATCATTGTATACTAAAATACCCCATCATGAAGGCATGAGTGCATGTGTCTCTGCCCTCAATGCTAGTAAACAATCCCGCCCCTCAGTGAGACATATTAAGGAACTCATCAGCCACATTCTCATGAAGAATAATTTTTCATTTTCTGACAGGCATTTTCTACAGGTACAGGGTACTGCCATGGGTACCAAAATGGCACCCTCATATGCTAACTTATTCATGTCTCAGTTGGAGGACAGACTCCTGTCCTCTGTCCCCAACCGCCCACTAGTTTGGTGGAGATTTATTGATGATATTTTCTCCATCTAGTGTTGTGGCAAGGATAGCTTGAATGAGTTTATTGATTATATAAACTCATTTCACCCCACCATAAAGTTCACTACCGAATACTCTCTCACAAGACTGTGTGAATTTTCTAGATGTTACCATAACCAAATCCCCTAATGGCATTGTCACGGATGTTTACAGTAAACCCATCGACACCCACCAGTACCTTCTCTCCAACAGTTGCCACCCTAGTCACTGTAAGAAGGCAATTGCTTACAGTAAGGCCTTATGTATCAGACGTTTCTGTTCCACAGATACCCTGTACAAGAGGCGCTCATCAGAGCTAAGGAAACACCTTGTATCTAGGGGCCACAGCGAACACAGGGTCCAACTTGCAATCAACAGGGCTCTCAACGTACCTCGTCATACTCTGTTGACCAACACGGGACCTAAAAAAGCTCCTACCAATAGAGTCGCCTTGGTCACCACCTTCCACCCCAAACTACCTAAACTTTCCTCAATCCTCAATAATAACATGACCATCCTTCACTCCTCCAACAGGTAATTACACTCAGCAATCCCTGAGGTCCCCATGGTTGCATTCCGCCGTCCTAAGAACCTGGGTGACATCCTTGTCAGGGCCAAACTTCCCCCAGGTACAGTCCGAACAGAACCCTCAACAGAAATACTGGGCTGTCACAAATGTACCCGTTCCAAATGTAGAACATGTCTGTACATCAAGCCCTCACTTAAGGTGAAGAGTCATATCACTGGCTCTTCATACAACATCAAGACCGACTCCCAATGTAGCACACCTAATGTAGTCTATGTCATATCATGTAAGAGATGTGGGCTACAATATGTGGGAGAGACTAAGACCAAACTCAGTCTTCGCTATGCGAATCATGTCTCTTCCATATAGACCCAGAAATTGTACCCAGTCTCTATCCACTTCAACAGCCCAATCATAGTGTCAAGGATGTTGAACTTCTGGTGATTGAAGCTTGCAATAGTGATGACACACACCGCAAGCATAGAGAATCACACTGGATTCACTAACTCAAGACAGTCCAACCCTTTGGACTAAACATAAACACTGATGTTAAATAACTTCCCGTTACCCTCCATCCTCCTAAATAAAGTGTAAATAAACACATTTTTTTCTGTCAATAAGTTGTTTTTTATAAATTTGTTACTATAACTATCTCATGTAGTAACCTTTTTTCCACAGGTCCCTCACACCTATTTTTAGTATCATCCTACCTTTGATCTTGCTATTCTTTAATTGACCATTGTTAGTTGCATCATGATGGAACTTGCTCTCAAGGTTTCAAGGTTTCAAGGTTTGTTTTATTTCCACAGTATCAAATCTTATACAGGCAATAATATATATGAACATGTTTCAATAATATTACAGTTTAGCCAGGTTGATATTAATACACTTTGGGGAAACTGCAGGGGAGTTCACTAAGAAGCAAAGCTTATAAGCGTGAGCCCCAAACAGGTACGCTCCTTGAGTCCAGACCAAAGACCCAAGTAGCTTCAAATACATAGGTTGAAGAAACAGTTAAAGTAGCACAAGGTAGGGCTCAAGGAGCGTACTGTAATACATTACCACAAAAAACCCACATAAAACAACAAAACAGTAGACATACGAACAAACAGATCAAAGGCAAATGAGATCAGCAGAGCAAAATAAGTAAAAATAAGTAAGGATATACATGTACTCTAAGTTGTAGAGACTTAGTATGAAATTAAATCAATTATAAGTTTGAATTACAGTAGATTTAAATAATCGCCTGAAAATGAAAATATTAGACAAAGCTTGAAGTTGGTTGGAGAGCGAGTTCCAGAGCTTAGGCCCCCTATATTTAACAGTATTTTAGGCCACAGTTGTACGACTAAATGGAATATTAAATTTATAAACTTGTCAAGTAAAATGCGAGTGAATTTCATAGTTCTGTCTAAATATACTGTTTATAGATATTGGTAAAATATTATGCGTAGACTGATACATTAGACACCCAAGTTGAACATTATACATATCACTAATTTTTAAAGTATTTTGTTTAACAAAAAGGGGATTAGTATGTTCATGAAAGTCAACAAAATTAATTACACGCAACGTTCTTTTCTGTAATAGTAGTAGTCTGTTTAAGTTAGTAGCAGAACTACTACCCCATGCAAGCAAACCATAATTAAGATTCGATACAACCAAGGTGTTATAGAGAGATTCTAAGACATTTCTGGGTAAACATATATGGGACTTAAAGGATGAGGGGAAAGACTATGAAATTAGATGGGACATTGTTCACAAAGCACTGCCATACTCTAACGTAAACAAGAGATGTAATTTGTGTATAGCAGAGAAGTACATAATCATCTGTAGGCCAGACCTAGGTACACTGAATAAGAAAAGCGAAATCGTCTCAAAGTGCCGGCATCGAGACAGATGTGTTCTTACTTCAGTGACGTAAACGCGTACTAACTTCAATGACGTAGAACGCGTCACGCTTGCGCGCGCTTTATAATTCGGAATAAGGTAAGATGCTACTTGTATTCATATTTTCGTCATTCTGCTGATGAGTGCCTTATGGTACGAAACAGTCTGTCCAGAAGAGAGATATGCCAGAATTTGTTTAACTCATATTCTGAATTTATTACATGTTGTAGCTATACAGATATGTATCGAGCACTGTGAATTGTGATAGAAGACGATTTCATTGGATACACTAGCTCCTACTTTTATAGTTGAGCACTCTCCTGACGTCGCACTTCAAAATAGAAAGAGTAAACTTTGAATATTCGACGAAGAATATTCCGGTAGCATCGAGAACAACATACCTCAAGCGCCTGATCGAGAAAACGGAACTGTTCATCTAAAGGATTAGATGGAGATCATTCTTCTTTCTGAATCCGGAGCTGAACAAAGCCAACACAGAAAAGGAGGAAACATACGGATTTAACTCGCGGAAAACACCACCAGTCATCCCGGAACTGAAAGAATTCGAAGACAACTTGGTGAGTCTGATTCAAAACGTCGAATTTGAGAAGACCACTAGCCAGTTCCAACGCAAATTGAACGAAGACATAAATATGATTAGAAATGATGATAAGCTTCCGTCAAGGCTGATAAGACTACAAATTATTATAAGATGGAAAAAGATGACTATGTAAATCTTGTCAGGGCGAATGTCACCAAAACATACAAGAAAACCGAGCAAAAGGAAGTAGTGGAAATCAATCGCGAAGCGAAAAGAATTGCTGAAAGTCTTGAACTGGGAGACCGCATAGATAAATTGGCCGAGAGGGAAGTCTTCATTACTTTGAAGGACCACAAGGACAACTTTGATAATAAACCATCGTGTCGACTGATCAGCCCAACCAAATCAGTAATAGGACATATAAGTAAAGTGATCCTCGACAGAATCGTCGGTAAAGTCATAAGCGCGACGGGATTCAATCTGTGGAAAAGCACGGACGCCGTACTGGACTGGTATAAGAAAATCCCAAGCAAGCAAGAATCGAGCTTCATAAATTTTGACATTGTGGAGTTCTACCCATCGATAACGGAAAAGCTCCTCCTGAAAGCACTAGGGTTCGCGGGAAACTACGAGAAAATTAGCAGCAAGGAGAAAGATATCATCATCCACGCGAAACAGACAGTGGTATTCAACAACCAGGTACCGTGGAAAAAGCGTAATGCAGACAGCAAATTCGATGTCACCATGGGCAGTTTCGACGGTGCAGAGTCATGCGAGCTGGTCGTAGCGTATATGCTGTCGATCCTGAAACCAAAATACGGAAATAGAGTGGGGCTATACAGGGACGACGGTCTGGCAGTATTCAAAGAGACCCCCCAGAAAATAGAAAAAATCGAGAAAGAAATATGCCGAGTATTCCGGGAAAATGATTTAAAGGTAACGATCGAAGCCAACAAGGCAACAGTAAACTTCCTTGACGTCACATTAGACCTACGAACGGGAGGGTACATGCCATATATGAAACCAGGTAATATACCTCTCTATGTACATGTCCAGTCAATCCATCCACCTACCGTCATCAAACGGATACCTGAGGGAATCAACAAGAGACTCTCTAACATCTCGTCGACCAAGGAGGCATTCGAGCAAGCTGCCCCGGCCGACCAAGAGGCTCTACAAAAAAGCGGGCACAAGTATCAGTTAACATACACACCGGACAATACGCAAGGAAAAGGGATAGAAAAAGGGAGGTGACATGGTACAACCCGCCATACAACAAGAACGTATGTACCAGCATTGGAAAGAAATTCCTTCAGATAATAGACAAATGCTTCCCCAAGGAACATAAACTTCACAAAGCGCTCAACCGGAACACAGTAAAGGTATCATACAGCTGCATGCCGAACAGGTATGCAACGATCCAGTCAATCAACAAACGGAAGGTAAAACAAGAGGACGACGTCGGTGGTAGAACATGCAGTTGCCGCCGGAATGCCAAATGCCCGCTGAACGGGGAGTGCCTCAGCAAGAACATTGTGTACCGAGCCACCGTCACGAGCGAAGGCAGGAAGGAGGCATACGTCGGGCTGACGTCCACAACCTTCAAGGCGAGACTGGCGAACCACAAGAGGTCATTCAGATCCGATAGCATGAGGGCACAAACAGAGCTAAGTAAACATATATGGGACTTAAAGGACGAGGGGAAAGACTATGAAATTAGATGGGACATTGTTCACAAAGCACTGCCATACTCTAACGTAAACAAGAGATGTAATTTGTGTATAGCAGAGAAGTACATAATCATTTGCAGGCCAGACCTAGGTACACTGAATAAGAAAAGCGAAATCGTCTCAAAGTGCCGGCATCGAGACAGATGTGTTCTTACTTCAGTGACGTAAACGCGTACTAATTTCAATGACACGCGTCACGCTTGCGCGCGCTTTATAATTCGGAATAAGGTAAGATGCTACTTGTATTCTATTTTCGTCATTCTGCTGATGAGTGCCTTATGGTACGAAACAGTCTGTCCAGAAGAGAGATATGCCAGAGTTTGTTTAACTCATATTCTGAATTTATTACATGTTATAGCTCTACAGAGATTTATCGAGCACTGTGAATTGTGATAGAAGACGATTTCATTGGATAAATATATATATACATATATATTTTTTTTGGGGGGGGGGGGGTAAGAGCATTAAAACAACTTAATGGACAAACTTGAAAGTTTGTTTGGCAATACCCCATTAAATTGCAACACAAATATTTCTATCAATTTGCATTATGTTTTCCTCAGCAACTGATGACAATATGCATCCCCAAACCACGGCGAATAAGTGAGGAGGCCTCTTCATCAGCCAAAAGACGAAGGACACTTGTTCCGGAGAAGGCCCGAGATTTAATCAGTGGGGGTACTGTCCAAGTTCAGCTGGCAGATGAGATCAAACTGCAGAAGCATCACAAAGAGCTTCAAGAAGAGCTGAGCAGTCTTCATCATGTCATGATACCACAGGGGGATCTTCTCTCACTCAAGGCACAGATGTGAATCACCTGGAAAAGAAATAGAGATTTGAAAAAGTTAGTGGTTTAACTCCAAAATACCCACAATAAAACAAGCATTTCATATCTATCTGTTAAGTATCTTTTACATTTTATGAATTGTAGCTGGCTGAAACAGTATGGAATCCACACAGAATGTGAGGCAAAACTTCGGAGTCAACAAAAAGAAATAATTAAAGACAACATTGTTGCCGAATACTTGCCTTTCACATTCCCAAATTATGTTGAGGACTCTTGACAAAATGAAGATTGACCAAGAAAAATTAATTGCCAACGGAGCACAGCCAAAGTTTGCCATGAAGTAAAAAAATGTCATAAGAGCACCTACGTTTCCCATACCCCTTACCCAGGCAGTAACTAGTTCCACACAAAACTTACCATTAAAAAGGTTGCTTTATTTCTTATTAAAAACTCAAGTAAGTCTTTGTTGTTTAAAGTTTGCCCTCCAGACTGCATATAAGCCTTGGGCTTTTTTTGAAGCACTTTAACAGCCTTGAGGTGGATTGCAATGAGCCTGACATAAAAATTGCATCAACATTAGCCTGCCGTTTAAAATGTCAGGAGGAGGAGGCTCTCGGCCAGGGTTGTCAAGTCCGGTCGGCGGTGAAGCTGGAGGAGCAAGGTTCTGCCTAGCAACAGAACACTGAGCACTTGCAAGAACAGCTAACAGCTACATTGCTGGAAGTCCCTGATGGCCATGAATTGCTGGAACTGCTGAATGATGCAATTAAAGAAAGCAATGATAAAAGTAACGACATGGTACAAGTATATATTATAAAAAATAAAATCCAAAATATGCATAATCCCACCTGCTCTTTAGCCCACTGCTGTCACATAATTTTTTATATATATTGCAGAAAACTCCAGCAATGCAGCTCCGAAAAAAATCCCGTCTAAAGCCTGGACAAGGTCCTTTGACTGCTGCCTCGGACACAACCCTACAACAGTTCAAGGTATTGAAGGTATTGTCTAGGTGCCTTCTTCCTAGAGGATGACAAATCCAACGGTAGATCATCAGGTGCTCGGGATACTGTACAATGTGCAGGTTTCTTGACCTTTTCTTTCTTGGCTCAATCACCCTCGGCAGCATTCAGCCCACGTTTCTTTGATTCTCTACTCTGTACATCATCCTTCATCGGTTTCGTAGTGGATGACACCTTCTTAGGTGGAGATTCTCTTCTCTTCCTGCTTCTCTCTGGGGACCTTGGTGACCTGGGTTGTTCTCTACGTGTACCACTATCACTGTGCCCTCTTTAGTCCCGCTCTTCATATGTTTCACCTTTAATGCGAGCAGCCACTGCGGACCGTACATCAGCTCCCATGCCTACCCAATAAAATCTTTGATGAACCCATGCCAAAGTCTACTTTATCCCGAGGTGTCCACTGGACTTTCCTTCATGTAGTTCCAAAACTAACTCCTTGCGGTAGGCGCTCGGTAGAACCACCTTCCATCTAACTTGACGACCATCGTCAGATTCCCAACGCCTAGATAGGACTCCATCTCTGACCTCTAGTTGGTCCTACAACAGCCAGTATACTTTCCTTGCATAAGAACAGGAGGAGAGAGTGTCCCAAACTGGCTTTGTCCCTGACTGCTCTTTGGCCTGTAGCACCCACTTGATAGAGTTATCGATTTTCTGCGCATCTCTCCACTTATCACTGGTAATGGTAGGTTCCATAGTAACAACTCTTACTCCCGATTCTCCTAAGGCAACTTGGCTGCCATCTGTATATTCACTTGGCTCCTTCTTAGGCTCAGGTACCTGATCTGTCCTCCCACACTGGGTGCACGGCTTTCGTGATAACCCGTCCGCGTTTCCATGTGAACGGCCGGCACGATGTGTAATTGTGAAGTCAAATTCACTAATCACCTGTAGCCACCTGGCCATTTGCCCGTCAGGTTCTCGGAAATTGGTAAGCCATCTAAGGGCACCTACCTACATACAAGGCACCTAGACAGGTTGTGAGTGGGAAAGCACTGGGCATGATAGAGATGCTGCGGGACAGGAACAAGGAACCGGTTGAGTCTGAGGGGAACAACAAATCTTCACCAGGAGAGAAGACCATCCCGGCCTGGACACAACCAATGCTCCCTGAGAAGCGGTTTGCATAAGAGAGATACGGGAAACCTACCTGTATGGTGAGGAAGGAAAGACCATCTGCAGTGAGATAAAGCGAGACTACGAGATTGTGTTCCTGCGGCCGATACCGGTAGAGAAACCGAAAGAATCTGGTGCAGTACCCGAGGTAAGCCGCATTCGTCGCCTGGTTCGAGGTCCAGATGATGAAGTGGTAGCTGCCAGGCAACCTCCAACTCAGGAGCAACTCGAGAGAGCTATGCTTGGGAGGATCAGCAAGGTGACAAAGACCGCCTCCAGGTGTGTATACAAGGATGGGATGAAACTGACCAAGGACAAGACAAAGCGCACCTTTGATGTTAACTTTTTGATGGGGGTGACCGATGAGTGTTAGGAAGCTCCTGCCGTGGCAAAGAAGAGTGCCGGAGCCTTAGAAGTCCATTGTACGCGTTAACTTAAAGTTTAATGTTTTTCCAAAGTGTTTTATGCTCTTTTTGAGTAAACGGTTATTTGTTGCTCTAACTTAAGTTTTTCATTGTTGAATTAAAGTTCATGTTACGCCTGTGTAGGTGAAGAAAAGAGAAAGTTGATGTAAAGTTGAGGATGACGCCTAAAGTTAAAGATTTTATAAAAGAGTTTTAAATTAAAGTTTGTATGTTGTATTTCGCCTTTATAGGTTGTCAGATTAAAGGTCAGGGATTGACCAATCTTGGAGTGGGCTATGTAGCGAAATATGGGGTGCCTCTATCTTTAAATCATATCCCATGATAGTTACTTGAGTGATTACCGGACGTTTTCACTTTTGAAGACGCGGTCGTGTAGAACGTCCACTGTCCAGGCCGCACGCGGTATATGTTCGTGTGGTGTGGTCACTGCTGTTTAGCGTGCCGACGTATCCGTCCGTCCTGACGTTCTTACATGCTGTAGAGTTTCGTGTAAGTGTATATTTCATACTCCGCCCATAAGTTTAAAGCGTGCTGAAGGTTTATTCTTGCCAGTTAATTTCATACTCCGCCCGTAAGTTTAAAGTGGCTGAAAGTTTATTCTTGCCAGTTAATTCCACAAGTAGTAATTACTTACCAATAAACAATCAAGGCTGTTGTATTAACGTGTAATCACCTGACTAGGAGTCATAATACCTATGTAGGCGTCATCCTATTTTGAAGGTTCTGGTAGGGAATAAAGGAAGTGAAAGTTAAACTCTTGTGTGTATAATAATTATGTAACCGAGTCAACCCCGTCATCGGTCCCGCTGGGTGTGAGGAGGTGTATTAGGTGTGTGGGTTGGGATAGAGTATAGAGCGCCTGGTGGTAGACTGCCCCAAAACGGACCTGTCCCCAAGGTTATATTCAACTGCCGTTCGTTGAGTCGACCGAAGGCAAGCCAGGTGTGCCGTCGAGAGAGAGACCGCCACAATACTCTGTTTTCGAGTTATTTCTGTGTACTGTTTGATGGTTTCTGAATAGCTAGTCGCTCAATTCGTGGGGCCCCGGCCTATCTCCAGGCCGTTCAGGGGACTATCGAAACATATCGCGGAGTATAGCGGCAGAGATGCCAACATTGAGTTCCCAAAAAGAGTAGCATCGCCAAGCACTTAAGTTTCAGGTCAGGCATACAAATCACCGAGCCGTAAAAAGAGGAAAATTATGACATTATGATATAAACTAATACTTTGAGCGAAAATCGCTTATTGCACAGCGGCCTTGCTTTAGAGGTCAAACAATTATGAATTGTATTCAGGCTTGACTTTAAAAAAAATTAAAAAGAAAAAAAGTTTTTATATCGGACCGCAATTCGCACTAGCTTGTGCATGAAGAAAACCCTTTCCAACTAAACTAAACAAAATGCTGTGGTTTCTGTCCCATTGTTTATTAAAATGAATAATGCTCACGTTTGCACAGCAAAATAGTAAAGAAAATACATGACACCACCTGACCACAGCAGCAGGCCAGTAAAAAACCGACTTCAGCAAGAACAATTTCGTCAATTGGCCTTTCCAGCCAATTCCATTTCCACCCACTGCATTCTTAACAACTTTTTTATCAACAGTTTTCATCAGATCTTGGCTTCAATTGCGATCGATAGAAAAAAATTCTTGTCATCACCTTAGTTTTAGTTGATCGATGCAGCGATTGCGATGTTTCAAACAAACTCCACGACAGCGCGCGATTAACTTGCAAATTGCATTGCAGATAAAAGTTATCACAGTGTCTGTTTGCCGCCGCATCCCACAGTCGTGAAGCGTTAGAAAAACTGCGGAACCAGTCTCTACAAAAGCGACTGTAGAATGTATGCTGTGCAAGGAGCCTTGTGGCTCTGTGCTACGCGCGTGTCAGGTAGGCAAATCCTGAGTGCGATAGTTTATGGGATTGGTACCTCCTAAATAAGCACCAAAACGCGTGTGAATTCGGCGCCGCTCATCACTTTTAACCACGCCCAAAACATGTATGTTGGCATCTCTGTAGCGGCCATCAGCTGTTCCCTTCTCCCGGTTGTTTCCTCTTAGCCTGTGTCAGGCCAAGAGACATAGCGAGACGTAGTGTGGGGTATACCGACTGTTGGTCGCTCCCTTCCCCTGGTCGTCTCAGCTAGCTTGGGGAGCTCTGCACCAGAGTATGTGGTATCGCTGGGTACACCGAGCATCAGCCGTTCACTGCCCCGAACGCCCTCAGTTATCCCAGGAGTGTGATTCCATATAACCGTGGCCTAGCCGTATCACGGGGCATGCCGACCTTCGGTCGCTAACTGCCCCCCCCCTCGAACTCCCTTAACCTTCTCGGCAAAAACAAATATATATCGTAGGAGGTCCTGTATTTGGATTGCCTGTTATCAGGACATCAACTTGTTAACATCACTGCGCGAAGTAAACAACCCCTAGATACAAAGTTACATTGTCAACATACCTGAAATCGGATCTCCCATCCTCCACCAAAAAAATGTGGAAAGTTAAAGCTTTACCGGTAAGTTGTACTTGTAAATGAGATTTCACTCAAATGGTCCAATAAAGATTTTGAAACTTTTATAAAGTTAATTGAATGTGGTTTTGCTTGATTTTAACAAGACAAAATTTTAAATAATTGTTTTCCTTTTGTAGAAAAAAAAAAAAATTATTATATGGTTTTTGATTTCGGAAAAGGAGTACAGCGCCCCAGGTACTGGGTCTACTACTAGTATTATTATTTTGTTGTTTTGACGAGGTTAAATAAATTGAATTGACAAGTTGGATGTTATCCCTTGCAGAAGAGTCCTAGGCCCAATAGGATTCCTATAGAACTCTATCTCAGGATTTAAATAGGATTCCCATAATAATTCTTGTAAGTTTGTCGTCACTTCCTTGATTCCTACTTAAGATTCCTTAAGGGTTCCTGTAGATTTCTTTTGTAAGGGATGAAATAAAAATAATCATCAGAATTGTATATATATTTAACTATTTATCACTTTTGTTTCTATACTTATTAAGTAGGAAACATAAAAATCAACAAAAATAAACAGGCATCCTGAGATTTGAAAGCAAAGAAACATCTATGGCAATTTCGTTATTTTATTTTTAGTTTGCAATTTGTAGCATAAACATCATATTATCACTTTTTAAAAATACAAAATAAATTTATTTTGAAAAAAACTGCCGACCATAAAACCAATCAAAGTCGCACAAAGCACCCAGAGTCACTTAAGACATTTTGTTTTATGTAGGGCTTAACAGGGACACCGTACACCAAAAACTGGACCAAGTCAAACTCTGGGGGCGCCGCTGTAGGTATGCGTCAAAAATTTGGACTGTGGTGAGAAAGTTGCAACGTTCATCTAGTTCTAAAAGTTGTTTACATACGTCCAGTAAACCAAAGAAGGTAATTAGGACATCAGTTGATATATTGCATTTGTTGGGGGTTTTTTCAATTCAAAGAAAATGCTATGGTACCTCGAAAACTGGTGACTGTAGGATATAACAAATAAATAAATTAATCAACTCGAGATAGAACACAGAGGTTTCAAACTAAAGTGAATATTACCATGATTCAGGGCAATCTTCCCGTGGTAGGGTTGCTCGCGTCAGACCACAAAGGCTCCACGGTGAAGAAAGGCATGACTAGGAAAATGAGCTGTCCCAAGGGCAACGCCCAAAAAGGGAAAAGCCAGCATCGGTCTCCCTCTCCGGAGTCCACTCGCCTCCCCCACCCCTACAGCTACCCAAGTCTCCGTTCGGGTTTTGACCATTCACAAAACAAGGCCAGGGCCCAGTCTTCAGAGACACGATGAACCAACCGGGCGTGACTGGTCTTTCCTCCCGCCTAAGGCAGGGGATTCACAGTCAACATTGGTCACACTTCGATGCTCTGGAGTCCCAAGATCAGACTTTTCATTAGAGCTTTCGGAAGAGAGCGGATTAAGTCAGGCAAAGAAGCGCAAGAATAATCCTCCTTTGTCCTCTTCTGGGGAAGGTGGCAACTTTCACGGACCCGGACCCCGGCCTTATCCTGCCAGGACCGAGCCAGAATCCAGAGCACCCAAGACACTTGGAATACCCCGGTCCTTCAAACGAGGACTTCGCCGCACCGTTCATACCGGACTGCGACAGATCTCTCGGGTCAACAGCAGTCATTTCCAATTATCCCCCAATGAACTTTGGGACCCCCGTCCACGACGATCCCACCTTGATCTCATGGACCATCGCAGGACAGTTGAAGCACAGTTAAGAACATGAACGGGCGCAGAAGAGTCCCGCCCCTGACATTCCCTACTGTGCCAATGGATCGTCTATGCATAGACTGCATCCAAGGCATTGCCACCACGAAGAAATGGACCCCATGGGCATCAGCCTACTTCAGTTTTCTGGAGAAGGACGGCGATGATTTTCTGACAGTCCCCTTCATCCCAGGGACAGCCAAGGACAAGCTTGCCGGGGACAGCGGTAACGCTGGGACCAAGGCCATCTCCTCTGACAAGATAAAGGCCAAAATGGAAGACACCATGAAGAAAGTCAACGAAGCGGCCATATTTTGTAGAAAGACAAGCGCCTTTATTCTCTTACTCTCAGAGCACATCGTCTGTGCCTGCGAAGAAGAGTCACCCATTCCATCCGATATGTTAGTGGTAGCCTTCAGATGTTTGGGTGAAGCACTCTGTTTCTCCTTGGACCAGTTCACAAGAATCTCTCTCATCTCTGCTAAGTCTCGCAGAGCCAACGTCTTGGATACCCTGTTCATCCCATAAAAGGGGCAAAGAAGAAGCTAGAAGATCTTACCTTCCTAGCTAGGAAAAGACCTCATCAACGGAAAATTCCAAGATATTCTTTAACGGAAAATTCCAAGATATTCTGGAAACTGAGGCCAGGCAGATCATTACAGCCGATAAGCTGAGCCTAAAGAAAGCAATAGCGTCCGCAAAACCAAAGCCAACAGATAAGAAAGGGACCAAAGGCGCCTCATCTTTCCGTCGCTTCTCGGAAACCCTTTAAGCCCTTCCGTCAACTAACAGCCAGGGCTTCAGCGGGAGTGACAGCCACAGCCCCACACCCTTACGCTCGACCCCCACCCCCTTCAGAATATACAATCTGCCAGCCGGGGTCGTGGTTTTGGCCGTCCCCCTCCTCGGTACACCGGGGGATTGCGACAGTGACACTGTTTTACTATGTGTGGGACAACAGGCTTCCGAGCAACAGTGATTTAGTTTACTTTTGTTGTCCCTGACCCACATGGTATTGTTTTGTCCTTTTGTTTGGTTAGTTTTCTTGTTTCCTTCCCCAGATTAACTTCATGTACTTGCATGCTCCCCTCGTACACTCATACACCCATACACTAATTTTTCATTGTTCTAGTTGCCCCAGTGTCATCATCATTGTTGTAAATTGCTGTTCTGTCTGTTTTAGGGCTGGGCCTGTAATTTTGTTTTGCTTTGTTTTTTCTGTTTTGGTTTTATAGTTCTTTGATTGTTTTTTTTGTTCTTGTTTTGTCGAGGTCGAATAAATAATAATAATAACAATAATTACCCTGTAGCGACGACCCCCTGGCACGAAATAAATACCGGTGAGACATGACCAATCAGACAACCGGCAGGAAGACTACCAATCCATCAAAGAAATGTGGCAAAGAAAGAAATTTACAAGATGTTAAAGCGCGGGGTGATCAAACCATCATCTAGCCCCTGGGCTGCGCCCATTGTCTTAGTAAAGAAAAAGGATGGGTCGACAAGATTTTGTGTGGATTATCATAGATTGAATGCATCCACAATCAAAGACTCATACCCTTTACCAAGGATTGATGACTCACTGGACACTTTAGCTGGGTCTCAGTGGTTTTCAACGCTGGCCTTGGCAAGTGGGTATTAGCAGGTGGAGATGGCGGAGAAAGATAAAGAGAAAACGGTTTTCAAAGTGATGCCATTTGGTTTATGTAATGCGCCCACCGCTTTTGAATGCTTGATGGAGCAAGTGCTATCAGAACTGCAATGGCAGACATGCTTATGCTGTATATTGATGATGTCATTATTTATGGAAATGATTTCCAATCATCCCTGCAAAGATTACAGGAACTACTGACGCGACTCCGGACAGCTGGCCTTAAGTTGAGTCCAAAGAAGTGTCATATCTTCCAGCAGAGCGTGACATTTTTGGGACAAGTCAAGGAATACAGACAGATCCGGTCAAGACAGAGGCAGTTGAGAAATGGCCTACCCCTAAAACAGTGAATGAAGTTTGAAGTTTCCTCTGGCTCTGCTCACTATTTGTATGGCAGGAAATTTCTCATCCGAACAGATCACGGAGCACTTTGGTGGCTAATGAATTTCAAGAACCCGGAAGGTCAGACAGCAAGATGGTTGGAACTTATGAGCACCTATGATTTCGAAATCCAACATCGTCCTGGTAAGCAGCATGGAAATGCTGGCGGTCTGTCAAGAAAACCTTGTGTCAGTGATTGCAAACAGTGTGACAAGATGGAGAAATACAGTGCAGCACAAGAATTGAAGTACAGCATGAGGAAGCCCGGAAAGCACAAAAGAACAAGTGAAAGTGCAAGACCAATTATTATCAGCACAACTGTTGAGTTAGCTGGCGAACCATTTTGTGGAATTGTCACGTCACATGCTGAAGACCATCAAGTGAAAAAGTTGAAAGTGGAAAAGCATGGAAGAAGATGTCAAGACTTCAACGAGATAATGGATGAGAAACACATATTTTGGAGAAGAAAAAAAAACTTGGTCCCTGGCCAGCAGCCGATTTCACGAAAGTAGTGCGTAACTTGCGCCATGTCGTAAAGTTACACCACGTAAATGTTGCGCAGCTGTGCCACTTCCTTAAGTTGCATTTCACGAAACTTGACTTAGCTGCGCAACTTATATCTACCTTTTCAACGACTGTTGCCTGAATCCGATGGGGAAAATGCAACAGAGCGGCCATTTTAAATCGCGATCTTTTTTAGCACACGGCGACAACAACATGTTTCATGCAGTCTAGTGAAGTGTCAACGGAAGTGTTCGGATAAGTTGGCTCAACTAGGACCACTAACTACTTTTATTTGGACACGTAAGTTTGTAAGAATTTATAGAAATGACTAGTTAAAGAGTTCAATGATTAATAGTATCAAATACTCGCTGCTTTTCACGTTATTTTTAACAGGAAAATGTTGAAAATTTACAAACACTGACGACGAAAGGACGATCTTGACTGTGTACGTGGGTGGGATCGTGTGATGATACGTCTGTGTACACAGAGACTGGCATGTCGAGTGTGGACATGTATCTAATTCTACCGCCATGTTTGTATCAAACTCAACAATTTTACCTTGTGTAATACTGTGGCCTTCGTTGACTTTTAGCCGTTGATTTTGTTTGAAGTATAACGCAATGACACCATGTATAACGTGCATAAACATACACATTTTGGGGGTTATTAATAAGGAGTAGAACTTTTACTACAATAGTTATGGTACAAAATACCAAGTGATAAAACACATTACAAATAAGTACACGTAGTACTACATGTACTACACTAGCTACATAGCTAGCTAACCCTGGAACTTCGGTAGCTCAATATTCTCATGTAGATGTCGACGGTTGTTATTGCAAAATTTCAACCATGGTTGAGTTTTTTGTCAAATGGTTTAATAATTGAGTGTTATGTTGCTGTCACTTTGTGGCCAATTGTTTTCCCCCTTATTTTATGTTTCCTTGCACTCGATAACTTTGATTAATTAATTAATTATTATTTTGTGTGTGTGTGAAATTGCTGGTTTGAAAATGGGGCTTAATTATAACAAACCCAATCACCATATCCCACACTAATTTTTCAACTAGTAGCCACTGACATTATCACCTTTTTAAAGGATTTTTTGTTTATCTTTTCATTTTATATTTAGATTAAGCTATACTTCAAAAACGCAAGAGAGGGACCCATCGGAAACTGAATTCATGTCACCAAACATGAAGAGTATTCAAGTCGGATTTGATACCACAGGACCAGTGTCTTCTTGTTTGGTTTTCCTTCAAAATACTCCATGAAAGAGTTTTGACTTCCATCATATCAGAGGAGAGGAACATTATTTATTCATGAGGTGTGAAGAGGAAATATTTATATTTTTATATCTCAACACTTATATCATTGTTTGTCTTCAGTACACTAAATAATTGCATTTTTTTTAAACATTAAACCAATAAAAGGGTGATTAATGTTGTTGGCAAAAATAAACAAAACTTGTTAATACTCTTTTCTGAAAACTCAATACAAATAATAGGTTCAACTACTTGCAATTAGTATTTAAAAAAAACTTTCATTTAACAAGAAAGTTATATTCTTATGGGAAAATCAACAACACAAATTGTTTGGTGCAACAAGGAGACCTATCTTTTTGGTAGAATATATTATGCACAGTGAATTTAGACAACTCAATTAAAGTTTTTCTTTCCCTGAATTACTTCTCACTCAATATACAGCACAACATCCCTTATTAGATGTCATGAGAGGATGGAGATGTCAAGGAGATGGAGAAGAAGATGAAGTCGTGTTCAAGGAGTTCCGTGTGTCATTCTCAGAGGCATCGAAAAGTTATTTTCCCAGCAAACAAGAAGATTGTTTCAAAGACTTAGTTTAGTTAATGAAATCAAACTAAGGGCCCCAAAGTATGGGATTATATTCAAAGATGACTAATAAGCTTGTTAGTTTTAAATAATTCAGTTATAACTATAAGTTAGAAAACCCACAAATCCAAAATATGTTTACCAATATTACAAGTAAGTTTGACCATTTTCAGGGGCCTACACCCTTTTGACAACAGCAAATCCTGTCAACTTAATTAAACAAAATAAAAACCATTTTCTTCAAATATTTTGTAAAATTCTTTTGAAATGTTTTAAAGACAAACTTAGTGATTCCCATTACTTACATTTCATCTTCTTTTTTTCCTTTTCTTCTTTTTTTTTTTTTTTGGGGGGGGGGGCGGTGAATTGTTTTTTTTGGGTTGGTTTCTGAACAATAACAAGTATTAAACTATACTATATCTTGCTCCAATAAATATAATTGCATTTAAACAGTTTTCTTTAAACTTGTCTTTTTTTGTGTGTAGTTGAATTTATTACTTTTATTTAGATGTGGAAGGAAAAATAAAATGTTTATAAGTGAAATGGAAAATTCATTAAAATAAATTAATTTAAATTAATTTATTTTAACTTGTCTTTTTTGTATGCAATTTGGTAGGTAAAATAAAGTTTATGAGTGAAATGAAAAAAATAGGATTGATTTCTTGAATGATAAGCACGGGGGAGGGGTGATCTGATCTGTGTATCGGAACCGATGCATTCATGATTAGCAAATAAATAATGAGAGACTAAGTTGTTTTCTGAAAATGTATTATTTGGTTGCAATTACAACCAACGAACGCCGGTTTTAATGACCCCTAAAATCGTGGCCGATTTAAACGTTTATTTTCTCAAAAATAACGGTTTTTTCTTATTGTAAACTTACTTGTAAACCAATTGCTGATGAACGTGTTTTTTGTTTTGTTTCCGCTGAAGGAAATACAGAATGCAACATATTTCGATACACACTGAAATAACGTCCCTGCCAAAGGATAGTGCAGCCTACCCGGGCAAAACACGTTGTGCCGTTGGCAGTTTATTAACTTGCGCAATAAAATACTGACTTACGCCATCAAAATCGAGTGCGTAAGTTGCGCCATTTTTGTGGCGCAACTTTCAGCCTTGCGCCACTTTCAGACGTGGCGTAACTTTCGTGAAATTGATCAAAACTTTGTGGCGCAACTTACGCACTAAACGTTGCGCAAGTGGACTTATGCAGTTGCGTAAAGTTTCGTGAAATCGGCTGCTGGTTAGAATGCCTAAAACATTCAATCTACGTACAATGAACCTTTGGGTTAAGCTAAACGTTGTGAAACTACTTGTGCTTGCTATGCGCAATGCACGCACAGAGTGAGTGGAAATTATATGGAGGGCGCCCCATACATTACTTTGCAGAGAGACCACAATGAAGAGTCCAGCATAGACTGAGTTGCAGTGTAAAATTCTAAAGAAAACAGAGAAAACGGTGAAAAGCGAAGAAAAATGAGTGAAAGAGATACTCATTTTTAGGGTTCATCTACCAAATAGATTAAAGAAGAGGGAAGAGACATTAGCAGTTTATACATCCATGAACGAAATGGATGTTTGCATCAATATTGGCTTATTACAGAAATTATTTATTGCCTAAAGAAAAAAGAAAAGAAAAAAAATTGTGTGTCATCATTTCCATTACACTTCGGAACATTAAGAAAAGAAAATACATTTTAAGAATGATGGAAACAAAGCTATATGTGTTTTTACGTGATTGTTATCTTATTGTTAATTTGCTTAAGGGGAGAACCTTTTACAAAACCAGGTAGTTTCCATCATCCATTTCATTTTGTTATAATGTACATGACTGTACATGTAATACGCCTAATATGTACATGTAATACTTAATACTAGATTTAAGTAAAATAAAACGCATTCTTTCGAGTCAGCATTGCAAATTTAATTTTTTTTATTTTTGGCCTTGGTGCCCTTTTCTCAAGGCTTTATTTGGCCTTGGTGCCCATCCTTTTGGCCTCAGTGCCCTTCAAAATGTTTCTTCATTTAAGGCCAAAGTGGCCTTGCCCTAAAAATAATGAAAAAAGGCCTGAAATTTTTTTAAAAAGGCTACTCTTAAAGGAGTTCAGTTAAATTGAGAACATTGATGCAAGAGCTATTAAAGCTATTAAAGCCTGGCAGACGAGAAAGCGTGTAAAATTAGTGACGTCACTTAAAATTGGCAGCAAGCAAGTATGAAGGAAAAGAATATTTCCAGGGTATGTGCGCATCTGATGATATAAAAGAGGGCACAGTTGCAAGTTACACATCATCACAACGACACACTACAGTCAGGTAAAGGAAGATTGCAAAACGCCAAGAGGGAAAGGAATCTGGCTGCCAAGAACGGAAGGGGGAGGCTGGTTGTCCCCAATGCAAAAAGGTGTTCCGACAATTCGGGTTCCTGCAGCTGCACATGCTGCGGGAGCACAAAGTTCACCCAAAAGACTGCAGGCCAAGCATCAACGCGATCAAGACGAAAAAACGGCAGAGAGTAAAGATGGAAAGATGAAAAAGATGAAAGGGAGTAAAGAAGGGATCAAGCTGGTGAAGACAACGGAGAATAAAGTAGACAAGATGCGAAAGGCAAACAAAAAGGAAGACCGGGTGTCAAAGGTGAAAGGGAAGAAAGATTTGAAAGAAGACAAGAAGAGATTGCGAGAATTTTTGGAGAAGATGACACCATCTGAAATCACACTCCCCCTGGTGTCTCCGTTCTGATCTAGAACGCCATCGCCACAGGCCGCCCCATCACAACCGGACCCTCATTCCCCACCTGCTGATTTCGTATCATCTCTCTCAATGTCCCATGCCCCAACAACTCCGCATCGAGAACTCTTTCCGGAACTCAAGACATCTGAAGACATGACAGCCACAGCCCCTTCGCCGCCGACAACCCCACTGGGCCGGACGCCGAAGAGAGACCGACAGTCTGGTGCAGAGAGCTCGCACCTCAGCCTGCACAGCCCCGGTGCCTCGCGTCCAAGCCCAGTGGCACAGTCGCAGCTACGTACTGGTCCTCCACGGTCAATCGCTGGCGCAGAAGTTGAGATGGCCAGGATAGCTGCAAGGGAACAGAATCTTTGAAAGGTCAGACAGAACGAGCTACACCAGCTTGACCATGGGGTAATCTTCAGGCAGGTAGTAGAGTCTGCTCATTTTCCAGACCGGAAGATTTACTCAGTATGGTTTAATGATTACCTCCTCCCGGCAAACGCAGCCTTCAGCAGGCCCTAATGGCATGTGGGATATGCCCCAAATTCGAGTGCCACGTTGACCGCAACAGAATCATCACAAGAACAATGAATGAACATTTTGAGTTAAAACACTGTCTTTATTTTGCCAGCCTGTCGTTTCATTCCAATCTAACCCTGCCCTGGACTATTTGAGTAGTGTAGATTTATTGTTCTTTTTGGTGAGTTTTTGTGCCTAAAAGTAAAATCAAGGCTACGTTAACATTTGTGTTGCTGTTAACATGACGTTAAAAAAACAAAAAAACAACAACAACAACACACACTGTTTTTAGTGTTTTGTTCAGACCAATACACTAGTGCTAAACTTATCATGTTTAGTAACATTACTACGTGTGATTTGTACCCGAAAATGCATCCTTCATTGAGTTAGGATCTGGAACGGTAATGATGGTTTGCAATAAGTTGCTTTCTTTTAACCCTTTCAGCCCCAAGTTCTTTTGACATAAACAACTGCTGTGGCCCACGTTGTTTGACCACTCAAGCGTGAAGCACACATTCTCACACAACAGGAAGCTTGTGTTCAAAGTTCGATTTTACAAACTCTATTATTACCTTGAAGATGTCATTTTAGAGCATAATAAGTAATAAAAATTGTCTTACTCATTGAATTTCTTTTCATATAATTTAAAAATCAGTGAAATCAGCCAATAAATGCCAAAGTTCTTGGTCTTTGTTTCCCAAGTGTGTTCTGTAAACCCAGACACTTTTTTGCACACAAACATATGGCGCTCCGTAGGTGCTTGCCATTTCGGATCTTTCCACTCCAATTTGAAGTGATTGCATAATAGCAACCCCATTATATTTAACCACCATTGGAAAGATCCGATCTTTCTCTTTCCAATGATGGTAAGCTTGGGTATGGAAGGTGAACATGGACAAACTACAGCTTTTTAACAAATGGCCTTTGTGCTCAGGCTTGAGTGCTTTTTTGTGTGTTATCTTGGGCGACTATAGTCGCCATTGGGGCTCAAGCAGGGTATAGTGCACAGTCGACTAAAGTCGCCATTGGGGCTGAAAGGGTTAATTGTCTCCTTTTTAAACACTATTTAGTCATATGGATTTGGAGCAGATGAGATTTGTAAATTGTGACATTTGAACCGCGGCGCTTCTAAGCTAGCTATTATAACTGACCTGGGTTGATTTTGCAGATTGGTCGGAGCTAAAACTTCAGTCATGTCAGTGACCCACAGAGTATCTATATTTCCATGGTGCACACTCGACTACGCGTTTATATTCTACATTATACAGCGATAGCAGTAAGTATACACAAGGAACCAGTGAAACAATACAAGATGGCCGCCTCATTTGTTATTTGTTTTCGGACTTCGCACGCCAAAGTTTTTTGTTGTTGTTGTAAAGATTTGTCCTCTGAAAGGTAAATTCATTTTTGTTTAGAGTTTAAACAAATGTTCCGAGGATAAGTCTTAAAATATGAAACCGTTGTCTAATGGTGTGATAAACTAGGAACTGGAACAACAGGGCCTGCTACTGCTAGCATTGTCGTATAATAATTATTTACTTCAATTGAAATTAAATACCACTGCCTGACTCTACGGTCAGCAGCTAGCGCTCAGTGACAAGTGACACATGATATTGATAATGATTGATATAGTGT
The DNA here is from genome assembly GCA_021014325.1 of Plazaster borealis. Classification (NCBI taxonomy): domain Eukaryota; kingdom Metazoa; phylum Echinodermata; class Asteroidea; order Forcipulatida; family Labidiasteridae; genus Plazaster; species Plazaster borealis. The sequence continues at coordinate 7,158,254 of CM037461.1, forward strand.
GTGAAGAGTTTATTTGATTGAAAATTTTACTGGTTAATGGTAGATTAAATAGTAGAGTTAGTATTGATGCAAAGCGCTCTCTTGTACAAAATTGGTGTTATTGTTTAGTAATGTCATATTTTTTAAAGTAGTGTTAGTGTTTTGGTCTCAAAGGATAACATGATTGTTTGACTCCTTTACAGGTAAAAGCAAAACTTTTTATCTGTAAAGCAGAGTTTTGTGACCTTATCACGTGGAAGAAAAAGAGTCTTGTCATTTGCCGGATAGAGCCTGATGAAGAATTTTAGGCAAGCATTAAACTGAACCTTCAAAATTTCTTCTGTAGAGGCATCTTGCCGGAATTGTTGGTCAATTGTTATACAACACATGTTTTAACACCCGTGCAAATTAACACAAAGGAATGCTATTACCATAAGGAAGATTGAGGGGAGATGACCACATGTGGCAAAACTGAGTTTAAAATAAAGTTTTTTCATATGAAATGCCTTAAGTTGAGCAAATATTCAAAGCGCAAATGGATCTGCCCAACATGCAAGAAACCACCCAATTAAGGTTCAAACCTAATTGCATTGACCAGTCATAATAAACGAAACTGTGAAGCAACCAATTTGTAACCTATGTGAAATTTGTTTTATTTCATATAAATAACTGCATTAACCAATCACATCTGCAACTGTGTGTTTCAAATGGCAGTAATAGAATTTCATTCATTAGTGCAGTCACCATTAAAGGCACTGGACACTATTGGTAATTTACTCAAAATAATTGTTAGCATAAAAACTTACTTGGTAACGAGCAATGGAGAGCTGTTGATAGTATAAAGCATTGTGAGAAACGGCTCCCTCTGAAGTAACGTAGTTTTTGAGAAAGAGGTAATTTCTCACTCAAATAATAAAGACTTCAGCTGAAGCCTTTATTATGCATCTGAAAGCACACAAAGTAATGCAACAAGGGTGTTTTTTTCTTTCATAATTCTCTTGCAAATTCGACCAATTCAGCCCAAATTTTCACAGGTTTGTTGTTTTATGCATATTGTGGCGGGAAACAACGAGGGGTGCCTGCCTGACTGCAATCCCTGCTGTTAATTATTAACTAGTTCCAGAGTCTATTGGTTCCTCAAGCTAAAAGTCACTAAGCGACCTAAAGGCTATGAGACGAGATTCGTTTTGGAGGAAGTATACCGCCGATTATAATTGACTGTTAAACCTCTGTTAATGTACACAGATAAATGATTCCCAATGACAAGTGTATTCATAAACAAAAGCATCAACCATGTGATTTATTCAAAACCTCTGTCAACCACAATAAACAATGTATTTGAATGCACACAATCTATAAATCTACATTCATAAACCTAGCGTGATTCACTCTGTATTACCCTTCAGCTTCCTAAACAAACCCTAATTCAACCACTAGTTAACCATGCATTGAGCACCTAGCGATATGGTTTATCATCTACTAGTTAACCATGCACTGAGCACCTAGTAGGACTGGTTATTCTGATAGTTAACCATGCACGGAGCATCTAACAGAATTGGTGAGTCACGCACGCAGCAACCGCTGGCTATACAGAGAAGATTTATTGGCTATCTTCCCCTGTCTATCCCACACGTGAGCCCCCCTGAATAATCCGAGTACTGCCTCGCCTTGCCGATCGACCACGCGTCCTTATGGGCGCGATCGTCCTAGCGACAAGCTAGACACCTGACAACAGTTTCGCCTTACCGGTCAACCACGCGTCGTTTTAGGCGCGATTGTCCTAGTGACAACTGTTCCCCCAACAAGATCGACGAAGCACACAGCTATCGCCGCTCAAGACCACAGACAATGAACACACTCACGGTTGACTAGCCTCCGCTATTGTCAACCCTGTGAGTACCCCAAAACCGACTCACGTGCAACCACATACAACACAAAATACAGTCTCATAAACCATGGGTAATATTCAGAGCAAATTCACGTACCTGTTCACTCGTGCAGATCCAACCCGCTGACTGACGATCACTGACCGAACAGTCTGAAGCCGCATGGCCTGCGGCACCCTCATGCACAGATCAGTACGGGGTACCGTACTGATCTCCCCGCGCATGCCCACAACTGAAATATTAACAACACATATTCTGCACTGTCCTTTACACAGGCCCGAGCTAAGCTTGGACTGTCCCAGTCCAAACAGCTTAACAAACAATAAAATACAAAACGACAGTGCATCTACTTACATTTGAATAAACCATGAAGTCAACCACACGGTAACCCTGCAATGAAGTTGACTTGGAGGTAGGGTCAATCAACCTTCTCTCCGCATTTCATTAAATATTCACACACACAAAATCCTAGTCAACCTCACACACAAAATTGTTCCATGAGGTTGACTTGGAGAGGGACTCTTCCTTCTCTCCAAGCCTCGTTAAAATGCACAAACAAGATCCTAACATGGTTTACAGGACTTACTTTGGTATAAAAATAGAAAAGTACTTCTTTGGCTTATACAAAATAAAAGTGATCTTTGGTAATTACATATGCATAGATTCATTTAAGTACAAAATCAAGGTTTTCTCTAAAATTACACCTCATTCACACACTGATTTAAATTATTCACCTGGGAATTCCCTTATACAAAGAATCAAAGGGTTCTCGATTTATCCATTGGAAAGAATACAAATGGCAAGATTAAACAATCACAAAAATTTGTTTTATACATCGGAAAGATCCTAGGCAATACCCTTCAGTCGTAGCACCATACCTGATTTAAGCAGAAGTTAACAATCACAATTTACAATGGTTTGAAATGGGCAACAATTAAGACATTAATCAAAGACAATTTTAGCAATATCACAGAATAAATGTTAACCTTTAAATACTGTGTCAAGAAAACAATAAAATATATGACAACACAAGACCCTGTCGCTCCCTGACGTTCTCTCACGCTAGTTGTTGATGTCCACCCATTCCTCGTAGGTGACACAGAAGTCCTCCCGTTTCACCTCCCTGCCGGCGTGGAAGAAAAGTCTGCAGCGCTGGTCGTTCACCAATGCCTTGACCCTCAGTCGTCCAGGTGGTGTCTGAGATGCATTCTCTTTGGTCGCCTTCCTTCGGGGGAGTACTCTCTCCAAAGCTGGCATGGCTGTGTCTGATGATGGGGAACCGGGCGGAGTTGTACTGGCGGCCATCGCCATCATCCCTCGTGGCTTGCCTCCAGGTGGGAGCAGAACTGGCCAGGGTGCTGAGAGTGGCCCGGGGGAAACAGAGCGCTGATAGAGGGGATATCGGGGTGGGAGACAAGGATATCACCACCTCGTCACTGGACTCCTCTTGCTTCAAACTGAACTCATTGGGCGTGGCCGTGGGCTGATCCTCCGGAGTTGGGTTCTCGGTCGGAGAAGGAGGGGCTACCGAGACAGTCTCCGCTGCCTTCCTCCAACCTGCAGCAACCAGTCTAGCAACACTGGGGCCGGACTGCTTCCGCTCCACCTCTGCCTGAATCAATCGGCCCTCCCACACGAAGCTCTGGTGGCAAGAAGAGTAATGGCGGTTGAAGGTGGCTCTCCTAGCCGCTTTGTACGGGCACCTCTTGCAGTACAGTAGCATGACTGGGCTGTGGACCTCTCTTACATGTCTCCACAGACCTTGTCATTGCGAAAAACTATTCTGGCACTGCTCGCACCTAAATCGTCGGGGCTTCTTCGGCCGACCCTCCACCAACGTGTTTTCTCGCCTTCCCGTCATCTCTCTTGTATAATTCTGTTAACACACAACAAACCAAAAAAAAAAAGTGGTTAGTTACAACCAAATGGGGGATTTTTATCCTTCCCCGACCACCTCAACTACCCTACGCCACACCCTCACGAAATCTCAAGGGCAACTTTCTATTGCGCCCCGGGTTTCGCCTTGGTGGCGTCTCATCAATGCCTTCTTGTGGCCCATCGCTAACATTCATGTCTGGAACTTTTGCACCAATGTTTCCCATTGCAGGGACTGGCTCGCTGTCACCAGCGACAAACTCCTCAGGAAGAATTTCAACTTCCAGAACCTCCTCTTGCGGGGTGGTCACCTCTTCAGTGAGGGGGCTTTCTGTCACCTCCCCACTACTCGGACCATCCCAAGGTTCGATTTCTTCCCCAACATAGGGTTTCAACCGGTCCACATGGACCACCTTGAGTTTGCCTCCGCGCTTCTGTTGGATGCGAACCACAACATCAGACAGCTTCTTGACAACAAGCCGTGGTCCTTCCCACCGTAACTGCAACTTGGGGGACACATGCTTTTTCCTTGCGGGGTTATACAGCCACACAAACTGCCCCGCCTTCAAACCATGCTCTGAAGCATGCCTGTCATAATTCTGTTTTTTGCCTCTTGGCACTCTTGCTGAGACACACTTTTGCTCTGTCATGCGCACACTGCATGTTGTGTCGCAACTTCTCAGCAAAATCTGTATCGGTACCTTCCTGCACCTCGGGACACCCTGTCACCAAGTCAATCGGAAGGTAGACCTCACGACCCAACATCATCATGTTTGGGGACTCTCCCGTTGATTCCTGTGGTGTGCATCGATAGGCGAATGTTGCATAGGGGAGGGACTCATCCCAATCCTTCTGTCGCCTCTTCGGATCGATCAACACCGCCACCATATTAACTAAGGTCTTATTGAATCGTTCGACCATGCCATCCGATTTCGGGTTATAGGCGGTCGTTCTGGTCTTTGTGATGCCTATAATCTGGCACATCTCCCTGAACACATCAGACTCGAAATTTCTGCCCTGGTCAGAGTGAAGTTCCTGGGGCACACCAAACCGACAGACAAATTCATTTACCAATTTGAGTGCAACTGTTCCTGCCGTGGAATCTGGAAGCGGGTATGCCACCATCCACTTGGTACAGTAGTCGCCAACCACCAAAATCCACAGGTTGCCACTGTCCGTCCTGGGCAGTGGCCCGAGCAAGTCTATGGCTACCCTCTCCATGGGTACACCAACTCTATACTGCTGCAGAGGCGCCCTCCTCTTCCTCACAGCAGACTTCCTCCTAGCACAGAGGTCACAAGCCCTCCAATTCGATTGGATGCCCGCAGACATGCCGACCCAAAAATACCTGTGTTTAACGTTGGCAAGCGTCTTACTGACCCCCAAGTGTCCACTGAGCTGCCCACCATGCAACTCATCGACAACAGTCCTCCTGAACTTCTCTGGCACAACCAGGAGCCACCTCACAGACCTTCCATCGTCCGACTCCCAACGCTTATACAACAGCCCTTCCTTGACTTCTAGTTGGTCCCAGAGGGCCCAATAGGTCTTGGAGGCTGCAGATAAGTGGGACATTGTCCTCCACACACCACGGCTCCTACCCTCCTCCTTGTACTTCAAGACCCAGTTCATGGTCTCATCTTGTAACTGTGCGTCCCGCATCTCTTCTTGGGGAATCATGGGCTGAGCCACCAGGCCCCTCACCCGCAGTTCTCCCTCTTGAGACATAACCTCAGATGTAAGACCCCTTGTCTCATTGTTCGTTACCTCATCTCGGCCACACTGCTTACATTGCTGCCTGCTTAACCCATCTGCATTACCATGCTTCTTGCCGGACCGATGCTCGATGGTCACATCATACTGGGAGATCACTTCAAGCCACCTAGCCAACTGACCCTCTGGGTTCCTAAAATTGAGGAGCCACCGCAACGCGGCATGATCAGTCCTGACTGTGACTGGGTGACCATACAAATACTGCTTGAAGTTCTTCAAATAGACAACCACTGCTAGCAACTCCCGATGAGTCACACAGTAATTACGTTCAGGCCTGCTGAGCTTGCGACTCGCGTAGGCCAAGACCTTCTCCTCACCACCTTGGATTTGCGACAAAACTGCCCCAATGCCCTCTCCCCTGGCATCAGTGTCTAGGATGAAGTCACCCTCTGGAACTGGATATGACAGAATTGGGGCAGACTGGAGCCTGCCCTTCAACTGGTCAAATGCCTCCTGACATGCTGCCGTCCAAACAAACTCCCTAGCCTTCTCGGTCAAGGCATGGAGCGGACTCGCAATCCCTGCAAACCCTTTAATAAATTTTCGGTAATAAGAGGCGAGGCCCAAAAAGCTTCTCACATCCCTTACGCACTTAGGCACAGGCCACCCAGCCACCGCCTGCACCTTCTTGGGGTCTGTTGCCACCCCCTCTGCAGAGACAATATGCCCAAGATAGGCCACCGACTTCTGAAACAGATGACACTTGCCAGGTTTCAACTTGAGCCCGGCTTGTCGCAACCTATCCAACACAATTCTGAGCCGATTTACTGTCTCCGTTACCGTTTTCCCAAAAACAATGTCGTCCAAATAGACCAACAAGATTTCCCACTGCAGGCCAGCCATCACCTTTTCCATGAGTCTTTCAAAGGTTGCCGTGGCATTGCAAAGCCCGAAAGGCATGCACTTCCAACGGTAAAGCCCATTCCTGACAACAAATGTCGACTTCTCACTAGCATCATCGTCCAAAGCCACCTGCCAATACCCCGATGCCAAGTCGAGGGTAGTGAACCACTGACCTCCATGCAATGCATCAAAAGTCTCATCTATTCTCGGGACCGGGTAAGCGTCCTTGATGGTAACCGCGTTCAACCTCCTGTAATCCACACAGAAGCGCTTGGTTCCATCCTTTTTGCTCACCAACACCACATTAGCAGCCCAAGGACTGTCTGAAGGCTCAATCACCCCTCTCTTCAACAAATCACCGACCTGCCTCTGAATTTCTTGCTGGTTGCAGTGGGGATGTCGACGCGGCCTCTCTTTAATAGGCTGGGCATCCCCTGTCTTAATTTGATGTTCGACAATGTTGGTTCTACCAATGTCATGGTCCCCCTTTGAAAAGACATCCTTGAAGTCAACCAAGCACTTCCGGATCTCCTCATGGTGCTTGCCTTCCACATTAGTAGTACCTCTATAAAATAAGTCCTGCAGATGCACTGGAAAACCATGCCCTGCCTCGGTTGTCAACCCTCCATCACCATTGATTGACTCTGTCTCCACCTGGGAAAGGACACCGACAGTCATGCCCTCCCGGGCTGAATACTCTCAGCGGAATAACTTCCGACTCGACATTTACTAGAGACCGGCCCAACACCAGACCCTTCTGCGCCAAACCACCACCACCTTCCATGGGTTCAACAATACCCGGTCCAGCTGCACCAGTCTTCCCTCAGGAGATCACACCGGGGACGACAGCCTCATGGCCTGAAGGAATCTCGGTTGTTCTCGAAACTACAACACGCCCAATGAATGGGTCACCAGCCATGCTAGTACACTTAATTCTCTCGCCGTTGAGCCTCCACTCTTTGGACTGAAAGTCCAACACTCCACCAGTGGGCACCAAAAAATCCATACCCAGGATGCCTGGATATTTCATCCCTGTAAAAATTGCCTTCACCAAGCGTGTAGTTTTACCAACCTGCACCTCCACATCTGCCTTGCCCAATACCGGAAGTGGGCTACCATCCACCTGCTTGACAATTACCCCCTGGGTCTCCAAGACAGGCCTCTGTTGCTCGGGGATCTCATAGTAAACCGAACTACTAATCAAAGTATCAGTCGACCCTGTGTCGATCAGAAACCGACATTTCGTGGTCCGCACCACTCCATCAACAAATAAACCAAACTGTGGACCAGTGTCTGACACAGGCAGGGTTATTACCCTTTGCCCTAACTCCGGTTTCAGTTTCTTGCTTCTTCCGTCACCATTATTTATGTCACAGTAAGATCTTTTGGGTCCTTGGCTATGTCCAGCCTGCCCACGGACCCTATGGGGGGCTGTATGACGTTTCCCGACGCCTTGGTTTCAGTCTTCTGGGGCCTCTTGCACTCACGTGCGAAATGACCACTCTGTCCGCAGTTGAAGCACTTCCTGCCACCAGTTTGTCTCTGCTGGGGCTTGTGCGCATCCTCCAATGGCACGCCCTTCTCACTACTAGACCCATGGACCTGACCTACCAACGACCTCAACAGCTCCGCCAAAGTCTGCAAACTCTAAACCTGCTCACCAAGATTAGTTTCCATTGAACCCAGCCTCTGTTCAAAATCAGAATCTGTGGCCCTTACCAGCTTGGGGGGCTTACGGTCACACAACCTCTGTTGCTCAACCTTCTCGAAGCTCTCGATTTCCAGGGCTGCCTGGACAGCCTCATCCAAATTTCGGGGACGGGCCCTATTGATGCCCTCTCTGATGGTATGACCATCCACCGCATCAACAAAGTGATTCTTGGCCAACCGTTCCCGTGCATCTTCCTGAAGTTCAGGGTACGCACGGGCGGTCAGCTCAAGGATCACTTGTCCTAGTTCCTGCAGGGTTTCTCTCGGACCCTGACGCCGATGTCTTAACTCTACCAGAAAGTTCTCGCTCTGCCTACCAGGGCCAAACCGCCTCTCAAGAAGTTTGACTAATGCACTGTAAGTGTACCTCTGACCTGAGTCACCCAACAACCGAAGGTCGTTCCCATGCAAGCTCGCAGTTAAAAACCTTGCTGCTTGCGCTGACACCATTGACATCCCGCAAGCCACTCAAGGGCGGGCGGTGGTAGTATCTTACCATCGACATCTCAGGAACTAGTTTGGGCTATATGTTTGATTTGTCGCCCACTGCCTCGCTGATTTTCTGATTCAACCATTTTGTGTTTTTCTAGGGGTCGTACCTTCACTCTCTTCCAAAATCCAAAATGGATTCTTCTTTCTTCAATCTGAACCTCTCCTCCTCAATGAATGGGTTGGTTTTACAAGAGCTGGGTCCCCTAGACCCTTGTCCCGAAAAGAAGGTGATGAACTCCTCATCGACTTGAGCAGGTAGCTCTTCAGCCATGGGGTTTATCTTAGTTCTTGGGAATGTCCTCGGACTTCCCACCTTCAAAGGCGTACTCTCCCCTAAACTGATATTCCGTGACTTAGGCACCACCTCCGGAGCCATTAGGTCGGAATTTACCAACTCCCCTGGTGAACGAAACACCCCTGTATTCTCTCCCATCACTCCAAACCCATCTCTAAAATCACCCTGCCTCACATGCCCGTGTGCAGATGGCATGTTTCCATGGACAGAATGCCCCAGGGAAGCCTCTAACCTAGGTCCTTCTGCATGTTTGACAATTGCAGTTCCATGCGGAGCCTCTCAATCTCCGCATCAACACTTAAAGTGCCCGTGGTACCCTTCCCACCTACACTCATACTACTGCCTCTAGAGTGTGGTGTGAAAGCCAACAACCCCCACAACTAGCGTCAACCTGACGACAACCAAAAACAAAACACCAAAACACACGCCAAAATTGCAACGGCAAACCAATTTCTCGTAGAAATGGTTATCCTACACCGTTGCTACACTCGACCATGTTCTGCCTGGTGACCCTGTCACGTCAAGCGAAGTAGTAAGTGACTCACTTCTCCCCGACCCAACACTTTGCGTTCGACTCGCGAAACAGCGAATTCGCAGCAGTGTTGTACTCTTCTCTTTTGCGACTCTTCGCAAACGATTCAACTCCAAGTGGGTTCTAATCAACAACCCACTCAGAATCAACACAACAATAACCAAAATTATCAAGAGTAAATATATCAAGAGCCAATCCTTCATGGCTCACTGTTTCACTTGGTACCACCCCCTTTCCCTTGGATAGAGGAGGATTAATTTCAACAGAGAGTTTAACTTAATCAATTATAATGATCCCACTTCTGACACCATTTGTGGTGGGAAACAACGAGGGGTGCCTGCCTGACTGCAATCCCTGCTGTTAATTATTAACTAGTTCCGGAGTCTATTGGTTCCTCAAGCTAAAAGTCACTAAGCGACCTAAAGGCTATGAGACGAGATTCGTTTTGGAGGAAGTACACCCCCGATTATAATTGACTGTTAAACCTCTGTTAATGTACATAGATAAATGATTCCCAATGACAAGTGAATTCATAAACAAAAGCATCAACCATGTGATTTATTCAAAACCTCTGTCAACCACAATAAACAATGTATTGAATGCACACAATCTATAAATCTACATTCATAAACCTAGCGTGATTCACTCTGTATTACCCTTCAGCTTCCTAACAAACCCTAATTCAACCACTAGTTAACCATGCATTGAGCACCTAGCGATATGGTTTATCATCTACTAGTTAACCATGCACTGAGCACCTAGTAGGACTGGTTATTCATCTATAAGTTAACCATGCACTGAGCACCTAGTAGGACTGTTTATTCTGATAGTTAACCATGCACGGAGCATCTAACAGAATTGGTGAGTCACGCACGCAGCAACCGCTGGCTATACAGAGAAGATTTATTGGCTATCTTCCCCTGTCTATCCCACACGTGAGCCCCCCTGAATAATCCGAGTACTGCTTTGCCTTGCCGATCGACCACGCGTCTTTACGGGCGCGATCGTCCTAGCGACAAGCTAGACAACAGTTTCGCCTTACCGGTTAACCATGCGTCTTTTCAGGCGCGATTGTCCTAGTGACAACTGTTCCCCCAACAAGATCGACGAAGCACACAGCTATCGCCGCTCAAGACCACAGACAATGAACACGCTCAGGGTTGACTAGCCTCCGCTATTGTCAACCCTGTGAGTACCCCAAAACCGACTCACGTGCAACCACATACAACACAAAATACAGTCTCATAAACCATGGGTAATATTCAGAGCAAATTCACGTACCTGTTCACTCGTGCAGATCCAACCCGCTGACTGACGATCACTGACTGAACAGTCTGAAGCCGCATGGCCTGCGGCACCCTCATGCACAGATCAGTACGGGGTACCGTACTGATCTCCCCGCACATGCCCACAACTGAAATATTAACAACACATATTCTGCACTGTCCGTTACAATATGTTGGGATACACCAAGTGAGAATACTGGTCTTTGACAATTACCAAATGTGTCCAGTGCCTTTAAGATGTCTGTTTTCAGCTTCTTCTTATGTGTGTGTTGGGGGGGGGTGTTAATTTCACTGGCTAATCACTTCATACAATCTTATTCCACTAGACTATGTACTTCGTAGCAAATTAAAGAGGATTTAGCACAAATTCATAACATGAGCCACATGTCTCCGCTTTATCCACTATGCTAAAGTAGTAAGTAGCCCAGATCGATTTCCTACCCTGGCCTGATAGAACTTAAGAATCGAAGGACAGTTCTTTTCAGAATTAAAAAGTCTCCTCCAACCAATGTACATTGTATAAAGCAAGTCAATACAAAGAATCACATAGTAATATTGCAAACCAAATTAATAGCCTCATACAACTGTAAGGTTATTATTTGTTGTTGTACACATGTGTGTCAATCAGTATAAATATATTTTTACAATTACACAGCTTTGTTTTTTTTAAATTCTGACAAAGTCATGCAATATATATAGCCTCCTTTGCCTCAAATGATGTGTATTGTACACATATGTATATGCTATGTGTAGCAAAAAAAGCAAAAAAAAACATGTTAAAAAAATTCAATTCAATTCAGTAATGAGCTTTTGTAGTTGTGTTGTGTGTAATGCACAAAAAGTAAAAGTAAGAGAGGTTGGTTGTTCTAAAAAAAAAAAAAACCTGAAACTCTATTAATGATGGTTATTTCAAACAGGACATGAGAACACTAAAAGTTAAAACCTTGCAAGACAAGTGACGTAACTGTTTACAACCTGCCAGAACGGTAGCTGTGGGCAACAGCAGGTTTTAGGAAATCGTAATACACCCTGGGTATGAAGCTATAATCTTATTATAATCCAGACAAAGACGCCTCAGAGGTGCTAGAGATGATTTTTAACAATTATGAAAACAAAATTCATTTCCAATGTTTATTTTGGTAATTAATTTGCTAATTACCAAGTCTTATTGAAGAAAAAAGCAAAAAAAACCCCCAAAAAACACCCTCCTAGGCGGGAAAATATAAATAAAGGAAAAACAAAACATCAAGTGGGGGGGGGGGACACACACGACTACCTTAGTCAGACTTGGCTAAAAATAGGTTGGAAACCACCTCTATTCACAAGATTATTATCCCACCCTACACAGAGTCATAAACACTTTGTTATGACTTCAGCCGAGCTTGTTTCAAGATTGCCAGACTGCCTCCAAACCTTCCATGCCCCCCCCCCCGTAAACTAGATTTATATGATGGCTTTGTATTGCCACAGAAAACCACAAACTAACAACAGCTGTGATCTCTCTGTCAAGCTGTACTCTAATAATGGGCGATTGGTCACTGAGGTAAAGCCCCAGCGGCTTCTATGTTGAGCCAAAACATCTGTCAATCACCAGATTCTGTTTTACCACACAAAGCAATGGGGAATCCTGTCCAAGGCTTATGTTATGACTCATGCAAGCTGAAAACGCGAGGTCAAACAAACCCCGCGACGAAGGACTCTTGACGTCACCAGCATCTATTTAGTTTGGACCTGCCTATATGAATGCACTGAGCAAACGCAAATACATGGCCAAACTTCACCATTTGCAATCATTACGGCCGTAAATGTGACTCTTTAGAGGACGATCCAACAGGCAAATAATCAGCAAGCCAGTTTACAACGGATTTATGATTTGGGTTTTTTCGTTCTTTGAGAGGCGAGGCGATTCCGCAGCTCGGCTTGTATTCAGTACATCGCTCTACACGTCAAATTCAACCCTAACATACACACATGGCATGGCAATTCCTGCGAAACAGCAACAACGCAGACCGCTGCAAAGGGAGACCCCTTCAACGCACAATCAAGCAGTCGCGTGTTTATAGACTTAACGTTTCTGTGCATGCTCGGGAAAATGGTTATTCCAACTGTTATGAGACCCTAATACATGTACATGTAATTACGTGTATACAACGCACGCTGTCAATCATTTTCTGTGTGTAAGTCTGTTGACCCTAGTGGGCGGCGTTAATCCGTTATGAAGGATCTAGAATGATCTAGGCTCTGGAAGTTCGAAGTTAGTTTTAGAACTTTCCAGAAAACAACACAAATCCTTTATATACAGGCTGGGGATCAATCTTCGAGGGGACACAAATACTCAAGACTGGTGGAAGCTACGACTTCTGTGATTGTGATTCAACTCGTTGGAGGAGCTTTTGGTAGAGTTCGCTTTTGACCGAGTGCAGTTAAAGAGCTTAATTTAAATCCGGAAAGGACAGTTTCGAACTTAATCTACAGTTCGGTATTTTGGGGTCTTCTTCCCCATATTTTGTGGCGGGTGTCAGATTGTGTATCCGTTGTTGCTTCGTCTTCTTCTGGACATTTTTCCAAGTGAGTTCGCCCCGTGATAGTTCATAGTCACATCGGCAAAGAACTGTTTTAGAGCCAGTGTATGTGATCCTCGCTGTATCTTCTGTTGCCGTGATCCTCGCCTGTATTTCATCCCGGTTGACGTATTAGCCTGTGAGATTACTTATTTTGTATACGATCTATTTTAATGTACACTTGTTTTACTCAATCATTGTACGTTTGTTAAACCCAATAGGTATTTGAAGTGGCCGATAGTTTCATTATTAAATCACTTTGATTCTGTGTTCTTTACATCCGTGTCACCTTGTTTGATTTCTTTGTTGCATCTGAGAAAATTCAGGCTTTTTGAGTGATTTATATTCACGGATAGTTTGGAGATTTTTGGATCGTAACAAATTGGGGGCCTGTCCGGGAAATCAAACAAAAATAAGCCGTATATTTCTGTGTACAATTGTCAAACAAGGTTGCATGTTTTATTGTTACTAGTCTGTAGTGTTGTATAAAAATGGCTAGTGAGTTTGATGCACAAGCTTTCGTGGATTCTGAAGATTTGTCAATCGAGAAGTTGCAACAGTTATCAAAAGACGAGTTGCAAGGAGTTGCCAAACACGTTCATGTAGAAATTTCTAGAAGTGCCGAAAAGGCAAAACTAGTGAACGTTCTAGCGGGAGTACTGAACTTAGAGTTGTCTCAGTCTCCGCAGAATTTTGATTGAGAAATTGAGCTTGCAAAAATTGAGCTTGAAAAGGAAAGGCTCAGGCTTGAGTTTGAAGAAAAAGAAAGAGAAAGTCAAGAAAGAGAAAAAGAAAGAGAAAGTCAAGAAAGAGAAAAAGATAAAGAAAGAGAACTTGAACTACGAAGGCTTGAACTCAAAGAAAAGGAAAAGGAACGAGAATTTGAACTGCGTAAGCTTGAATTAGAAGTGGGTTCAAAGAAAGGCAAGGAGAGAACTCCAATTGATTTTGATCGAGCGAAAAACGTGAGGTTGGTGCCAAAATTCAACGAACACGATGTTGATACGTATTTTCTGTCGTTTGAGAAGATTGCCAAAAATCTTAGTTGGCCTCAGAAATATTGGCCTTTGCTCCTGCAGAGCACTTTTGTGGGTAAGGCTCAGAAAGTCTATGCCACACTTTCAGAGGACCAATGTAGTAAATATTCTACGGTTAAGGCATCCATTTTAATTGCGTATGAGTTGGTTCCTGAGGCGTATAGACAGAAATTTAGAAAACTGACTAGATTGAATGGCCAGACCTTTGTTGAATTCGCTAGACAGAAGGAAATTGTTTTTGATCGATGGTATCAGTCTCTCAAATGTGAGAAAAATTTTGATGAGTTAAAAGAAGTGGTCCTCATGGAAGAATTCAAAACCAGTGTCCCTCTGAGTATCAAAACCCATTTGGAAGAACACAAGATCACCAAATTAAAGAAAGCTGCAGTGGTAGTTGATGATTATGAATTAACTCATAAAATGAGTATGGGCAAAACTAATTTCCAGTCAAAGGGTTTTTACAAAAACACTGAGAAGGGCAAGTCAGGTTCCGAGGCACAGTCTGGCACTGAAAGTCCAAAGAAGCCTTCATCACCGAGTGGAGCCAAGGATGACCAGAAGAAGTCTTTTCCTCCGTGTGATTACTGTCATAAGAAGGGTCACACGTAGGCGAGATGTTTCAAGTTCATCGCTGACAAGCGAGGGCGGTCTGAAAAGCCTGTCGCTTTTGTCCGTAAGGACACTCTACTTCGTAGGAAGTCCGGTGAGGCCGATGGCAACCATGTTTCTTCTTCGAAGATATCTGATGAAATCAACAAAGTTGATGGAATCTACAAAGATTTCGTTCATTGTGGTGATGTGTCGTGTGTGTCTGATGTAGCCGACAGTCCAGTTGTTATCCTAAGGGATACAGGCGCGTCACAGTCACTGATGCTGGAGGATGTGTTGTCATTGTCTCCTGACAGTTCGCTAAATGCGACAATGTTGATTCAAGGTATTGGGGGTAATTTTATGCCTGTCCCGTTGCATAGGGTAAATTTGAAATGTGATTTGTTCACTGGCCCTGTGGATGTTTGAGTTGTTGCTAGTCTACCGATGAAAGGTGTCGGATTATTGCTAGGTAATGACGTTGCGGGAGGTAAAGTGTCGGCATCCCCTATTGTCTCTGGTGAACCTGTGGATGAGCCAGAAATTCATGCTTTGGAGGAAGAGTTTCCAGAAATCTTCCCCGAATGTGCAGTGACGAGATCTCAGATGAAGCAAATGGAAAAGGAGGTTGCAGAGTCAGTGCCTATAGAGGAGGACTCTGGTGTTTGGCTGGCTGAAACCTTTTTTAGTGATTTAGAAGAAAAGGAGGGAGTGTCTCAAGATGCTAAGTTTAGCCGATCCTCGCTGATAGAGCAGCAGAAAGCGGACCCAGATCTGAGGAAGCTCACCCAGACAGCGTGTTCTGAGGAAGAGGCTCAAGGGGTTCTGGAATGCTACTACGTCAAGTCTGGCGTGTTAATGAGGAAATGGAGACCTACCCAGAAACCAGCTGATGAAGAATGGAGTATTGTTCATCAAATTGTTGTTCCTCCATGTTACCGTGATGAGATCTTGAGAATCGCTCACGAAATTCCGGTTGCGGGTCATCTTGGTATCAGAAAGACTCAAGCTAGAGTCATGGCTCAGTTTTATTGGCCTAAGCTACATCAAGATGTGGTGGAATTCTGCAAGACGTGCCATACGTGTCAGATGGTGGGAAAGCCACAGCCATCGATCAAGCCTGCACCGATGATACCGATTCCTGCGTTTGATGAGCCGTTTACGAGAGTCCTGGTGGATTGTGTGGGTCCTCTACCGTGGACGAAGTCCGGGCATCAGTATTTGTTGACCATAATGGATTTGTCAACCAGATTTCCAGAGGCCATTCCACTGAGGAAGATAACAGCCAAAGTTGTTGTTGAGGCTCTTATGCAGTTTTTCACAAGATATGGTTTACCGAAAGAAGTGCAGTCTGATCAGGGGTCTAACTTCATGTCGGGTGTGTTTCAGGAAGTTCTGCGTGAGCTGGGAATCAAGCAGTTAAAATCATCTGCATATCATCCGCAGTCTCAAGGAGCTCTAGAGAGGTACCACCAAACCCTCAAGAATATAAGGGCTTACTGCGAGGATTTCCCAGAAGATTGGGACAAAGGAATTCCCTTCCTGTTGTTTGCAACCAGGGACTCGCCGAACGAGTCAACTGGTTTTACTCTATTTGAGTTGGTCTACGGTCATGAGGTGAGGGGGCCTTTGAAACTCATTAAGGAGAGGTTTTTGTCAGAGGATGAGGAGACCAATCTGCTCGACTATGTGTCGAACTTTAAAGAGAGGTTGTCTAGGGCATGTTCTGTGGCACAAGAACATCTGAAAGTGTCTCAATGGGTCATGAAGACGAGAGCAGACAGGAAATCTGAAGTCCGCATCTTTAAACCCGGCGAAAAAGTGCTAGTGCTGTTGCCTCTGCCTGGCGACCCCCTTAAAGCAAAGTTTAGTGGGCCCTACTGTGTCAAAAAGAAACTCAATGATGTCAATTACGTAATCAGTACCCCAGACCGAAGAAAGAGCCAAAGAGTTTGTCATGTTAACATGCTCAAGAAGTATTATGAGCGTGATAATTCTGGCCACCCTGTGGGGGTAGCTGTCATCGAGGCAAAACCTGACGATGACAACTCATGCAATGAAGACTTGGAGACAAAAACGTCTGAACTTGAATTTTTAGCTGTTCAGCTTTCTAACTCTGAAATTTTTGCTAATTTGGACGAAATCCTTGGTTATTTGCACAATGACCAACGGAAAGATTTATCAAACCTACTCCAGAGGTACAAGCAAGTTTGTTCTGACAAACCAGGTCGTACGTCGGTAGCAGTTCATGATGTTGATGTAGGAAAGTCAAGACCTATAAAACAAGCTCCCTACCGACTTAACCCGGACAAGTTAGCCAAGGTTCGGGAGGAGGTTAAATTCATGATAAAACATGACATTATCGAACCTAGTCAGAGTTCTTGGAGTTCTCCCATTGTCATGGTACCAAAGCCAGACGGTACTCTTAGATTTTGTATAGATTATAGTAAAGTCATTGCAGAAACTAAGATGGATTCTTATCCGATCCCGAGGTTGGAAGATTGTATTGATCGAGTGGGAAATTCGGCGTTTGTCAGTAAAATAGATCTGTTGAAAGGTTATTGGTTTGATAAGCTTTCTAAAGCAAACTTGGTGGCGAATCTCAAAAAGAGTGAGTTTGCCAAAGCAACGGTGACCTACTTAGGTCATGTGGTCGGTCAGGGTCACGTGCTACCCCGAGTAGCAAAGATCAAAGCTATTCAAGAATTTCCCATGCCCACAGGAAACAGAGAATTGATGAGATTCCTGGGTATGAGTGGATTTTACAGAAAGTTTGTTCCAAACTTTAGCACCATTGCGACTCCATTGACTCAACTTTTACAGAAGAATGTAAAGTTTGTTTGCTCTGACTCTTGTCAAAAGGCGTTTGATAATTTAAAGGCCATTCTGACAAACGAACCAGTTCTGGCTGCACCAAATTTTGACAAGGCGTTCAGAATAGCCATTGACGCCAGTGATGTTGGTGTCGGAGCAGTTTTGCTCCAAGATGATGAGTCTGGAATCGAGCGACCTATCAGTTACTTTTCAAAGAAACTGAACAAATACCAGGCAAAATACTCCACCATCGAAAAAGAGGCGTTAGGTTTAGTTCTTGCCCTACAACACTTTGAGGTGTATGTAACGAATGGTGCTGGGGAGACGATCATTTATACTGATCATAACCCACTTGTGTTTTTGGAGAAATTCAAAACCAAGAACCAGAGGTTATTCCGCTGGAGTTTGATTTTTGCAACCATATCCACTCAAGATTGTTCATATCGCTGGGAAGAGCAATGTAATTGCGGATGCTCTGTCCAGAGTTTAGAATAATGTACTTAAACACAATTGGTATTATTTCTGATGTGCTAAACCAGTGACAGTGTTTGTAAGATTATTGCTGTTAGCAGATTATGGTAAAATGTCTAAGTCGGACGTAACTAAATTGCTTAAATTTTAAATAATTTTGAAATTTATGTTAACATTCCTTTTTGAAACGAAAATTTCCTTATGTAAATTTTCTTATTTTATGGGGGGAGATGTTATGAGACCCTAATACATGTACATGTAATTACGTGTATACAACGCACGCTGTCAATCCTTTTCTGTGGGTAAGTCTGTTGACCCTAGTTGGCGGCGCTAATCCGTTATGAAGGATCTAGAATGATCTAGGCTCTGGAAGTTTGAAGTTAGTTTTAGAACTTTCCAGAAAACAACACAAATCCTTTATATACAGGCTGGGGATCAATCTTCGAGGGGACACAAATACTCAAGACTGGTGGAAGCTACGACTTCTGTGATTGTGATTCAACTCGTTGGAGGAGCTTTTGGTAGAGTTCGCTTTTGACCGAGTGCAGTTAAAGAGCTTAATTTAAATCCGGAAAGGACAGTTTCAAACTTAATCTACAGTTCGGTATTTTGGGGTCTTCTTCCCCATATTTTGTGGCGGGTGTCAGATTGTGTACCCGTTGTTGCTTCGTCTTCTTCTGGACATTTTTCCGAGTTTTCAAAAAAAAATCTTTAAAACGAACTTGGATAAAATAATACAGAAAAAATATCGGAGATGTTTTACTCGTCTTTGTGATTATAAAATTATGATCCCTTTGCGCCATGGTAAGTGTGCTTATACCATCACAATGACCCCTGTGTGTGTTGATGTACAAGTAGTGTGTTACTTCGCGAGCGTGTATAATGTTGAAGACTGCGTCTTATGCGGCAGTGCGCCTTATCTGTTGAGCCTGAAATATTTTCTGGTGATTTTAGGGACCTGCGTCTTATCCCCCGAGCGCCTTATCCCCAGGAAATTACGATACTACTAAATGGATGGAAGCATATGCACTCCCTGACGCAAGGGCTGTGACGGTTGCCGCCAAATTTGTGGGCGAATACGTGTGCCGGTTTGGGGCGCCGAGAGAGCTTCATACCGATCAGGGCACCAACTTTGAATCGCAAGTATTCCAAGAGATGTGTTGAATATTGGGGATTGGTAAGACACAAACTGCGGCTTACAATCCGAAGTCAGATGGGCTTGTTGAGAGGTTCAATAAAACCTTGATCAACATGGTCTCCATGACGATTGCCCGCACAAAGGTCAACGCGATTGGGATAAATATCTCCCATTCGCAACTGCGGCATATCAATGTACCCCACAGGAAAGCATCGGGGAAACGCCGAACATGATGATGTTAGGGCGGGAAGTTTCACTCTCGATAGAGTTAATGGTAGAACATCCTGCAATAAGTGAGATTGAGCCGTATACTGATTATGCGGAGAACTTGAGGAGCCAAATCCACAAGGCTCAAGACAGGGCACAGCTGTGCATAGGTAAAAGCATGAGGTGCCAGAAGAACTATGACCGAAAGGCATATGGGTCTTGCATTTCCAAGAACAAGTTTGTAAGGTTGTTCAACCCCGCGAGGAGAAAAGGGGTTTGCCACAAGCTAAAGTTGAAATGGGAGGGGCCGTATCTTGTGCTTCGAAAGCTGTCCGATGTGGTTTTCCGGATACAAAGGTCAAAGGGCGTGAAGTCCTGTGTCGCACACTCTGAAAGGTTGAAACCCTGTGTTGGGGAGCCAATCAAGCCTTGGAATACTCCAGGCAGCGTAGTCCCCGTCGAAGAGCTTGAAACACTCGAAATTGTAGTAGTGGGTGAGAGGTCACGTAATGACCTCACGGTCACAGACGCCGTGCTCGATGATACAGATGTAGGGAGCAGTCATGACAGCAATGCACCTGCGCATGCCCCAGTCAATGTCCCACCGAAATCCCCTGTGAAATACTGGAGATTTCCAATGAGAACACAGGTTGCCTGTGAGATACCGTTAAAATCACTATTTGAATTGTTGTACATAATTAATAATTGAGTGTTAAATAAAGACATGAGACAGGATAAAGACAAGACAGGAGATTTCCAATGAGAACACAGGTTGCCTGTGAGATACCGTTAAAATCACTCTTTGAATTGTTGTACATAATTAATAATTGAGTGTTTATAAAGCAAGTTTTGTGATTTTCTGTTTTCAAGCAGAATTAATAAAGAATCACGCCACCTAGTGAGCAGAAACAGAAGGTGGAGTGCGCCAAATGCTCCAAGACGTACAAGAAGTACAAGGGACTAAAAGACACAAACGGCTGGACCACGGGCCAGTAACCATCGTGCTCTACTGCCTGTGTTGTGGGTACTATGGGAAGTGTAGGAGACACCTGCGGAGGCACTATGTGACAGAACACCCAGGCTGGTTAAGCGATGTAAGCATCCTCCAGAAGGAACCTCTTCGTAACTACCGGGCCATGGCAGACACTCCGAGGTCCATAGACGTCAGACGGGTTGTTGGAACCCCAGCACCACCGTCAACCCTGGTTGCAGGAGCGCCGAAGGTTAGTCAGGAAGCTGAGCAAGATTCCTTACTTCAGAAGCTGCCGTCGCTCTGCCATTTGCCCTCCATACTGTCTCACCTGCATGACTCCCCACGGACACAGGATGATGTCCTCACCCTAGGCTCCATGCCACCTCTGGGGATAGTCAATGTGGAGGAACTGGCCGACGACCTCCCCGGCAACACTTCCCTCGATGCTGTACCAGTTGACCCCGAAAACCTCCCAGCCTCAAAGGCTGTCCCTGCCCCGGACCTCTGTAAGCTGCTGACCCCGAAGTATGTCCCAGCCACAGACCTACGTAACCTGCTGACCCTGAAGAATGCACCGGCCAAGCCGCCGCAGCAGAATGCACCTCCTCCCAGGATGTCAAAAGGGCCGCATGTGTCATCTAGTCAACCGCGGGTGGAGCTACTCAGCCCCGGTCTTCCCAAGCTGGCAACGATCGTGGAGCATATCACGACCCACACCCTCGTCGATGGCATCGTGATCTCTAAGGAAACTTGAGAGAGATCCTTTCTTCGTGACGCCATTGTACACTGCTCGACTGCACTACCGGGCCACGGAACATCTAGTAGCTAGATAAAGTTTTGATAACGTCTTCATGTAGTTTTGATAAAGTTTTACATAAAGAATGGATGCATTAAGAAATCCATGTTCAGTACTGTTGAGGCAAAAGAGTTTTGATAAACTAAGAAATATTCTTGCCATTTTGAAATATGAGCCAGTGTAATTAAAAGGTTATATATAGGGCAGAAAGTCCCCCCCCCCTCTGCATTCCCCCGCTCACTTGTGATGTCTACAAGCTGCTTTAGATAAGAATGATTGATGGTTGTTTTCTAAATCAAAGCCACAAGGCCACAACACCCCTGGGTGCACTGAAACAGTCATCTTGTACAAAAGCATAGGAAACGGTCATCGTGTACAAAAGCATAGGTGAAGAGCTGAGTGCAGACTCTGTACTGAGGTGCTCATGGTAAACTATGGGGCCTATCAAAATGAACTTCTGCAGTGTTTTTGGTGAAGGTGTGATGGGGGTGACCCAAAAGACGGATTTTTTTGAACATTCATTGCGCGAATTATTAATATTTTAGCAAAAACCTGCACAACAAAATAGTGAGCTACTCTTACTGCAGGGTGTGCACAGGTATTATAAAATAATATTCGGAAGTGTAAAGGCTATGACACACTGCTGAGGGCTCTAGCGCATAGCAACGCAGTTCCGTGTGGAAAGCATAAGCGTAGTGTTAAAGCATAGGCGAAGCAGCGCGTGCACTGAATGGATGGTGAAGGTCACCGCTCATTCACGTGCGCGAGGCTACTCCAGAAGCTATATAAAGCGCATCGCTCCATGAGAGTGCGGTCCTCCTCTGTTAGGAAAAGGTGCGTATAAACTGATAGGCAGGTATATCGAAGGAGGTCCTGTATACGGGGTAACCTGTTTTCGGGACATCAACTTTTTTAGGTCACTGTGCGCGATGTAAACAACCCCTAGATGCGAAGTTACATTGTCAACATACCTGACATCGGATCTCCCATCCTCCACCAAAAAAATGTGGAAAGTTAAAGCTTTACCGGTTAGTTGTACTTGTAAATATAAAAATTTGGTGCCTTAGGCCTTTTTCCAAGGTACAAAAATATGTTAAGTTGTCAGGTCCATAAATATTTAGTGCGACATCCTAACAAGTTTCAATAAACACTTTTTCAATTCACAAGTCATGATGACCAATCACACGACTCAACTTTTTGCTGAGCATTCTGGGAAAAAAACTATGGAGGCCTCGAGAAGACATGTACCTTATATCATTTTCTTACTGCTAGCAGCACCGCCGCATTTGGGGAGATGGAGTTACCGTAGAGAAAAGGCATAATGTTTAAGTGAATATTATTTTGTGTCCGTGAGATTTCACTCAAATAGTCCAATAAAGATTACGAAACTTTAATAAAGTTAATTGAATGTTGTTTTTTGCTTGATTTTGACGAGACAAAATTTTAAATAATTGTTCTCCTCTTGTAGAAAAAAATTATTATTTATTTTATTTTATGGTTTTTACTTTATATTGATGTTTATTTTTTATAATTGTTTTGTAATTTTTATTTTTATTTTCATGAAGTATTACAATAACTCAATAAATAGTTTGAATGAACTGGAATAATATACAAAATGTGACATGAAATAATCTACAGGATGTTATCCCCTGCAGAAGAGTCCTAGGCCCTATAGGATTCCTAGAGAACTCTATATCTAATGATTTAAATAGGATTCCCATAGTAATTCTTGTAGGTTTGTCATCACTTCCTCGATTCCTATTTAAGATTTCTTTAGGATTCCTTTTGTAAGGAATGAAATAAAATAAGCATCAGAATTGTATATATATTTAATTATTTATCACTTTTGTTTCTATATTTATTAAGTAAAAAACATAAAAAGAAACAAAAATAAACAGGCATCCTGAGATTTTAAAGCAAAAAAACATCTATGACAATTTTATTATTATTTTTTTAGTTTGCAATTTATAGTATAACATCATATGATCACTTTTAAAAAGTATAACATCAATTTATTTTGAAGAAAAAAAAACCCAACTGCCGACCATAAAACCAACTAAAGTCGCACAAAGCACCCAGAGTCACTTAAGACATTTTGTTTTTCGTAGGGCTTAACAGGGACACCGTACACCGAAAACTGGACCAAGTCAAACTCTGGGGGCGCCGCTGTATGCGTCAAAAAAGTGGGCGCACCACTCTAAATAATCTCACAAATCTTTTCAATTTTTGGCAGGTCAATTTTTGCTAACTACCCCAGAAGAAAAAAACAAATTTTTAGTTTTTTCCAACTTGCTGCCAGTTTTCGTGAAGCACTTCTCCACTTCCCGGGTCAAATAGGGCCAACTTTAATGCCTAAATTTATCAAGTTTCCTCAAAAGTTGAAGCACAGAACCCCAAGGTTGTGATAGATCCTTATATTTACACAATCTATTAATTGCATGACCCTCAAAACATTATAATTAAAAATAAGTTGTGGGTTTACAAATTATGATAAGTAGCTTGGTGCATGAATTCTGGCTTTTTAGTGTGGTGCACCCTACAATGATTCTTTATGGTTAAAAAATTATGCTTAAATCGTTGAGAATAAGTCACTGTCTTGATATCTGGAGGAAAAAAATTGAAATGTTATTGCGTTCGTCTACAACAAGGTCAAACATGTTGGAACATTTACATGTACTCTCAGCAATGCGAGAAGAAAAACCTGCACGACACACTGTGTACATTCTAAGGACAAGTCAGAAGTTATATCCAAGTCCTCACTCAAAAAGTTATTAACATGTCTCTTTTTTATAACAGGATCATAAAAACCTTACAAGTTATTTAATTAATCATTAAGAAGGGGTTAATTGGCATGAACAAGCTGTAAGAATGTAAGGGGGCTGGCCGGGGGGGGGGCACATTTTGCTTTCCCTTAAATTTTTCTAACCATGCATTCATATTAGTCTAAAATGGGGAGCTTTATACAATCTAGAAAACACAGAGGTCACTTTTTGTACATTTTAACTGCCCTTTCAAATTTTATTCTACCTCTGGGAAGGGGTTAAAGGGGGAAGGGGTGGGCGGGGCATGTTGAAAAAGGCCAAACCATTATGATTGTTTCTGGTTGATGGGGACAAGTGAACTCTATCATAAAAACAGATGGCTTTTATCTTAGACAATTCCCCTGGGATGGGGGCCTTTTCACAAGTCTTACTGTCCAATATGGAGCATTGGCAATGGTTTTATCTTGATGAATTTTTGTGCATCGGGAGAACTCTAAAAGCATTTTTGCTTTAGACCACAACTCATGTGAGATCACTGATGATGGATGCCATTCAATGTTTGTAACAAATCCAATGCCATAAAAATGGGTAGAGTTAGACGCGGCATTTTCAATATGCAAAAAACTTGGTTCAAGCCGAAATTTTTTTTTTTTAATTCACTACAAGACAAAGGCAGTGAAACTCAAAGTATACCCACACCACCGTATGTCAGGCCAACCCATCAGCAGTTGAGTTTAGCCGCCCCGGAGCGAGGAGATTTCTGCCACATTGCAGCACAGATGGAACAAGACAACCGCAGAAATGTGATGCTCCTTCGCCCAAAAGTTGTAGAAATGGCTCCAATTGACAAGATTCAGCTCAAGGGAGTGATCCCAATAGCCAACAAATGTGGCCAGCCACTGCCCAAGAGAGGAACTGATCACCAAGGAGGAGGTTATCGTTTTGTAGACATCAACTCAGCTCTAGAGCTGGGTGCACAAGCTGTACTTGACCATCAACAAACACATCCTAAGTGTGATGGTCAACCTAAACTAATGGCTGAGGCAGAAGAGCGTAGAGGTTTAGCCGTCTCAGAGGTAATGTCCTGCAAAAAGTGTATTTTTAAAACACAAAAGACAAAACTTTACAGTGAGATAGCTAACGAGGGTAGAAAGCGGGGATGACGCACTGCAACCCCAAACATGTCTTTCCAAGTTTGCCTGCAGAACACTGGCATTGCAACCGCAGGTGCGAGGAGGCTCTTGACATCAATGGACACAGCTGTACCATCCACTAGTGGGCTGCCAAAAAAATTGGACAAATGTGGTGAAATGATCAAAAATGAAAATATCAGAGACTTGGCAGACAAGAGGAAACTAGTGAAAGATATCCGTGAGCTCCAAGGCTTTGAACGAGAAAGTCCAATTGCAGTTGAAATGGACAGGCAGTATAATAATCCCCTGTGCAACTGTTGGAAAAAAACCACATTTGTTCCCGCAACACAGACGAGAGACACCGTGTGCGAGAACGCAACTACTTCAAAGTTTGTTATAATGCACCATCAAGAGAACAAGCTTTGTAAAAGTGGTGAAATGTCAACATCATCATTTGGTCAACAATGCACATCCGCTAAGCACGGCGACAAGTACACAGCTACTCGTCCAGCGCATTTCAATATGGGAGACGAGAGAGAAGGGGGGTGTTCAATGTGCGACTAAACTTTTGGAGCGCACGGAACCAGTGCTTGTGGATAGAATAACAACAGACGCAGATGGCTGTCTAGCAAAAGGAATTAATTCTGTCATGAGAAGAAGAACGGGAAAGGAATTGGAAAGTCTGCTGGACCCATCCCACTTGAACCGCTCGCTTTGTGCAGCAGTCAGCCGAGCAAACTTAAGCAGTGACATGTTTCCTGGGAACAGTGCAAGAGACCAAAACAGAGTACAGGACCGATTTGCTGATGAGTTACAGATCAAAGGCTGAGGCACACCATATTTCCATTAAATGCGGAAATGACACAGCAAGCATGAAAAGACAGGCTGCAAAAGCGATTGATGCAATTTGGAAGTACTACATGGGAGACCTGAGAAATGCAAACAAAATTCTCATGTTTGCAATGGTAAATACAAGTACCCAAACCTCTCTCGCTATGTCCGCGGCAGATTTATTTTAACATCTAAAGATGAGGAAATCTTAAAAACAATTTTGGAAAAACGCATAGGATACGAACCGATAGAGAGAACCAAGTACAGAACAAGTTCCCAGAAGTCTGAATCCATAAATCATGCCTACGCCATGACAAATCCAAAAGGAACACTAACCTTTTTAAGGAACGGAGCTTCAAGAGATCACAGCGCCATCCATCTTGTTAACAACCAACATGCAGACTCTATTATCAAAAAGTCTGGCTGAAAAAGCGATTGATGCAATTCCGAAGTGCTACATGGGACACCATGAGAAATGCAAACAAAATTCTCATGTTTGCAACGGTAAATACAAGTACCCAAACCTCTCTCGCTATGTCCGCGGCAGATTTATTTTAATATCTAAAAATGAGGAAATCTTAAAAACAATTTTGGAAAAACGCATAGGAGACGAAGCGATAGAGAGAACAAAGTACAGAACAAGTTCCCAGAGGTCTGAATCCATAAATCGTGCCTACGCCATGACAAATCCAAAAGGAACACTAACCTTTTTAAGGAACAGAGCTTCAAGAGATCACAGTGCCATCCATCTTGTGAACAACCAACATGCAGACTCTATTATCAAAAAGTGTGAGGCAACTCGCTGCCCCATTACCGCTGGATCACCCGCTGCAAAAGCCCTTGATGCAATGGACAAAAAACAACAATATCACAAAAAACATGTTATGGGAAAGATCTACAAAAAGCAATAAGCACAGTGTCGAGCTGAACGATATCACACTTACTATGCTAAAAAAAAATTGTATCAACCTGGCCAAGTAAATCCAAAGTCACAGGACACTAACTCATCGTATAACTATGAGGGGCTAAAGATTCACAAGGAGCATGATTACAGCAGAATGTTCTCAAAATGGAAAAACCGTTAGAGTGTAACTGAAATTGAATCACTTTACTTTTCCAGAAACTTGACATTCATAATGCAATATTTACCACCTCCCCCACTCTTCTTGTTCAGTTTACCAACCATGTATGATGATGTTTATATGTTGATGGGTTTTTTCTCCTTTTTCATTCTAATTGAGGAAGCAACCAGCCACTGTTGACCCATGATTTTCTTGAAAGTGACTTACCATCACAGTCTCATCACTCATAATAGTCATACAAGATAGTCGTACCGTCGTAGTTTGTAGTCCGTCTTACACACTGTACTGTAGTGTACTGTGTAAGGGTGAAGTGTGTAGGAAGCCTAAAAAAAAAGCAATCCACTCTTTGAAAATGTTGAATTATTCTGTTATTGTTAACAAATGTAATGTGACAATGTTATTGCTATCTAATAATCACTGTTTGCAGTAACAATAAAAAAACACGACTAACTGACGAAAGATGTATCAAACAACTCGTTTCTGTCCTCGATTCAAGCCTGCAATAATTGTAAACAAACGTTGTTTAAATCCCAACCAAAATGGATGCAAGGGCGCCACCATGTTGTATATATAGGGTGCACCACTCTAAATAATCTCCCATAGAAACCAATGCTAAATGATAATTATTCCCAAACACTCAAAAAATCGTATAAGTCTCTCAGCCTCTTGAAAACCAATCAGACATATTTACGGACAAACTAAACTTCAGAATTCTTTTCAATTTTTGGCAGGTCAACTGTTTGGAAGGTCAACCGTTTGGAAGTGTGACGTGAGACGGAGTTCACGCCTATTTTGTCTCACTTAATTTTTGTGTTTTTCTCCCTAAACATGGAGAAAGCTTACCTTTGAGATGTAAAATTTAGATCATGTAAAAACGAGTGGTATAGATCCGTATAATTCTCATATATTACTTTAGTTCTGTGCGACAAGATGATCGTTGTGTGGGCGCCGCCATTGTACAACTCAGTTCATTAATATTCATTAGGTCTAGGACATGTGATTTCATCATACCAAAAAAGGGAGACGCTCTTAGGACTTTCTTTCGTTAAATTAAGCTCGTAAAAGTGCAGAAAGACCTGGTTTTATTTCATAAATAAGTCCACAATCATTAATTGTCTTAGATTTGATATATAAAACTTTGTAACTTTCCTTTTATTAAGGTTTTCTTGCAAATGTTGTCTGCTTTTTCTTAGCGTGCGAATCCTGGTTTGCGTGGCTGCCTTCAGCCAATCAAAAAGCGGTTAGAAATTCGCGGCCTATATAAAGGGAAAGTTTTACAATGTATGTTCAGTTGCTGTAATAGAAGCTGTTCCTAAATTATCAGGTTAGTGTTGTTTTGTTTATAACTTGAAATGAAGTGCACCCAGATGATTGCTCTTTCTTGATTTAGTGATGATGAATGTTTTGAAGATTGCTGGAAATTATAGTGTCATATTATTTTACATCTCAACACTCATTATAGGAGATTTTGGCTATTATCTTTGGAACATTAATGTGTGCTGTATTTTACGTGAATATGGCTCATTAAAATCTTTATATAAATATTAACGATGTGCTGGATTATCGGATATTTTGGCCATTCTTTACTGACAATTTCAGGAGAATATTTCGGTTTATTGTGAATTATGCTAATTATTAGTCAGTTGCTGTAATAGAGCTGTTCCTAAATTATCAGGTATGGGGACAGCGGCAGCAACTCACTCACTCACTCTTAAGTACGGACTCCGCATTTGGAGTTACTCAACAACCGACTCCGCATTGCGAGTCATAATATCAACTCTGCATTGGGAGCATTAATTTATATACAATGTATCAACTCCACATTGAGTCATTAAACTACTATGGGGTTGGCGGAGTCGCATACCAGCCGGGGGCTGAAGATATAGCTTTGGTTAGTACTCGTCATAATGACTCCGCATCAGTATTATTAACTACTATGGGGTCGGCGGAGTCACAGTATAAATCCAGCCGGGGGCTGAAGGTATAGCTTGGCTAATACTCGTCACTCCGTATTTTGAGTAACTACACTACTATGGGGTCAGCGGAATCACAGTATAATTGCAGCCGGGGGCTGATACTCGTCATAACTTGCTCCGCATCAGTATTACTATAACTACTCGTTTAACGACTCAGGGAGTCAAGGTTTAATTCCAGTCTGGGACTGAAGGTATAGCTTGGAGCTACTACTAGTTTAACGGCTCTGGGAGTCAAAGTTTAATTCCAGTCTGGGACTGAAGGTGGAGCTTGGTGTGGCGTGAGCCGGGGTCTCAGCGCAATCTTTCAGTTTAAGTCAGCCGTACTCCTAGATAAATTACTGAGTTTTTCTTCCTTTGCTATGTATAAATTATAAATACCTGTGTAAATGTTCCAATCTCATATTTTTACTCAGCTATATCCAAATTCCTTTGACATCGTGTATTAATGTTTTAACTAAATCACCAAAGTTATTTTTCACAGCGAGCTTAAACAACGTCCAACTCCGTTTTGTTTGACGACGTCACTAGTTTATATCACGAGAACAAGTTAATTTATTTCCACAATAATTATTCAAACACATCGTTTTGGAAGTTTTATTCTGTGTAAATTCATTAATTAATTATAGAAGTACAAAGGCAAGGATAAATAGTTAATTACAACAATATTTAGGATTTCCGACCGCATATTATTAGGTTTAGCCGCCATCTTGGTTGCTATAAACAAATCAAGCTTAGACCAATCACTTTAGCGTTTGAAATCAGCGCGGCAGTATAAAAGCCTGAACGCGAAGTATTTTTGGTCAGTTTGCTGCAATTAAGCACCAAAATTCTCATAGGTAAGTTTCTTATTAATTACAGTCTTATAATACCGATTGGTCGAAGTGCATTTGATTATAGTTTACCAACACTTAATTCAATCTGTCTATTATTTGCAATTTATTTCATCTCACTCAACTCGAACCTAAACTTACGTGAATTTCTGTGCATTATTGGATTGTTCATTTTAAGATGCCTTCTCAAATAATTGACAAACTTAACGTTTTAGTACATGAATTTATAAGATGAACTCTATTGATACTTGTGATTAATTGCTGATTATTTGGGGAATAATAAAAGTGCATTAAATATGTCAGTTTGCTGCAATTAAGCACCAAAATTCTCATAGTTTGTTTAAGGACCGGTGCGGCGGCAACTCACCCACTATGAACCCACTCAAAATACTCCGGTGACTCGGGTGGAGTCATTTCAGTTAGTTGAACCTGCGGGGTATTTCTAAGAGCAGTTAGGACCTGGCAGAGTACCAGTACGGAACTGAGAGGGGCATAGTTATAGCAATACGGCAACTCCTATCTACCGACTCAAAACACCGTCCGGTGACTCCGGTGGCGTCATTTCAACACTAGTTGAACCTGCGGGGTAAATTACGGAGCAGTTTGGACCTGGAAGAGTACCAGTACGGAACTGAGGTAGACTGAGCAGCGATTTGGGTATTGCCGGAGTTTGAGTTAATTCAGCGTTGCTGACCGAAGACGCAGTACGGGGTATTGCAGGAGTTTAATAGTTATTCAGCATTGCTGACCGAAGAAGCAGTACAGGGTATTGCAGGAGTTTAATGGTTATTCAGCGTTGCTGACCAAAGACGCAGTACAGGGTATTGCAGGAGTAAATTCAGCGTTGCTGACCGATTGCCGGAGTAATTAATGACGCAGTTTTATTATTGATCTATTAAGATTTGGGGATGAATTAATAAGCAGTGCTATAGGTGTTAATGAGCAAAGTCAAGTCGGAGAATAAAGAAAGTTGAGACATGTTAACAGTTTTCCAGATGAGAGTTTATTCAATTTCCCTCTACCGTCCTGATGTTAATGATAGCGTATAACTACCTGGTTGTATATCTCAACTAACGAATCTAGGGATTCACACAAAAATTTATTGTTGTGTCTTAGCTCACCACAGCTCCATAGAGCGCCCTCTATCATCACAATCTATAGAGGCGAAGCGGCCGCGCACGCGACATTGGAGCTACTACGTGTTTAACGACTCCGGGAGTCAAGGTTTAATTCCAGTCTGGGACTGAAGGTATAGCTTGGAGCTACTACTAGTTTAACGGCTCTGGGAGTCAAAGTTTAATTCCAGTCTGGGACTGAAGGTGGAGCTTGGAGCTACTATGCGTTTAACGACTCAGGGAGTCGAGGTTTATTCCAGCCTGGGGCTGAAGGTATATAGTTATTATAGGAGCTATATTACTTGTCATTACTCCGCATCTTGAGTCAGACTAGATGGTTCGGCGGAGTAAACACAGTTAATGGATAGGGGATTGGCACTAGCCGTCTATAACCAGTCCAAGAACAAAAGGAGAGGCGAGGAGCTCATAATATTATGGGCGGAGTAAAACGTCCTACACTCAGTATGTGCCAGTGGTTTTTATATTATGATGTAAATAGAGAGACGTCTCACAGCAGTTTTCAGAGTTAATAATTGTGATGGTTTATAAGTGTAAATAAATAATTGTTGAAACTGTTAGACATGTGTAAAATCAAGTTTTTGAGTCCATTTCTTCACTTAATAAGCTGCCTGGTTATATATTTTAGCCCAACGGACTTGGGAAAATAAAATTTATTTGTATCACTGTAATAATTGGTAGGATATATTGTACAGTGAGACAGCGCCCCCACCGACCGCTGCGTCACAGAAGTTTTGCTAACTAACCCTGAAGAAAAAAACAGAAAAATTCTTTTCAGTTTTTTCCAAAACCGACTTGCTGCCAGTTTTCATGAAACACTTCTCCACTTCCCCGGTCAAATAGGGCCAACTTTAATGCCTAAATTTATCAAGTCTCCTCAAAAGTTGAAGCGCAGAACCCCCAGGTTGTGATATATTCTTATATTTACACAATCTATTAATTGCATGACCCCCAAAACGTTATAATTAAAAATAAGTTGTGGGTTTACAAATTATGATAAGTAGCTTGGCGCATGAATTCTGGCTTATTTAGTGTGGTGTACCCTGGTGAGAAAATTCCAACGTTCATCTAGTTTTAAAAGCTGTTTGCATACTTTCAGTAAACCAAAGAAGGTAATTAGGACATCAGTTGATACATTGCATTCGGGGTTTTTTTCAATTCAAAGAAGAAGCTATGGTACCCCGAAAACCGGCGACTGTAGGATATGAGTTAAAACAAATAAAACCTTTCACCAACTCGATCTCCTCGCTCACTAACAATTTATATAAGGTAAAAATACGCTTTGGCAATGCATGGCAGCAAATCACATACATGTACATGTACATGTGTATGCAGACAACAACCGGTTCCACACTAGCTGTGTGTGTAGGCATTATTACAATGTAATACATACATAGCAACCACCGCCATTCAATTCCGTGTACAACTCGTATGTACACATACACTGCCGTCAATCTCAAACGCGCACGCGCGAAAAAAATGTCATATCACGTGGTAATCAACTGCTCATGCATATGTATTTTTTGTTCTAAGAAAACAAAGCGATGACTCATCGATAAGGAGGCGGTTTTAAGAGGGCGAAGGAGGAGCCATAGTCATTTTAATGAATATGCATTAGCAAAGCCTTGTTCGATGTTTACGTTCGTCTTTTAATTTTTGTAAACATAATTATTGTAACGGGCCTGGAAACCGTCTGTAGACTCAGCAAGAACGTACACTCAAGAGTTCAAGTTACTCGTCTAATCATGATAACACTTTTATTCGGTATCGGATGTCTTCACTTATTTCTGTATAATACATGTGCGTAACGTACGTAAGTTAAAAGCCTATGTGGATGACGAGGAGTCGAAGCGTCAATGTGCATCTCCAATCGAACACTCCTTGGTTGTAAGACGCGCTCTAGTCCTAGTACCGTCTAGCCGCTTCTCACCGGGTTAAAATAAGTCACGATCTGAACCCCGAGCTCACATTTGGCTCGTCTTTTATAACTTTTAGGGTGCGCAAACAACGCAAGGAGCTAGCGTCTCACAACAAAATGCCTCTTGCTAGGGGCCGCTAGAGGGCGCTGCGCGCGCCGCGCACAAACAAAACCAATGGGAAAATGTGACCACTGAATCCGTTGTAGTGAAAGCAGCCGTGCGACATGGCAGAATGATATTGGATTTTTCTGACATGTAGTGGTCCCATTCATAAATTCAGCCGGAACTATTTTCAAGATGGAGTTTGAACCGAAATATTGAAAGTTTCACAAGCCTAAAAAACGATAGATTTGATCTCACAAAAGCAACCGTAAGTATGTGTTATGTACTGTTTACTCACTATAATGAAATTTAAGGTAGGAATTGTTGACCAAGATCTTCCACATTTAGGTTTTAGGAGAAAACGAATATGTTAACAGTACAATAAAGATTAAATCAAATCTTTTCGTCGTCTCACACTTTCCCGCCAGGTCGGCAAACTTGCTCATGCGTAGCGGGAATAGGCTTTTTTTTCATCATGGTGATTGACCCGCCGTCGTGTACACTGGTCTACGGCGGCCTATGCGCATACAGTCATGACTCATGCAGCCGTCGAGGACACTGGTCCCCGGCGGCCTAATATTTACATGCATTGAGTAATGACTCATAACAGTTCAGAAAAAGAATTTAAAACAAATAAATCACACAATCCTGTAATTAAAACAGTGTTATAATTTGTAAATAAATTCAGCAATTAATTGTTAATTACTTAGTGTTGCTCACACTGTTTGAAAAACATGTTATTGTTACTTTTTGCTGCAAATCATGGAGGAAGTTGGAACATTTTTTTAAATTTTTTTTTAGTTAAAATATTTAATACTATATATTAGGCACTGCTTTTCAAACAAGCCAAAATAAATATAAGTGTTATTTTGTCAACATATTTTGAACGTATTGAAACATTTTGATTCTATAAATAATAGAGTCAAAATGTTTCAATATGTTCTTATACGCTTTGGCTTGTTTTCGAGACAAGCATAAACAACAATTTAATATCTAACAGTAACACTAACAATAACACCTACATGTAAAATTTGAGGAAGAAACATTTGTCACAAATTGTCTTATGCTAGATATTCTTAAACAACTTGAAAAGGAAAATGTAACAGGGAAGTCTGCCTTAGTAACACAAGTACTTAATTCCTTGAGCATCATATACTGTGTGGACTTGTCATGGTTAACCTCACCACAACTCTTGATGAAACTGCACGCGTTGAAGCGAAAGAGGGCTAATCTTATCCGAAGCAAATCAAGACCTGCAGGGAAGATTTTGTATGAAACGTTTATGGAAGAACAATTTCAACTGCCAGCACAAAGAAAAAGGAAACTGATGAAACCTGTTGAGGATGAGCCTTTAGAGCCTAAGAAAATTGCAAAGTTTGAGAACAATGACAAGGAAGTAGCTAAACTTACAATGATGAAGCTGTCAGCTGATTTCCAGAAAGTTGAAGGAGACAACAAAGAACTCAGAAAAGAATTGGAGAAAACGAAATGCCAGCTGATCAGACAGACGACTAAACTTGAAGGTTTATATGCCCAAGTTGGAAAATTGGGTAAACCAAAACGAATCATCCAAACACTAAAGAGAAGGAAAAATGCAGCACAGATGTGGAAAGATAAGTACAAAAGGTTGAAGAAAACAATTCGAGATGACAACTTCAGCAGAAAACTTGCCCAGAAAAAGAATAGAATCAAGTCTCTGCTGGTAAAGAACAGGCGCCTCCAGAGGAAAAAAGTGAAAACACCAGTCAACGTGCCAAGGAAATCCTGCTCGGTCCCAGATGCAAAATCAACAAAATACATCCAGTTTTTGGAGAATGAAATTTTGCAAAGAGATGAGGAGCAACAGAGCAACGTACTGGAAACTAAGTCTGGAAACACCTTCATAAAGGAAATTCGACAAGCATCGTATCTCTTACAAGACTTAGGAATAGCTGAAAAAAATACAAGTGAAGCAATTAGAGCTGTAATTGAAACAACTACTGGAATGCAAATTGATGAACTGCCTTCTGCATCGACTCAAAATCGATTTGCCAGCGAAATGAGAGCACTATCTCAACAGCAAATAAAGGAAAAGCTCAAAGGATGTCAGAACTTAACTCTTAAATATGATGGCACAACAAAATCACTTGGACACCTGACAGAGGTAGAAGTCGCCTCAAAAGATGACACGTTTCTCCTGGGGGTCAGACAGCAGTTGGGTGGCAAGGCTGACGACTACGTCGAGACTATCCGTGATGTCTGTGGTGATGAAATCCTATCTAGAGTCGCAAACACCATGACGGATAGATGTACAACCAATGATTGTATTGACAATAAACTCAGAGAAAATATTGGAGAACTTAATTCTTTTCGATGCAGCATGCACCCTCTCGACACATTTTATCATGCTTGTGAAGGTGCCTTACGTAAAGAGGAATTTCAACCAAAAGATGCTCAACCATGTCAACAAATGCCTTTCAGAAAGGGACAAGAAAGTCCAACCCATGCCCTCCTGCGGGCCATTGACAAGCTGTTTCATGATCTTGGATGTGGCTGCGGAAAAGATCTGCGGACCTTCATTCATTCCAAAGGCTTTCATAATTCAAATGAAGTTCTCCATAAATCAGAAATCTACTTTCGGTTTGTTGGTAACCGATTCAACATTTTTTTCCTCGATGCCATGCTTGCTTTTTCATATTCAAAGCTCATTCTAGAATTCCTGACCAAGGTTCGTAAACCCACAAACAGCCTCCAGACTGCAGTTCTCAATGCTCTTCAAGATGGCAGCAGCAACACAAGCATGCATTCACTAGGAATTGTTGCCAAATATATTACAGGACCTTGGATGAGGCTATTAAGTTCACCACACAAGATACTGGAAATGAATGATCTGTACCAGGAGGCAATCACAACTCTTCAAAAGTGGAAAGCTGACCCCTCAACGATGTTAGCGACAAGATGTTCTATCTTTGCCAGTGTACCCTTGAAGGAGGACAGCTACCTTGAAGAGTTACTTTCATTTTCATCTGACCAAGAGAAGGGAGAAGTGCAAGCTCTGTTGGTAAAGCTCTTGATCGAAATAGAAATTGTCATTCTCCGACAATTGAAGACACAACTGCCTGGTGGATGTTTCTGGAACCCAAACGAAAAGTTGCAAATCCAAGCCCAATCTGCAGACGCACACAACATCTCCGGAGAAAGAAAATTTGCTGTGGTCGACTCCTACTTGCATCGTGCACCCAGTGCTTCAATGGGACAAATAGAGTCTAAGACGATGTTTAAATGCAACAAGACGGGTCAATGGCTTCGAAAACTGAACTCTAAGTCCAAACAGAAGTACATTATGGAGGCGATAACTCTTGGCCGCAAGATAGCAAAAGAAAACCGTGCTAGGGATGTAACAAGACGAATTAGGTTAAGGGAGAGAATGGAACAGATGAAGAAAGAGTTGACCGAACGAGAAGAAAAGGCAAGAATAAAACAAGAACATCTAATAGAAGACGTAATGGAGTCAGGTGGAGTGTGGACAACGGCAGCAGATGTGAAACAGAAGAGCACAGGCATGTCCAAAGGAAAACAGTTAAGATCGCTAAAAGCTCAGATAAATCTCCGAACCAAAGCCCTTGGAGCTAAGAAGACTATAGTGTTTACTAAGAGTACACTCGATGAGCTTAAAGCAGGACTAATCGCACTCCTCCAGGAACCTGTGAGAGAAGATAGAACAGAAATATAGTTATTTGATTAACCCAGATTCCCTAATTGGTAAAACAATAACTCAAAAGTGGCAAGATCATGAGGGTAAGGAGACTTGGTGGACGGGGACAATCGCTTCAAAGGAGAATGGGGAGTTCAGAGTGGAGTACACAAACGATGAAAAGAAATACTTCATGACTCCAGAAGAGATACTTTCAGACTTGGTGGTGGGAGAACTGAATGTGGTGAACTAACATTGTATGCATAATTGTAGCCTCTATGGTAAGTAGTGTGCTCAATAATTTTAGTTCATCAAATTTTAAAGTTTTTGCATTGAGCTTAACTTTGCACCTGCACTGCAAAAATATAGCCTATGGTAAGTATTGTGCTCATTAATTACATTATGCTATTTTTGCATTTAGCATTTATCAAAGACTTGCATTAATTGAAAATAATATCACTTGAGCACATGATTTCAATTTACCAATGCATATAGCACATTGAAACTGCTTCATACTTACTTTTCATACATCATTCGCTAAAACTGGGTCACAAATGTTGACATTTGACCTTTGACCTTGTATATTTGACCCTGTAATTTTGACCTTGACCTTTGACCATAATGAACTTGAGCTTGATGGTTGTAACCTTTGACACATACATGTAGCACATTACTTTTCTGTCATTTAACATGCCCCATTAGATGTAAAAATAGTACAGTGCATACCATTGCTATTGTCACTATATGTACACAAAAGGTTACACAATTTGTGTATTATAAAGTTAACATATCACCGCGACCTTTGACCTGTCGTAAAATTTGTTTCAAATGTCGTACCCACTCAAGTGAGGGCTCATTTTAATGCTCTCTGGCAGATCTATCCAATGAGAGTATTTGGAGCCCAATCTGAGACTGTTCAATTTTTTCATGAAACTGCCTACTGTGGCGGGCACAGACCGTTATCCAGTCTATGATTATTAACTCGGACCCTTTCCCTTGCTAGCTCAAGTTAAAGTCACTAAGCGGACTTAAGGCTGAGTGACGAGATTCGTTTGGGAGGAAGTATACCGCCCGATTATAAAAGATTGTACACCTCTCTGTCAGAGTACACACAGTTCCCTAAAATAATCACACAAATAGGACACAGTTTAACAATGACCTTGACCTCAAAAGTAATTTATTGACATTCACCTTCAACTCCAGAAGTTGGGCAAAATAACCTAGCCTGTAAGCACTTAGAATGTGAGACCCCAAATTATCTACAAGTCATGTAAACAACTACCTAGCAATACTCCATACCAGTGAAAGGCAACACATACACAGAGCACCACGCCGCGGTTGCACGCCTAGCCCAGCGCAACACCAGCTGCCTTGGGCCTTGAGCACACAGCTCGGTCCCGGCAACAACACACGACCCGCTCCGCTACACAGCCCTCCCAGAATCCAGTAGTTGTCTGCCTCGCACACAGCGACGGCAACCATTGGGTCGTTGCACTTAACCCAGTTCAACTACACCGCAGTACAGCTAGCTCCGGCTGATCGTCTTGTGTATTTATCACGACGATCGCCTGCAGCACAGCCTTAAATAACGCTGCCTAAAATGCACAAATACCGCCAAAATTCACACAGAAAATAACACACTCACGTCTCTGTTCTAATCTTCTTCCCCACAGGCTCCTTTTACCCTCAATATTACTCCCAATTTACACAAAGTAATGAATAACTCTCATATACTCACTATACTTGCTGCACTCAAATTTCTGGAACAAGTCCCTCCCTGCAACCCAAACAGCAGCTTTTTATCACGCTTTCCTGAAAGCCATGTGCACGCCCAACAGCGCACAATATCTTACATAAACTCAACTAACTTCTTAAAAGTTACGGGCAACTAGCCCAACTGAACTACAACTACCACACCAATCAGAGTTCACCTGACTTCTCGTGGCGGGAACTTGCATCTTGCACCAACCCTATTGGTGCAAGCTGAACACATGACTGATGACGTCGTTCACATATCACGTGCGACGTCACATGACG
The DNA here is from genome assembly GCA_021014325.1 of Plazaster borealis. Lineage (NCBI taxonomy): Eukaryota > Metazoa > Echinodermata > Asteroidea > Forcipulatida > Labidiasteridae > Plazaster > Plazaster borealis. Next base: position 7,196,988 of record CM037461.1, read on the forward strand.
AATTCAACTCATGCAATTCCATCACAAAGGCCCGAGCTTGGCCGAGTATGACCCCATACTCTTAGCCATACCTAACACAAAAATGGAATGCATGAAACTTCACAAACTTTTAAAATACAATATAACACATAAGAAAACACCTTTAAGCCAATTACGTATGCACAGAAAGTCCCCCTGAAACTTCACCTAAATTTGCTCATTAAATATGCACAAGTTTAACTCAAAGGAAATTTTCACCAATATTTGCTCGTTACGTATGCGCAAAGTTTCTAACATGACCAGGACTTTACACTTTATACAATAAAAATGGACTTACTTGATTTTACACAGAATACAACATGTGATCTTTGGCTGATTACACTTGCATAGCTTCGTTCTTTATACAAAATCAAACCTTTCGTCTAAAATTACACATTTACACACTGATTCAAAAATTTACCTGGGATTCCTTACACAATGATCAAAATGGACTTTTCGCTTATACATGGCAAAGATCAAGGCACTACGTTACATAAATAAACACTTATGGATATGAAAATAGACATAGAAAAATATATGATGTACTAAAACCTGTAAATGCTGGCAATAAGGGATAAGATACCTTATGAACCATGGCAAGAAACTAATAGTAAGAAACTAATGACAAGGGAACCCGACTGGCTTGCCCTCCTCGTCAACCTGTACTTGATGGAAGTGTTGGGTGCGCGACTCCTCTCTCTTGATTACCCGGCCATCTAGGATGTACTCTGCGGTGATGTGTCGCTTCACTATAGCGAATCTCATCCTCTTTGGCAGTGGGGCAGCCAGGCCTCCCTCTGGGAACAACTGGGTAGGGGGTCGGTCAAGGGTTGGTGCCGTTGAGGAGGCAGACGATGAAGTGGAGGATGAGGCTGCGGCTGCAGCTTCCTCATCTGCTCTAACATAGCCCGTGGTTTCCCACCTGTTCCCGGGCAGGGCCGACGACTTTTGGGATCGGGCGGTTGGACTCATTTGCTCTTCTGTCTGAGCAGGTGGGGCAACTGTGGGGGCCAGGCTGTGTCCTGTAGCTCTGCCATCGGGGTTGGCGACAGAGATAACACAGCTACCTCCTGCAGAGGCATCTCAACATTCTCTGAACGGGGTCCCCAGCTGACTCCACCTCCACTCTGGCCACTGACGGTTCCCCTGTCTGCAGTGCATCGCTGGCTCTTCTGTTAGACTCTGGGTGAGCCTCTCTGAGGTGGCGCATGATGGTCCCAAGTTGACCAGCTTTGTATGAGCAAAACTCACAGGACATGGTTCTCTCTCCATGCTGTGCCTCGATGTGCTGCCACAGGCCCGGCCTGTTGGGGTAGGAGTTCATGCACTGCCTGCATCTGTAACGCCGAGGTTTGGCGACCACCTTGCCAGCTCCTTTCTGCATCCTGACTGGTTTGATAAATATAGAAAGAAACGAGAGCAAGAGAGGGTCATTACTCTACTGCAACCAATCTCACAACAACTCTCCCAAATAAACCACTACGTACAACAACTTCAGGGGGAACTTTCCCCTTCCTTCAAAACTTAATTTTTGTTACAATGCACTGTGACTTTAGCGCAACTACATATGGGAATTTTCATCCTTCCCGCTCAAAACACTAAATATTTACAACGATTGGCCCTAACGATACCTAAGAGGCAACCTGTGTGTTCGCCTCGGGTTATGCCTGGCCAGCGTGTTCACTTTCTACTGGCAGATTACTCTGCATGTCTTCACCCAGTCCTTCGGCATCAGAGGCAGGGACCAACTCATTGTTGCTGGGGACAACCTCCTCTAGGGAGCTCTCCACCTCCAGAACCTCCTCCTGTGAGGGTGTAACCTTCTCGATGAGGGGGCTCTCTGTCACCTCCTCACGAGGGGCAGCCACCTCTCCAGCAAGGGGGCTTTCCGTCACCACCTCACTAGATGGACTGTCCCAAGGTTCAATTGCCTCCCCAACATACGGCTTCAACCTGTCAACATGGACAACTTTGAGTTTGCCTCCCTTCCTCAACTGGATGCGAACAACCACATCAGACAGTTTCTTAACCACGAGCCAAGGTCCTTCCCATCGCAATTGCAGTTTGGGGGACAAGTGCTTTTTCTTGGCCGGGTTGAACAACCACACAAACTGTCCCTCTCTCAGACCATGCTCTGATGCACGCCTGTCATAGTTCTTCTTCTGTCTCTTGGCACTCTTGCCGAGACACTCCTCTGCCCTACCATGTGCTATTTGCATGTTACCCCTCAACCTTTCGGCAAAGTCAGTTTTGGTGTCTTCCTGATTTTCGGGACACCCTGCCACCAAATCTACTGGAAGATAAACCTCCCGGCCAAGCATCATCATGTTTGGCGACTCTCCAGTCGATTCCTGAGGAGTACATCGATACGCAAAGGTGGCATAGGGAAGGAACTCATCCCAGTCCTTCTGCCTCTTCTTTGGATCGATCATGACTGACACCATGTTGATTAGCGTCTTATTAAACCTTTCAACCATGCCATCTGATTTTGGATTATAGGCGGTCGTTCGGGTTTTGTGATTCCAAGGAGCCGCACATCTCACTAAACACCTCAGATTCAAAATTCCGGCCCTGATCAGAATGAAGTTCTTGGGGCACCCCAAACTTACAAACAAATTCGTTCACCAGTTTCAGGGCAACAGTGGAGTCAGGAAGCGGATATGCCTCCATCCACTTGGTGCAATAGTCACCCACCACCATGATCCACAGGTTACCACTGTCTGTCTTAGGCAGTGGCCCGAGCAAGTCTATTGCTACCCGTTCCATAGGAACGCCAACACGATACTGCTGTAAAGGGGCAACCCTTCTCTTTGCAGCAGACTTCCTCCTGGCACAGAGGTCACAAACCCTCAAACATGACCGAACATCCGCAGACATTCCTGGCCAAAAATACCTGTATTTGACCTTGGCGAGTGTCTTATTAACACCTAAGTGTCCACTGAGTTGCCCACCATGCAACTCACTGAGGATACCCTTCCTGAACTTCTGTGGCAAGACCAGGAGCCATCTTATCAACTTCCCATCATCCGACTCCCATCGTTTGTAGAGAAGCCCTCCTTGACTTCTAGTTGATCCCATTGGGACCAATAGGTCTTGGAGGCTACTGAGGAGTGGGACTGCGTCTTCCACTCTGGACGACTACTACCATCCTCTTTGGACTTGAGGACCCAACTCATCGTCCCATCGCCCAGCTGTGCCTCTCGCAAAGCATCCTCGAAATGATAGGTCTGGCCTCCAGACCCCTTACAATCAACTCCTCACCCTTAGGTTTCACCCTGGTTTCTCACCACTTGGCTGCTCATCAATGGTCATCTCTTGTCGGCCGCACTGTTTGCACTGTCTCGCGACAACCCATCAGCGTTGCCATGCTTTCTACCAGGTCTATGCTCCACCGTCAAGTCATACTGTGAGATGACTTCCATCCATCGAGCCAGCTGACCCTCCGGGTTCTTAAAATTAAGGACCCACCGCAATGCAGCATGGTCAGTTCTTACTTTGACCTTCTGACCATACAAATACTGTTTGAAATACTTCAAATACATGACCACAGCCAACAACTCACGTCGAGTCACGCAATAGTTGCGCTCAGGTCTACTGAGCTTGCGACTTGCGTAAGCCAGGACTTTTTCCTCACCATCTTGGACCTGTGAGAGTACCGCCCGATGCCCTCTCCACTGGCATCGGTGTCCAAGACAAAATCACCTTCTGGATTGGGGTATGACAAGATTGGGGCAGACTGCATTCTGTCCTTCAACTCATCAAATGCCCCTTGGCAAGACTCCGTCCATGCAAACTCCTTGATTTCTCAGTCAAGGCATGCAACGGACTGGCAATTTCCGCAAACCTACAAATGAACTTCCGGTAATAAGAGGCGAGGCCCAAAAGACTTCTCACATCTCTTACACACTTCGGAGTAGGCCATTCGGCTACAGCTTTCACCTTTTCCGGGTCTGTTGCTACCCCTCTGAGGACACAATGTGCCCCAGATAAGCCACTGACGTTTGAAGCAAGTGACACTTGCTGGGCTTCAATTTGAGTCCTGCATGTCGCAATCTGTCCAACACAACTCTCAGACGATGTAGAGTTTCCATTACTGTTCGACCAAAAACAATGACATCGTCTAAGTAAACCAACAAGATCTCCCACTGCAACCCAGCCATGACCTTTTCCATGAGCCGTTCAAACGTTGCCGGGCGTTGCATAACCCAAAGGGCATGCATTTCCACTTGTACAAACCATTTCTCACAACAAATGTTGACTTTTGGCTGGCGTCCTCATCAAGAGCAACTTGCCAATACCCTGATGCCAAGTCAAGTGTCGTAAACCACTTAGCCCCATTCAGAGCGTCAAAAGTTTCATCGATACGTGGCACAGGATATGCATCTTTGATGGTGACTGCGTTCAACTTTCTGTAATCCACACAGAAACGCTGAGTCCCATCCTTTTTCCGAACCAAAACAACATTTGCAGCCCACGGACTGTCTGAGGGCTCAATAACACCTCTCTTCTCGAGATCTGCCACCTGTCTCTGGATTTCTTGCTGATTGCAGTAGGGGTGCTTTCTTGGCCTTTCTTTGACTGGCCTGGCACTTCCCGTCTTAATTTGGTGTTCAACAATATTGGTTTTTCCAATGTCATGTTCTCCCCTTGAGAACACATCCTGATAGTCATGCAAGCACTTCTGAACCTCACTGTAGTACTTAGCCTCAAGGTTGGCCCCGCTCATATAAGTCGTGCAAGTGCACAGGAGAGTATTCACTGCACTCGGTGGAGATGCTAATTCTCCATACCCAGAGTCGGCCTCAACTTCGGAGAGGGTTCCCACTGTGGTCCCCTCACGGGCCACCTTCTCTCCCCTACCAGGGTTGAACACCCTCAATGGAATAACTTCCGACTCGCCATCTACCAGGGACCTGGCCAGCACCAAGCCCTTCTTCGCCAACTCACCGCCACCCTCAATAGGTTCAACCATGGCCGGACCTACCAAAGCAGCCTTCCTTCGAGCAATAACGCCCGGGACAACAGCCTCATGGCCCGATGGAATCACTGTAGTTCTTAAAACTACCACACGCCCAATGAAGGATTCACCAGCCTTGCCAGTGCACTTTATTCGCTCACCATTGAGCCTCCATTCCTTCGACTGGAAATCTAGTGTTCCACCAGTGGGCAGTAGAAAGTCCATCCCCAGAATGCCTGGGTATTTCATTTCTGTGAAAATGGCCTTCACCATGTGTGTTGTCCTTCCAACTTGCACTTCCACAGGTGCCCTCCCAGGGTGGGAATACGACTACCATCAACCTGTCTAACAACCACACCATCTGTCTCCAAGACGGGTCTTTGCTCCTTGGGTATTTCGTAATAGATTGAACTACTTATCAATGTGTCGGTGGACCCCGTATCGATTAAAAATCGACACTTGGTAGCCCTTACCGACCCTTCTACAAACATACCCATGCGGGGAGTAACACCAGGTCCGGGCAGAGTAACTTCTCTTTGCCCATCCCCATGCTTAGACCTCTCCTCTATGTCGTCATTGTCATGTTGGCGTTTGGACCCTCTTGAACATCCAGCCTGACTGGGGATCCTGCAGGAGGCTGATTGGCATTTCCGACACCCGAGTCTTCGGGGCTTCTTGCACTCTCGTGCGAAATGCCCCTCCAACCCACAATTATAGCACTTCCGGCCACCAGCTGGACCGATGGGTACTTGTGTACTTGGTCTGTGGACACGTCCCTTTGTTTAACTGACTCACAGGCCTTCTGACCTGACAAGTTTTTACAAAACTCCGCCAAAGATTTCAAGCTCTGAGCCTGCTCACTAAGATGGGCCTCTAATGAACCAAGCCTCATCTCCACACTAGAGTCCAAAGCCCTTGCTAATTTAGCGGGCCTTCGGTCCACCAACCTTTGCAGTTCAACACTCTCAAAATTAGCAGTCTCCAAGGCTGCTTGGATGGCTTCCAAGTTCTTCGGACGGGCTCTATTGATGCCCTCCCGCACCGAATGACTATCCACTGCATCTACAAAGTGATTTCTAGCCAACCGGTCACGTGCATCTTCCTGAATTTCAGGGTACGCCCGTGCCGTCAACTCATAGATCGCCTGACCCAGTTCCTGCAGTGACTCCTTCGGACCTTGCCGCCTATGTCTCAATTCAACTAGGTAGTTCTCACTCTGCCTACCTGACCCGAAACGTCTCTCCAATAGTTTGACAAGTGCACTATAAGTGTACTTTTGTCCTGATTCGCCCAACATTCGGAGGGCGTTCCCCTGCAAGCCTGCAGTCAGATACTTTGCAGCTTGTTCATCAGTCCAACCATTCACCTCACGACACGACTCAAAATGGCGGTAATACTCCTTCCAGAGAACCTTGCCATTATACCGATCAGGGACTATATTCGGGCGACGACATTTTAGTCGCTCCAAAGGTCCTTCTGATCCGTGTCACTTCCAGCCGGGACTTCACTCTTCAGTGGCTGGGGCCTTACTGAAGGGTGGTCCTTCACAGCCGAACTGCTGCTTTGTGTTACTTCCACTGGGTGGGTAGCACAGCTTAGCAGTTCGCTGCTTGATTTCTTCGGGGCCATTTCCCCGTCGTCCAAAAATGGGTTTCGGCTTTTTGAACTCTGTTCAGCGACACTTTGTCCTGACAAGAACAGTGCCCATTCGTCAACTGGAGGGTGTGTTGGGGGCTCCTTGGCGATGGGGGTTAACTCAGTTGGGGAAAATTGCCGCACTTCCACCCCGCAGAGGTGTACTACCCACCATGCCAACCCTTCCCGACATGGGATCCATTTCTGGTTCCTTCACGTCCGCACTCCACCAGCCAACCGGTGGACGAGAGGCATGCCCTGCTGTCTCTTTCGTCACCAATAATTCCACCTCAGAATCCACACTCTGCCTCACACGCCTTCCATCATGAGGCATGTCTTCCTTGGGCATTCCGTTCATGGACGCCTCTAATTTCTTTGCAACAAGTTCTTTTTCAAGTTGCAGGATTTGGTAATCCATGCGGAGCTTCTGTAACTCAGACTCTGTACCCGACGGGTCCATGGTAACCTTTGACCCCACACTCATACTGCTATCTCTCTCTCCGCAGTACCCTGTGTGGATGCCACCCAACGAGTACCACGTCTCTGTTGTTGGATTTCACTCTATACACAACAAATTTCCACTGCCAAAATACACAACAATATGTACCAGAGTCAACCCAACAAAAACTGAAATCACCAGACACACGACGAGTGACCATAAGTTTGCTAGAAACTACACCGTTGCCACACTCAGCCACTGGCCACTAGGTGACTGCGTCACTTCTAGCGCAGCAGTCTGTGTTGCAATTCTTCGTTGTTCCAAACTACACAAAACTCTGGCACTGTTCGTCTGACTAGTCAAAGTGTGAATTCGGATCAGTGTCAAGTTCTGGTCCCTCGCAATTCGTCGTAACCGCCTCAACTCCAAGCGAGTCTTGGCAAACTGACAAACCGCAACTAGAGCAACAATTGCAATAATCACCAACAGCACAACAACAATCCACAATCGCATTGCCAATTATTGAACCTGTGTACTATCTCCTTTCCCCGGGATAGAGGAGGATTAATTTCAACAGAGAGTTTAACTTAATCAATTATAATCATCCCACTTCTGACACCATTTGTGGCGGGCACAGACCGTTATCCAGTCTATGATTATTAACTCGGACCCTTTCCCTTGCTAGCTCAAGTTAAAGTCACTAAGCGGACTTAAGGCTGAGTGACGAGATTCGTTTGGGAGGAAGTATACCGCCCGATTATAAAAGATTGTACACCTCTCTGTCAGAGTACACACAGTTCCCTAAAATAATCACACAAATAGGACACAGTTTAACAATGACCTTGACCTCAAAAGTAATTTATTGACATTCACCTTCAACTCCAGAAGTTGGGCAAAATAACCTAGCCTGTAAGCACTTAGAATGTGAGACCCCAAATTATCTACAAGTCATGTAAACAACTACCTAGCAATACTCCATACCAGTGAAAGGCAACACATACACAGAGCACCACGCCGCGGTTGCACGCCTAGCCCAGCGCAACACCAGCTGCCTTGGGCCTTGAGCACACAGCTCGGTCCCGGCAACAACACACGACCCGCTCCGCTACACAGCCCTCCCAGAATCCAGTAGTTGTCTGCCTCGCACACAGCGACGGCAACCATTGGGTCGTTGCACTTAACCCAGTTCAACTACACCGCAGTACAGCTAGCTCCGGCTGATCGTCTTGTGTATTTATCACGACGATCGCCTGCACGCGCACAGCCTTAAATAATGCTGCCTAAAATGCACAAATACCGCCAAAATTCACACAGAAAATAACACACTCACGTCTCTGTTCTAATCTTCTTCCCCACAGGCTCCTTTTACCCTCAATATTACTCCCAATTTACACAAAGTAATGAATAACTCTCATATACTCACTATACTTGCTGCACTCAAATTTCTGGAACAAGTCCCTCCCTGCAACCCAAACAGCAGCTTTTTATCACGCTTTCCTGAAAGCCATGTGCACGCCCAACAGCGCACAATATCTTACATAAACTCAACTAACTTCTTAAAAGTTACGGGCAACTAGCCCAACTGAACTACAACTACCACACCAATCAGAGTTCACCTGACTTCTCGTGGCGGGAACTTGCATCTTGCACCAACCCTATTGGTGCAAGCTGAACACATGACTGATGACGTCGTTCACATATCACGTGCGACGTCACATGACGAATTCAACTCATGCAATTCCATCACACTACTCTTGCACTACTCTGATTGGTCATTAAACACAAGCGCAAGGATTATTCTAAGTCATAATAATCCTTGGCTAAATACGGCACAGGTGAATTTAACTTGTATAGGTCATTCAACTTTTGGTTGACAAGTATAAAGTAATTCTTCGCTCCAAAAATAGGACAATTTTGTACCAAAAAATACATTTTTTGTGAATGATTCAGGCATTTGTCGGATTTTTTAAAAAGCGCAATTTGAGGGGGATATGGAATCTGAAATATCATGAACGAGGATGTTTATAACGATCCTGTACATCGCAGAAGAGAGCTAAACTTTTTTTTTTTAAAGTAAATTTGTTCATGAATATGTCATTTTTGGGCATCTTTCTTCATCAAAATAGTAAGTTTGTACGTAAACAGGATAGTTTAGAATTCTTTAAAGTCCATTTTCTGCAGAAAACTTGCACATTTGTTTAAGATTTCTGTTAGCTTAGCCACCAGTCAGTACATGGTCGACCACACTACACCCACTAAGCCCATAGACTAAGAATGCAGCCATGAGTAATGTAACTTGACACCGGCGTCTTCAAGATAAAAAGCCCAGCCACGTTGGCAATTCGTTGTGTGCATTGCCATGTAATGGCGTGGGGACGCTTAGCTGGTGAAGAAAACAGGTGGGGAGGCTCGACTTTGTTAGGTATTTTGTAATTCTCAGCTATTTAGCAGTCTGCTATTTATTGTAAAATATAATGGATGAAAATGAAGGATTATTCCTTCTTGCATTATTATTAATTAATATTTTATTAGGCATCTTCCCATTATTAAACTTGCACAACAAATCAATGATCATGTTAATATAAATAAATCATGAATACTACTAGCTACTGGGGCAGTGATCATGAAATGTGAACATGGAGATAGATCTACTTCCTTGTTCAATGTTTCAACTAGGATGCTTTGCTGACTATAATTCAGATTCAGAAATGCTTGATTTGATCATCATGTATGTTGACTTAACTGGTTTTTGTTTTGGGTGAATGAAGAAAAGAAAATATCCCATCCTATTTTTTTAATTGTACTATTCTAAATCATCTTCCCATTTTCATGAATGCCGTGACTTGGGTACAATTTTGTTAAAACCAACCTTCATGTATATTGTCATCCTCATGTTTAATGTTACTCTATTCATGATTATTTTTTTCTTCTTTTCAAAACAATTTTATTGATTCGGGCCAGCCACATGAATCAGACAATGAGGTATGAAGTGACTTGGCTTATTGGGTACGAAGTGACCTGGGTATGATATTTTGGGTACGAAGTGACTTGAGTACGAAGTGACCGACATCTGATTGCACCATTGCAAGATGAAAGATAAATAAGTAACCATTCTCGCAAACAAAAAATCATTTTTTATAATTCATTAACAAATTCCTTGGACTCTTTGGGGATTAAATGAGCACACTGGTTTCGAAAAGTAAATAGTTAAAAATAACAAATGTGCTGATAGCTTCGTGTTTTAATTACGGTAAAGGAAACTGGTGAACAAACCATGATGTCATCAGTATGGTACATGATGTAGTTCTATAATATTATAAGCTCGGTTAATACTTGACGTGAAAGCAAATACAAAGCAAATATTTTTGATGCATACAAAACAGGATTTTTTCTTATTGTGACACAAGGAAATTCGCCTCACTTTCGCAATTTGCTAGAGAAAGAAAATTAAAAGTGAAAAAGCAAAGAATCGCAGTGTTTCAAATTATCTAAAGTCAACATTTTTTTTCAATTCCTATATGCACATTTTCTGAAAAGGAGAAATTTAGAGCTGTTTTTTGTACCATAATCTTTGACATATAAGCCGCAGAGTATATTGATTTTGATCTTCAAAAATGTTGCGGCTTATACGCTAAAGATTAAGATACAAATTTATTGTTTACACTTGAGAAAAGTTCTTTTATTAAAATTTATGTTTGTGTAGAAATTTACAAAATAAAATTATTTTTAAAAAGGCAGCGGGTGGTGCGTAGGCAGGGCTGGTCATGACCCAGTGAGACTCAATGACAGACTGCAGAATATCCACCTCTTCATGCAGTCCTCGGACATCATGCCGGAGGGTGATGAGATTGGCATGGACAGACTCCCCTCTTCCATGCCCACCATTGAATTCTAGACCAAAATGCCACTGTCACAGCCATGGAATGACATGGTCTTCAAGTAGATGCATCTTCGGCATTGCATTCTCAGATGGAAAAGAGATGCGGAAGTAAGCCAGGTAGTTGTTAATCTTTTGGCTCACAGCAGGGCCTCCCGGGACAATGCTTTTTTTATGGAGGGCCTTTGCTTCCGCCAACTGAAAAGAATATAACAATATGGTCAAATTTATTTCATAGAAAGCCTTGTGCACTTAATAAAAGCTTATCAGATTTACATTTTATGTTTATGAAAACTTACCAGATGTTCTTGTCGGTTCCGCAGTGGAGTCGTTTTAAGATTGGATGTCTGCATGAACTTCCCTCCACAGGTGACATGATGGTGTCTTCGACTTTGAGACGGATTCCCCATCGAAGGCCTCTGCCTGCAGATGTAATTGCCAAGCCCTTTTCAACACAGAGACGACACTCTTGAAGCAGGAGCCAAGTGCTGGATTTTCTTCCGCGTGTGATATTCATCTCGTAGGCCAACACAGCTGCCACTTGCTTGTCAAGGTCATGACATGCTTGAGGTATAACCCGAGACTGATGTGTAGTCTGAGTTGGCAGACCTGTCATAAAGGTAAATGCCATATTACCTCATATTCACTTCCATTGCATTTATTCATCTATTTTTACTCTGTTGATTCAAATACGATTTGCAAACTATTTACCTGTGTCAGCGAAATCCTTAACATGGGCTCCCTGATCACGTGTCGAAGGTGTGTCAAAGGGCAATTGGGACAACCAACGTTGGCAATTTAAAACATTTGTTCGATCGTCCCGCCTGCCTTGTTTCCAGTCTTGACCCAAACCTCGTCATGTGGCATGTTGCCCTCGTACCAAGTTAGCTCATTGGTCCTGTTGGAAAAAAAGAGCAAATAATCATTTTAATGGTAATATTAAATTTTGTTCTGAAAAAATTTATTCTTACTTCTCTTAGGCATCTAGTTGCTGTTTTACTTTAGCGATGAGGGACTTCACAGCTACACAGCGTGTTGGCTTGAGGGTAACTCCTCTATTGACGTCATCAGGGAATGAAAAGGGGAGGTTCTCGGCTATGATGATATCCGCCACGACATCTTGTTGTTGTCGATGCATGGCATTTTTGCCTTCGGTCAGAATGTTGTATCCCTTCAACAATCGTTTCTGTTCCCTCTGCTGCAAATTTTACATCTACTTGACAATGGCTCAAAATAAGAAGTGCGGGGGGGGGGGGGGTTCTAGGGCTGTCTCTCGATGGATTTTTCTGCTTCTTTTCTGTACCGGCTTTTAGCTGTAGGACAGAATTTTTACAAACAGTACATTACATTTCAGAATTGTCTTGTGCTCATCCATGTTGAATCTGTGTTTAAGAAATAACAACAAATTGTCCTTTTTGTGTTATTTAATCAGTTAAACTAAAACAAAACAAAAAAGGTCCTTGCAACTTCTTGCAACACACTTTATTACTTGCAACACATACGCGCAAGGGACTTGCTCACACATAAACCTACATGAAACCTAAAAAAAAATGTCTAGGCCTATCCATGGTAAAGTTTACGTAAAACAGAGGAGTTTGCTGGATAAAATACACATGCGGAGAAGATATCGTATGCAGTAAGGATAGTGATCAAACAGATCCGGCTAGAAGACAAAAGACTATTGTTAAACATAGTCAAAGTATAACGTTAAGCAGATAATCAATACAGACTAAAACACTTACTTGGTGAATAGAAATTCAAATTTTCTGAACATCTGTGCGTCTGGCGTTCTGACAACCTATCTGCTCAACAGTTCACAATTGTTGTATTTGAACCTTAAGATTTGAATTAAATTTCTTTCACATCTTGTTTAAAAACTGAGGAGAAATTAGTAAATTTTGATGCAAATAATTTTGATGCAAATAATTTTGCTCCTTCATTTGTTTGTGTTGCGTACAGAATGGTGTGACGACCCCCGCGTTTCAATTTTCAAATCGTCTTGAAAAAACACGCGCGGTAGATGCATGGCAGCGCAACGTGTCCTATCCAATCAATTTAATAGAAACCAATGGGCTCCACCACTGGCTAGTTGCACTTGTAAATGCAAAAAGTTGTGGTATTTTAGGCATTTCTACAAGGTACAAAACTATGTCATACTGTCGGGGGCCATAAAAAAAAAAGTGCCCACCGAAAAAGTTTTATCAAACACTTTTTCAATTCACAATTCACGATGATCAAATCATGTGATTGAACATTCTGCTGAGCATTCTGGGGAAAAAATACAGAGGCTTAAAGAAACCAAGTGGCTTAAACCATTTTCTAATAGTCTGGAGAATTTCTTTTGTAACCCTCTTGTCATTATTATTATTAATATCAACATTTTAACATCGGCTTGGTGATTCAATTATCACTGTTTATTTGTATGCTTTATTGTAAATGTTAAAAAACATAAAAAGACACAAAACTAAATAAAAAGTTTTGCAAATTACCATGGTAATTTTTAAAATTAAATAGACCCCTTGCACATGAAGTCATCACGCTTTCTGATTTTCAAGGGCGCCCTCACTGAGGTCAACTTAACTTTTATAAGTTGTAAACAAGCTGTTGTAACATGTACACTCGAGCTCTGCCTTGGTAACTTTGCTGTGAAAAAGTGTGAGTCTTTAGCATTGAAAATGGTTCATACTTGTTGTGTAGTTGGATGTCACAACCGGAGCGATGGAAAGGAGAGTTTCCTTTCACAGTATGCATGTCACAAATCAAGGCAAACAAGTTGATGATTTGACAAAACGCAGGCGAGAGAAATGGCTCGCTAACATAAGAAGGTCTGCATGGTTGCCTGCTAATTCTTCAAGAGTTTGCACTGCTCATTTCTTCTCAGGTTTTGTTTCTTTATTCAACATGTGTGTCTTTGAAAGTAATAATTATCATTATCAATAAGTAAGTACATAACAAAGTTTAAATTTCACATTTGTAGGTAAGTTGGTCAATCCATACACCGATAATCGACAAAAAATGATATGGAAAACCGTCTTCAAAACTAGCTGTCGGAAATACAGTCAGTACAGTAGGCCCACCCCTTAAACAACAGCATACTGTAAACCCAAAGGAAAAACTATTTAAGTATTTTATGTTGATTTGCATTTTGTGTTGCCTGCATTTTTCATGTAGCTCGGCTTTGGTTTACATTTTAATGTTATAATTTATTTTATAAACATATTTCTTTATATTTTTATAAAATTACAGGAAAACCTGCTGCACTGTTTGAAATTTACAACCCTGACTGACTCCCAACCCAAAACATGGGTCACTACAGTTTGGCACTTGGCTCCTCAACTGCAGCATCATGATATAATCGTCTGAAGCAACGAAAAAGGAAATCAGATGAGGTCACCATTGCCAAATCTCAGTTGCAACTGCAGTCTTCCACCATATCTCGTCCAATTGTAGAGTTACTAGAGTGTCCTGATAACGATAGTGCTACACTTCCCCATGAAATTGATGGTAAAACATCTACATTTTGCCAGACTGATTGGAGCATATCTGATATAAGTGAGCTGGAGAATTTGAGGAAAGCCATTGAACAAGACAACAATTATCTAATGGAAAAAAATATACAAGCAAGATGAGCAGCTGAAGCAGTTAAAGATGGATGAGGATTTTTTGAAGGCGAATGACACAAAGGTTACTTTTTATACAGAATTGCCATCGTGGAGAGTCTTCTGCGCCCTTTTTTCTCTGGTGTCCAGTTCACTTCCAGATAGTAGAAAACTTAATAAATTTTCCCAAGTCCTTATGTTTTTCTAAAAGTTAAGACTCAATCTTTTTGATGAAGATATTGCGTATAGGTTTTTTGTTCATCCGTCAACTGTTTCACGTCAACTGTTTCACGTACTAGTTGTGAAACTGCATCTTTCATTCACTGGCCTAGTTGTGAGGCATTGCGTTTTAGTTTGCCTACAGCATTTAGAAAAAGGTTTCCTCAATGTGCTGTTATTTTAGACTGTACTGAGATATTATTGGCATGTGCTCAAGTATGGAGTAACTATAAACAACATTCTACTGTAAAGTTTCTGATTGGAATTACTCCACAAGGATCTATTTGCTTTTTATGGGATGGTAGGGCATCAGACAAAGAAATAACAGAAAATAGTGGCTTGCTTTGTAAGTTATTACCTGGCGATTTGGTTCTTGCAGATATTATTATTATTATTATTATTATTTATTCGGCCAGTGTCAAAAACAAATACATACAAGTAGAACAAAGGATAAATAAGACCTTAAAACCCCCCCCCCCCAAAAAAAAAAAAAAAACCTTAATTACAGGGTACAGGACAGGTACGGGGTGTGGGGGAAGGAAGAGGAAGGGACAACAATCCATTCTAAGACGGCCAGGATAAACAAAAGCGTACTACTACACTATGACTCAAAAGCCTGCTTATCCAATCCTCGAATAGAGTATAAATAAAACAATCACTATAATAAACACTTAGATACTATAAAATAAACAAATATAAAAATATACTTTGAGTAAAACTAATAGTTAATTTGAAGCACTAGATAGATATTTGATAGATTAGGAGCTGCTAACAAACTCAACAACAATTGATGTTATTTAAAAAGAAAAACAGAATAGATAAATATTAAATAATTACATTAAGTAAAATAAATAAGTAAATAAATAGATAAATAAATGCAAAAATAATTTAGTAAATAAATAAATAAATAAAGGAATAATTAAATAAATAAATAAATAAAGGAATAATAAACAAAAGAACGAATGAATAAATAAATAAATTAATAAGTAGCTAAATGAACAAACAGATAGATAAATAAATAAAAAATAAAAAATAATAAATCAATCAGTCAAACAAACAAAAGATAAATTAATAAATAGATAAATGAATAACCATGAAGTGGGGAAAAAAATCAATACAGATCAAATCAAGTCAAGACATATCAAATCAAATACAAACCAATACAATAAAAAGGATTAGCATTAAACATCATTATTAAAATAACTAGATAGGGGATTTACTGTTGAGGACTACTGTGGAATGGCGTTGGCTAAGGTAAAAGTGCCACCATTCACTAGAGGGAAAATACAACTGGAAAAAGTTGACTGGAGTAGAGAAATATCAGCTGTGAGAATACATGTAGAAAGAGTAATAGGTTTGGTAAAATAAAAGTACATATTTTTGCAGAACAGAATACCAATAAGCTACCTTAATGACAAAACACCAGAATCGACCGTAGATAAAATTGTGAAAGTTTGTTGTTCGATGATAAATATTTGCCCTTCTGTTAGGAAGGAACCTCCTTGTATAACCAGACAGTTTGGAATGTGGTAGGCTGTGTGGAGATAATAGGGACCATTACAAATGGTGCAGGTGCGGGATGCGCGTACGTGACGCACGCGGCGTTTGCGTATCGCTTACGTGCGTACGTTGCTGAGAGGATTAGATTTTGTGACGAACGTACTGAGACGATGGTCTTCTGATTTTCCTCATGCTGATGATGCACACTTTGTATGGCGGTTGCTATCAGTAAAACAAACGACTGTTTGTGAAGATCACAGGTAAGGATAGAACAGATTGTGGTGGTTTTTTAGGCTACTGCTCTGACCAAACATTTACTGACATGATGCTTTTATAATAGTTCAGGGGTTGTGGGAAAAGTTAACCAGTTCCTATTATGTGTTCTTTTTTTTTTTCTTTTCTTTTTTTGATCCCGGGGATCCTCATTTATTGTTCAGTCTCTTCTCGAAAATCAGTACAATCTTAATCTTATATACGACTTAGGTCTATATAAATTAAACGTCTATTTAGAAAGTAGGTTACCAGTCAGCCTTGACCTAAAATCAAAAAGGAGTCCCACTTCTGATAGAATTTAAACCCGTCACCGTTAGAGTGGAACATACATTTTTCCATCGAACAGTAGTTCCTCACTTCTCTTTTTAGAATTAAAAGTGATGGACATTTCCCATTCATTTTCATTTTGTACACATTGAATCTACAAATAAGTAGTATCAAGTTAACAATTTTGCTACTAGCATTGGTATTACCAAATAAAAACACTTTATTATCCATATTTATAGACATATTGGTCTCTTCCTTAATCCATGAAAATACAGAAGACCAAAAAAAATTGTGTGGGTACACGAGCAGAAAATGTGGAAAAGTGTTTCCTCTTCGTTATTACAAAATGTACACAGATTACTGCCCGTCTTATTGATTTTAAACAGGAAGGAGTTAGTACCTAGGATCCGATGAATTAATCTAAACTGGAACCATCTTAACTTAGTATCTACAGTACATGAGTAGGGTATGTTAAAAATCAAAGACCATTTCGGAAAATCATATTCGGTGTTAAGTTTCGCGTTCCACTTGTAAATAAATTTCCTTTGCACATGTTTAGAGGAAACTATACCCTGGTATATTCTTTGCGACCCCTTTTTATCCATTAACAAAATTTCAAAATTAAAAGGTATGAAAGGAAGATTAATATGCGTGTATTCTGACGTAATATCCTGGAAGGAGGCCCTGATAGCTCTCAACACTCCGCAATATTCTAAAAAATTGGTGTTGACGTTAAAAGTATTCTTAAAGGCGTTAAGTGTAAGAAAATTGCCGTTCTTGTCAATAAGATCCCGAATAAAATTAGCTCCTTTACTTTCCCAATGTCTATAATAAATACACCTCCCGCCAACCTTAATTTTGTCATTGAACCAAAGTGTATTCCTCAATATCTCTACTTTAGTAGTGGGCAGATGGACATGCGTGAATTTAGACCATGCCGTGAACACATTAAGCCAAAACATGTTATGTATTCTATGTGTACCCACGAGTTTAGAAGAACCACCTTCCAACAACGAAAGACGAGAAATATCACAAATGTATTTACATAGCGTATACCACTGTGAAGACACAGGAGCCTTTAGAATTCTACGTAACCAGGTGATTTTTAAGGCGTCCATATAGGCCCTGACTTCAACCATTTGCAACCCACCCCTACCATAATCTTGGAGCATTTGGTTCCTGGCCACACGATCGTGTCCCTTCCAAATGAATTTGAAAAACATATTGTTTAATTCTTTGATCTTGTTGCAGGGGGGGGGGGGGTCAGGAATAGCTAGCACAAGGTATGTAATCTTGGACAAAAGCAGGGATTTGACTACAGCAATTCTACCTAGTACAGTTAAGTGCCTCTTCGACCAGTTAAAGATTTGGTTATGTAAGGACAAAATAGTTCTGTTGTAGTTCAGCATGACCATAGAATCAAGATCGGTAGAGAACTCAATACCGAGAGTTTTGAAAGTATTCCCGGCATTTACCCAGTTAACGTTAATCTCTTCGCAAAGTTTCTCTGTACTGCCCTTCTTAGAACCAACCCAAATGGCGTTAGTTTTCTCGTTGTTAACTTTCAATCCGGACATACTAGCAAATGTGTCCAGAAAATCTGAAAGGCCTCCTTCATTGAGTCTTAGTCCCATTCAAAAACAACACAGTGTCATCTGCAAACTGAGATATTCGGAATTCCGTTCCCTCAACCTGAATTCCTTTAAGGACTTTGTTGTCTGTCACATACCAACATGGATAAAACTTCTGCACATAAAAGAAATAAATAGGGGCTCAGACCATCTCCTTGTCTACATCCTCTCCCAATTTGAAAAGATTCTGAAAGAAATCCATTAACTAAAACTGAGGAGACGCCCTGGTTGTAAAGAACCCTTATCCATTTGTTGATCGAGGGACCAAAATTGAATTTCTCAAGAACTTTAAAAATAAAATCGTGCGAAATTGAGTCAAATGCTCTTTCAAAATCAATACACATAAATTAGCCAGGAATGTTGTTAGACTCTGTGATATTCATCAAATCATACATCAATCTAATGTTTTCCCCAATAAAACGATCTGCCATGAAACCCTTCTGGCTTTCATTAATAATAAGCGGGAGACAAGGTTTAATTCTCTCAGCAATAATAGCAGAAGCAATTTTGTATGAGGTGTTCAAAAGCGAAATGGGACGCCAATTTTTCAAGAACTGACGAGGCTTATCCCCCTTAGGCAAGAGAGTAATTATCCCATATCTCTGAGTGACCGTAAGTTGCCCTGAGACATAAGCACCACTTAAAGAACGTAAAAGGAACCATGAGAGGTCAGAAGCAAAAAAATTATAAAATTCAAAACTGAAACCATCGGAGCCAGGGGACTTCCCCTTATTGGCCTTTTTTAACACATGCATCAACTCGTTATGGGATAGAGGCCCCTCAATGCCATTCCGTACATTATCGGAAAGGATAGTTTTATCTACAAAAATAGAATTAAGATCAATATTGTCGTTGACTCTCCTTGTGGAGTAAAGCTTCTGATAAAAACTCCTAGCTTCTTGTAAAATGTCGTTAGAGCTATTGAGGGTACAATTAGCATCATTAATAATACATTTCATAGATTTATTAACAAAGTTACGCTTCTCCATGTTTAAGAAATATTTAGAGGGTTTTTCTCCACCCTCCATCCAGCGAGTCTTAGATCTAATTAAAACACCATCCATTTTGACTTTACGGAGAGCAACAAGATCGGCCTGCCTAGCATTAAGAAGATCGGCTGAGTCAATATTGCCATTGGAGACTTCATCGGACAGAATGCTATTTTTTTTTTTCGAGCATGACTTCTGTTTTCCTGGTTTCTTTGTTCTTCCAAGCTGAGTATGAAACCGTTTTCGATCTTATGTTCATCAACAACAATTCAAAGAAAACTTGGTCGTTAATAACAAAATGAATGTCCCTTGTATGCATGTTCCGCAAATTACAACGAAGATATGGAGTGGCGGCGTATTCTTCCACCAGCTCCCAAATACAACCCTCAATTGAATCAGTGTACACTTTATCAGACAGTAACGAATTATTGAACTTCCAATAACCTTTCCCACGTTTCATATCGTTGAAATCAAATTTAATATCGATCAAAGAGTGGTCAGTCCTGTACCCTGGTTTAATATCACTAGTAATAAGTTTAGAATTAAGTTCCGAGGAGATTAAAAAATAATCCAGTCTGGATTGTTTCAAAGTCTGATGTTGTCGCCAAGTATATCTACGTAAATCTGGGTTGTGCACTCGCCACACATCCATTAGATCAAGATTATTACACATACTGAGAACTTTGTTCCTAGCCTGGGGATTATTCAAGGTAAGGTAATTTGCACAATCCAGAGATTCATTTAAAATCAAATTCCAATCACCACAAAGAATTGTATGAGTGTTATCCAGATCATTCAATTTTGTACAAATATCTTCTTAAAAACCAGGGTCATCATTATTTGGTCCGTACAAGTTGACCAGGGATATGTTATATTCCCCAATACCCAGATCCAATATTAACAAATTACCATTGTCATCACTTTTGACTCCCTTAACTTTGTACTCAAAATTATTATTAAAGAGAATAGCAACTCCCCTGAATTACTCCTAAAGGAACTGAAGAAACACTCAAAACCCCATTCACATCGGACAAGATGTTCCATGTCCTTGTCAAAGTGAATGTCCTGTAAACAAGAGACTGAATAATTCTTGTTTCTAAGAAAATGAAACACATCCCTTCTTTTGGCTAAGTTACCCATCCCTCGGCAATTCATCGAGGCTAACGAAAACTTACTATTAACCATCACCGATTACACAGAATAAAATAAAGAATGTTCACTTCCATCTTGTAGGCTCGTTTGTTACGCATGGCCTTAACATGTCTTTTGCTTAGATGATTGAACGTACACAAGATCAATACATTAGGATTTATACAGTGTAACAAAAAATTTGATGAAAAGTTCGATAATATGTTGTCCCAGGTTTTTGCAAGCCCACCCTCCCCCAAAACCGTGCACCGTTTCATCTCCCGAGAAACAAACAGCACACAAGACCCTTCCCACGAGGAAAAAAAAAACAAAAATTGGAAGAAGAAAAAAGGAACCACCACAAAAAAAAACCCCAAAACCACTGAACTTCATTCACTACGACCAGAACACCGTACACTGTCGAAAGGACAAGGTTGGCGTCCCACCGGACTCTCACAAAAAGAAGAAGGGGAAAAAAGAAAAAAAAACTAGATTGAAGGTAGCTAGTTAGGTAGAAATGAAAACCTGAAACACTATTATGTGTTCTTTATGCAAAGATACTTTTACAAAAAAATGTTTTGTTCCAAACAGAACCCAGTGACATACATTTTTATGTCTAATTCATAGATGTGGCTTAAAATACTATCGATCCATTGGCATTGTTGTTTCTGGATTCTTCTGAAGTCGAGGCAGCCTTACTCCTGCTTGAGGATCAACCAAAAGAGAGGTTTCCAACCTTCAACAATGGGGAACATCTGAAGTATACCAGAATTGACATTGAGAGACTCTCTGAGCAAGAATGCAGAAGTCGCTTCAGGTAATTCATTAGATAAATTGAAAGTGCAAGCCCAAGCCCTTAGGATGCCTCCTCATTTCTTCAGAATCATCCAACAGCATTCTTATTCCTCTTGTGTGCATCCTCTTACTAGATTTTTTGAGACCGACTAGCCAACAAGACCGCCTAGTTGGCTTTATGGAACCATAGAATGCACCTTCAATTTTCAAAAGCCAGGTGTTGTATTTGTAAGTCGTCAAGGATTTAGGGTTGACCTCAATTCTCCCAAATAAGACATTTAGGATGTTACTTCAATCCTCCAAATTCCTGCTCCGAATCTAGGTGTTCCCCTCAATCCTGCAATATCATTTAACATAATTGGTAATGATGCAGTAAAAAACAGCTTCAATCCTAAAAGAAAAGAAAAAAATGAGTAATTTAATTTGGTGAACTCTTTGTTAGCCGCTACTACGGTTTTGGGCCTACTAAACCGAGCCAAACATCAAGTCCAATATACTTGAAATTTTAATAAATAACTTAATATTAAGCAATAAACCACAAGGGGAACTGACTGGGTACTTTTAAATTCAGTTTTGATAAATATTTATTTCAATAAATAACTTTTATGCAACAAATAATTTTTGTTTTGGTACAAAACATCAAGCAAAATATGGTCACCTGCGGAGATAAAAAATGTTTATGATGTAAGAAGCCAATCGTAGGAAAGTGAACATTATTTTGCATGCAACTGTATACATGAATAAAGAGCTTTTTTATATTTGTGTTTTGATGCTCTACTTTTAGATTTCAAAAATGTGATATTTCAAGACTTGTAAGATGTCTCAAGCTCCCTGAAAAAATGAAGGCAAGTAATGGCACCACATGGAGTGGACTGGAAGGACTCTGCATTATGTTACGTAGACTCAACTATCCCAAGAGGTATGAAGACATGGTATGCGAGTTTGGAAGACATCCAACAGACATTGGCATCATTTTTAATGAAATGATCTATAATGTAAACAGTAATTGGTGTCATTTATTAGATACTTTTGATCAAAGGTGGTTGCAGGAAGATCAGTTGCGTATATTTGCTGAGGCAGTGCATGCAAAAGGATGCCCTCTTGATAACTGCTATGGTTTCCTGGACGGAACACTTATCCCAAATGCTAGGCCCATCTATAATCAACGAGAATTGTATAATGGCAAGGATAAAGTGCATGGCCTAAAGTACCAATCACTCACATTTGCCAATGGCATGATAGGAAATTTGTATGGGCCTGTGGAGGGGTGTAGGCATGACTCAACATTACTGAGGGAATCAAACATACTCCAGAAAATCCAAGATTTTACCAGTGCTGATGGTAGACCGTTGGTTTTGTATGCTGACAAAGCATAAAAATCTGATCACTCCATTGTGTTGGACTGACAGATTTCCAAAAGTATTTTAATGCACTCATGAGCTCTCACCGAATTTCTGTAGAATGGAACTTTGGCAAAGTTTCATCAAATTTTGCCTTTGTCAACTATGCCCCAAACATGAAGGTCTATCTTCAACCAATTGCACTTTATTATAAAGTAGCAACATTGATGTCCAACTGCAATACTTGTTTGTATGAAAACCAAGTTTCCAAGTATTTTAACGTAAACCCTCCTCAGTTAGAGGAATACCTATGTGTCCAGAATGAGGAATGAAACAGAAACAAATCAACTAGATACAAATTGACAATCTGGTTTAACAATTGTCAAAGGTGTTTTGTGTGAGTGGTCAATGAAATTGATTTCTGAAAGCCGACAATAACAAAACAATTCTTTCAAATTATTAAGAGGACACTCCCAGTGCTTTTGCTCTGCTTCAATAGGTAGAGTATAGAGCTTTGTCTTAAAATGTTGTTACTGAATTTAAATTAAGAAGCTCATCTGATATAGCTGCAATGGATAAGGTCCACCTAGTTCAAAATTGACTGCATAGATGCTTTTTCAGTTGCATGTAATGTACCCTCTTTGTTTGTGTACAGCATATTATTACCCAATACTTGCTGCAGAATTTTAGCTAAAGCCCTGCTGAACTGAAGCCAATAATATCAAGCAGCCACTGAATATGAGGTATGAAGAATCTAACGGACGGAAACTATACATTTTGTTAATGGCTCCGACACTGATCCCTCAACACAAAAGTCCTGCTGTTGGGTAATATCGGATAAGGCAAGGTTCAAATACATGTTATTAAGTTAAGAGATTTTACAGAGAAAAAACAGTTTTATTAAAAATATTTTACAGTTCTATAAATATATGTATTTCATTTTATGTAATTGTATTTATTTAAATTACATACTACACATGTAATGAAACAAAATAACATTAAATGATTTCTTTGGTGTCAATTTTTTGCTCAGATTAGATAACACAACACTTTTAAATTTTTAGGTCAATAACGTAAATTTTGAGGTGGTAGATATCTAGTAAAAAAAAGTGGATTACAAAAACAATGAGCTTTTAGTTTAACCTGTCAGAAATGCTGATGATAAATAAAAGTAAACTGCAGTAAGAGTTTTAGTTCAGTTCAACTTTAAGCAACTTTGACATCTAATTTCAGTACAAAATTAAACAAACATGTGAAAATTGTCATTTAACTCAAAAGTG
The DNA here is from genome assembly GCA_021014325.1 of Plazaster borealis. NCBI lineage: Eukaryota > Metazoa > Echinodermata > Asteroidea > Forcipulatida > Labidiasteridae > Plazaster > Plazaster borealis. Next base: position 7,220,935 of record CM037461.1, read on the forward strand.
TCATTTAACTCAAAAGGGTCATTTAACTCAAAATGTTCATTTAACCCATGGAGTTGTAAGGGGACAACAAAGGTTGCCTGTGTGTCTAGGTTTAAAGATGTAAGTGTACTGTCATGAACAAATACAGCCTAGAACAGTGAATTGAATTGTTGGCCTTGATATCACTTTTTATTAATTTTGGTGAGTAGAGACAGCATTGCTTCCATCTGTTGTTGCTGCAAATGGAAGCTATGCTGCTGCTGCTCACGCTGGAGCTGCATTTGCTGCTCTTGTTGCACACTCTGTAGCCTTAGCCTCTCTTTCTCAATGTTTACCTTTTCTTCATCGACTGCTATTTGTTTGGTAAGCAGTTCAAATTCTTTTTCTTTAAGGCTGTTTTCTGACTGCTTGACTTCTTTCAAATAACTCCAGAGTGCATTGATGCTTAACTGCAGAAAAACAAGAGAAAACAAAAAAAAGTAAATCGAAAATTTTAGAGACATAACTACTAATGTTCATACAATAAAATAATGCATAAACACTGCTGATCTCAACATTGGTCAGGATGAGCAAGATAATTAACCGATCAAGCTTGAAACATGTTCATAAATCAGTAATTTAAGCAACACTGCTTCTAGTGAATGTTCTGGATGTTTATATTATGAGAAACATTATTACTTCAAAGACACAAAATGCACACTCCATCTTTACTGTCCGCTGTTAGGATGGCTTCAAAGCATCTGCATGAAGAATGAATAAGTGCTCTCAAATTTAACGAAGCTCTGAAGGCACATATTATATAATCCTGGCAGTTTGTCAGTTTTGTGTGTTTGTGTGCACAGCTTCTCTTTCAGGAGAAATTAGATTTGGCTCAATATGGTAGGAGAATAACATTAACTAAACTGTTAAAGGAGAACCTACCAGGAACAGACACTTCAGGATTTTCTTGGCTTTCCTCCTTATCCGATAGATCAACTTCGCGTGCTGGAAAATAAAGTAGGAAAACATTTTCAATTCAAAAGGTTTTTGAGTTGATGTGAATGATTTACAATGTACTACAATTACCAATACACAGACATCTCCATCAGCATTGTTCCTTTATCAACAGATGCAAGGCCTCATACACACAACAATGTTCGACACAAGTTGAATGAGAATATGATAAACTAAATTAAAATCCTATTTCCCTCCATAAAGGGTAAAATGCTGTCTTTTCTACAACATAGCAATACCCACTCCCCTCCAAATGTTGATGAACCAAAGCTTAATTTTGTTTTGTAATAATATATACCTTTAGCCCTTTTCAAGCCCTGCACGGCTGCTTGGCGCACTTGAAGGCCGCACTCCCTTGACTTCTTCTCCTTCATTTGATTTGAGTCATCTTTTTGTTTCTGTATCTGTTCTTTGCGAGTGTTCCACAGATCATAGATCTCCTGTAGATAGGCATCATCCTCTGTCTCATTAGCACCAGTTCCTGTACTAGAACATCAATGTTGATTCGAAATATACTTTTAGTACTTCTTAAATAAACATTTATATAAAAAGTGATGGGAAATTCAGCACTGGACTTGTATACTTCCTTGTACTCTCTTTTTTGTAAAACATTCCGTCACTCTCCCACAAAACTTGAAAATACAAACAAATAAAAAAAAGGAAATTAACGTAACAAAATTACAAAAGAAAACGTCAATAAAATGTTTTAAAAATGTCAACAAATCATAGCATTTTCAGGCAAACAGGGTTATTGGTTTAAAATCACTTTCAGACATTGACGAATACTGCCAAAACCTTTGAAAACACATACGTTTTATCCACTTTAGCTCGGTTTTTGTGCCACTCCCGCACCATCTCTCGGACGTTTTCCCTCGCACATCTTGTTGTAAGCAATCGCCAATCTGAACCACTAGCCTTTAACTTATCTACAAGACCATCCCATCCTTTGCCTGAAAATCCCATCCCCTCAGGGTTGTCGGTGGCGACTTGGTTAAATAGTTGTGTTTTCATTCCTTTTTTAAATCTGAAAACAGTGCTACCTAACCCCATCAGATCAGCCTGCAAAGAAACATATTAACATAATTATAAACATGTTGAAGGATGCACTGAAATAAGTTGAAATGTGGACTTTCCAAATGTTGCTCATCTCCAATGCATTCAGGCGATGCCCAACCAACCATCATGACGATCTTGGGTAACAATAGGGGCCACCATGTTTTTGTTTTCCCATAAGTCTTGAGGCCGGCTGTCCCAAAGGTCGACATAATAATAATAATAATGACGTCTTCTATAGCGCCGGTATCCACAAAAAAAGTGCTCATGGCGCTTGTTCCAATAAAAATATTCCCCCCTGGTTGTTCTCCAGCAGTGCAAAGAACAAGAACAATTACAAATTCCAATGTCTAGTGAATGTTACTGAAATGTTTTTGAAAAAGATGGGTCTTCAGGGTTGATTTGAAAGTGTCTATTGTCTGGATGGCTCTGATGGAATGTGGTAGACCGTTCCACACCTTCCCTGCAGCTACCTGGAAAGAACGGGATCCCCATGAATTATTTCCAGTGTGTTCCACAAGACGGAACTTGTCAGCAGCTGAATGTAGATGATCACGTACTGGTACATATAGCTGGATGAGATCATGGATGTAGGATGGTGATTTACCATGTATTGCCTTAAAAACAAATAGGCTGATCTTGTATATGATTCTTTGATCAATGGGGAGCCAATGGAGCTGCTTTAGAATGGGTGTGATGCTTGAGTATTTCCTGGACAGTGTGACTAGTCTGGCTGCCTGGTTCTGTTTTCGTTGAAGTCTGTTTAACTGCGATTTGCTGAGGTTGAACAAAAGGGCATTACACATGTCGAGTCTGGATGTAATATATGTATGGATGAGGAGCTGAGCAACCAACTTGTTTATGTGCTTGCGAATCAGACCGATGTTCCGAAGTGACAGGCAGGCAGCACGAGATACATTGGTGATGTGATCGTCCATGGAGAGATTCGAATCAAAAATGACTCCAAGGTTTCTGACGCTATCTGCTGGTGTTACAGTAGCCTCACGTACTCTCAACCCAGTGACATCCACCTTAGATAGTTGTTGCTTTGACCCAATGATCATGAACTCTGTCTTACTGTCATTTAACTTCAGAAAATTCAGGGTCATCCATTGACGGAGCTCATCAAGACATGCCTCAAGTAGCTGAAGAGCTTGGGTGACTTCTGACTGAATAGGCTTAACTGAGACGTAAATCTGAGTATCATCTGCATAACAGTGATAGCTCAGACCATGACGCTGGATAATATCCGCCAATGGACGTGTGTACATACAAAACAATAATGGTCCAAGAACAGATCCCTGAGGAAGACCATATTGAAGAGATGATATTTCAGAGTTTGCTCCATGTATACCCACGTGACAAGTCCTCTCACTAATGTATGAGCGAAACCATTCCAAGGCGATACCAGTTATCCCAAAACGGGTGTTTAGGCGGGACAGTAGTACATCATGATCTACAGTGTCAAATGCTGCAGACAAATCCAATGCTACAAATAAAGAAATCTTCCCATTATTCATAGCTAGAAGGAGATCATTCTGGACTTTGACGACTGCTGTTTCAACACTGTGATTGGCACGATAAGCTGAGTGGCGGTCATCAAGAAGGTTACTTTCAACTAAGTAGGTTGTGAGTTGTTTTGATACAACTCTCTCTAGTGTTTTTCCGAGGAAACACAGATTTGATACCGGGCGGTAGTTACTCATCGCGTTTGGGTCCAGATTTGATTTCTTCAGGACAGGGTGGATCTGGGAAACTTTAAGAAGAGGCGGGACCTCACCTGAATGAAGAGACTTCTTGATGATAGATATCATGGCTGGAAAGATGGCGCTACCACACTGTTTTAGAAGTGATGTTGGAATTGGGTCTAGTTCACATGCTTTGTTAGGGGACTTTGAGATAACTCCATTGAAGTCATCATGCGATAGTTCATCAAATTCCGAAAATTGGGTTGATGTAGAGTTGTTTGGAGGATCATGAAGATTATCCATAATCTGGAATCCTTCTCGTATCTTTTTGATTTTGTCTGAGAAGAAATGAGAAAAACGCTGGGCCATGTCCTGGTTAGACTCACTCTTAGGAAGGGATGATTTCCTTTGTTTGTGTAAGAGTTTATCAGTTAGTCTAAAAATCTGTCTCTGGTCCTTTGCATGCTCCATGAAGAGGTCATTGTAGTATTGTGACTTAGCTACATTGATGTCGTGAGTCACCTTTCGTTTTTGTTCCAGGTAGTTTTGTTGATCAACATGAAGTCGGGACTTTCACCAATTCGTCTCCAGTTGGTGTCTTACTTTCTTTCCTTTCCTTATTCCTTCATGAAACCATGGAGAATTTGGATGAAGTCTCACTACACGTTCCTTCATAGGTGCATGATCATTGAGTGTTTTGGCAAGTGCACTGTTAAATCTTAGGACTTGAGATGATAGATTACCATCGTCTTCATCGGGCAAGCCAAAGTTTAGTATGTCCTCGCAGAATGATGGGGTATGAACAGCAGATAGATTTCGTGATTTTATCACTCTTGTCTGAGCAGGAGGACGCTGAAAATCAATTTTTCCAGTAATTGCAGAATGGAAATTCCATCAATGATGTCTGGGTTGTGAATGACAGCAGGATCAGACTCATGAGTAATCAGGAGATCGAGGGTATGACCTTTTCTATGAGTAGCTCCATGAATATGCTGCTGAAGTCCATTGCTGGATAGAAATCTAAGAAATGCTTTGGTGCAGCGATCATCTTGATTGTCGATGTGAACATTGAAATCACCAGTGACAAGAAGTGGCATTTGTTTCAGAAGGGCATTGTCAATAACTACTGCAAGCTCATCTAAAAAGTCGCTGAATGAACTACCTGTGGACTTTTGCTGAGGACGGTAGACAGTGACTAAAGTCATAGACAGTGTGGAGCTAACTATGTCTGCTGATAGGTACTCAAATGATTTATGAGCTATCCCCAAATCTGTGAAGCGTATATCGAAACCTTGTTTGTATAGAAGAGCTATCCCACCTCCCCTCTTAGATGCAGAGCGAGGAACCTGTTTGATGCAGTAGCCGTCAGGCGTTATGTCCCCAACAATCACATCATCCCCTTTTCGGAGCCATGTTTCAGACACCGCAACGATATCCAATTTGTTATTTACAACAAACTCGACAAACTCTGTAGTCTTGACTGAGCATTTATCGCACAGAAATTTGCTTTAGTGTCATGCCTCCGCTGAGCATTTCTCCGGATATGGTGGCCACCACGGCGACTTCTCAGATGCAAAATTCCAAGATCTTTCAGTCTGTTAAACACCACTGGTTGAATAGTTGCAGTGCCCTGTGCATGTTTCAGAGATAGCAGTTCACTTCGATTGTATTGAAGCCTGCAAGACATTGTAGTCACTGTAATCCCTATACAATTTAGATCCCGAGTACAGAAGTAGCAGCAGTCTCCAAGAGCCAAACCTTTGTCCCAGGTGGCTACACGAACACAATAGAAAGCAAGTGAATGCTGGTGTAGGCTGAGGCTGAGTTTAAGATGTGAAAGATTCACAGCAAAAATAGTTAAGAAAAACATCCACAAATTTCCATTAGTTGAAAGCATTTCCAGCTTGGATATTCGTCTAGCAGGTGGACTGCCCATATAGGAATAAACTGTTGAAACTTGATCAAGAAACACCGCTTAGGAAACAACCAAAAAAGAAAATAATTTGGAGCTAAAATTGGCAGCAGCTTTACAGCGCCCATACTTGCATATATACATGTCTTCACAGTCGAGCTGTAGGCCTATCAGCACTTTATATCCTGAATCATGTACCGACACACACACATACATAGTCGTCATACTCATATTATAGGCCTACCGTCTCCATTTAAAATCGTTGACCATGATTTGGCCCACAGCTGCATGAATTTGAGGCCAGGCCTAGTTAAATTGGCTTAGTCCCTCATTGTTTGACAGAAGAAATTTATCCCATGAGTACACAAAGTTACTTCAAATATGTTTTTTCGCTAAACCAGTTGGTCATTGTTCACGGCGAAGCAGTTAAAGGGGGCCGCCTATACAAATATATTTTTTTCACGATAAGGATGCAACTTGAAACAACACTAACTTTCGCTGATTTTTAGCCTGTGAAAACAGTTTCAGTGTATGCTTAAAAATGTAATAAAATATCCATCATATCCTTGTTATTTTGTTTTGTGACATTAGCATTGTCTCCACACTATACCTGAAATCTATGCAACTTGGGAGTTTATAAGATAACTATTTTTTGCCGTAACTTATAGAGAAAAATTCATACGTGAACTTACCATTTTGACGTGCGATGCAGAAACGCCGTGCGAGTGCGTTAAAATTGGTTAAAATTTACCGCACAGAATGGTGACGTCATCCACAACTTTTTCAGATCCGCATACGCATCGCGTATCTGCATCATTTCTAATGGTCCCTAATAGGATTCTCATAGGATCCTAGCGGTACGGTGCGATCTGAAAAAGAGATCTCTGCCGAAACCCTGCAACGCAAGTTGTGCGGGGCCGTGACTCTATAATCTCCCGTGGCCTAAACAGACCCTGGTGTCCGGTGTGCGAGGCTGGCGGTACTGCCTGGTCCATTGCTGTCATATGCGCAATCAAATAGTGTTAAAAGGGCGTGAGGCTATTACCAGTAGTGCATAGAATACGGGCGTGTTGCCGGAACCCAGCAGTGCAAACTGTGTGGGGCGACATCCCTGTCTTGTTATAGTCCGACCCGCTTCATTCAAATCTTATGCGCATGGGTGTTGCAAACTGAGACGTGAATCATAAACCTCCAATAACGTTGTGTAAAGGGCGCCCACCTATGGTGGTCGAAGAGCTGAGGAAGAGTTTATGAATAAATCATCTTTGTTTCCAAGTGTGCTACTTTGAACTCTTGTGTCTCTTTGTATTTCTTGTTGTCTTCCTCCTGAGCCAAGTCTAGTGGTTAAGGGTCACCACTAGCATCCCGATCGATCTACCATATACCATCACCGATGCCAACACTCACTTAGGGTAGTTGCCTAGCGACTTCCTGTTTGAGGGGGGTGTTACACGACAATAGGAGTAATATTATGATCACTGTATTAATAGTTACGTGCCTTGAAAAATAATACATTTTTAACCATTATATAAACTGTATATATAAACTGCAATAAGTATTACTTTCTTGTGAAGTGTGCGACGACAAATTAATGTTAATTATTGTCTTCACTATTCAGAGAATTGAGAGGTTCTGGTGGACACTCTTTGACATGGCTGTGAACTATTGGCTGGACAGCTTCAGACATTTGGTTGAGATTGTAGTGTTGGACAGCACATCCGCTACATACGTTAGTAACGTTAACTTCATGTTCAGAGTGTGTATTGCCGACTCGATAATGCCCGATTTGTAATTATTTGTATACCCTTATCTTAATTTGTTTAATAAAACAAAATAATAAAAAAGGAATTCAACCACACAAAATATTATATTCTAGTTTATTATTTAAAAGAAATACATGTTGGCAGCCACTGGCTGAAATAACCTTGTTTACAAGTAAAAAATCATTATTAGTTGAAAAATTTGTATATAATTTGTCATTCAACAAAAAGTTATGTTCTCAAGTCCAAAACATGATTTTGCATGGTCCAAGATAACAATTACTGATGTTGTACCTTATTATCAATCAATGCAAGGAATATCTTCGGTTCTGTTTCATGCAGATCATACAATCAGAATCGGACCAAGTTGCCATTGAATGGAATCAGCACAGGACAAGAAACGTTCCTGGCGCTGTAGCTCTACCAGGAAAGCCGGATCTAATGTACTTTTTACCACATGTCTTTGGTAGGAACATTTTTCTTCATTGAACCGCACAGTGCAACATTCAAACAAATACCAACACTCCGAAGTGACTTCTTTCACAAATCACCAATTGTTGATTTCAAATGTTTGAAATGTAGGCCTATACCCATGATAAGGTTATGTATCTACAAAGACACTATTAATAATACGTAAATTGTGAATATTTAAATAACCACACATGACAGTTATTGTGCATAGCAAACTCCATTTATTCTTTATACTTTTACAGGAGCACAAGACTTCAGTCTCCCTGTCCCAATACAATAAATTGTGGCTGTTAAGGAAGAATTCACGTCTCCACCTAGACCGAATGGGTGCTGTGAAGAATTTGAAGTAACATGTCTGAACCTCATTCGCGCCCATGACAAGAGAATGGCATCGTCTTTTGAAGAAAGCTTGGAGCTATTTCAGCGGCTTTTTGAGAAAATATGACCATAAAGAAATAATGAAGGACTTTTTGCTCTATCCTTCAACCTTTCCTTATACTACAACATTGGTAAAATTTCTATAAATGCATCCAACCTGTAAAAAAAAATTCCATTCCGCTGTTTTGTTCACGAAAAAACAGTACAAATTTAGGAGTTTAAATTTCACCAAAAACTAACACATTTCACGCAGAAATATTTAGAGGAAGGTGTTCCTAATGCCTGCTAAAGTTTCACGTTAATTGACCCATAAGTATAGCAACTGGAGCATTGAGAAACTTTGATCATCTATTCACTTAATTATAATATAGACATTGCACACTGCCATATCATATCACTTTTAACAAAATCTTTAAGCTATATGGAGCAGTTTTCTGTATTGGGTTATTATACTGACACAAGAGATGCCACTAGTAGCCTTTTTAATAGTCAAGGCGCGTGTGGCACCCACGTATTCTTCCTTACTCCAAGTTCTAGCCTACTCCGAGGACGAAAAAAGACAAGTGGGAGTAGCAAAGCCGCATTGACTAAAGGCTATAAGTACCCTAGACCACTACGCCCAGGCATGATGTTTGGCCAAAGTTTAAACAGTACAAGAGCAGACCTACAATAATGTGCATTGACACTGAAATAGTTTTTGAAAAAAGACTTAATGAATTTTCTGAGGTTAAACAAATCGGAAGTCAAAACAACATTCTTTGACAATTTCTGATTTTTATTCATCAATACTGTAATTATCTTCATTAAAACCGCTTATGAAGCAAGGACATTTAAATACAGTCCAAAAATTAATTACAGTATTGATGAATAAAAATGAAAATAGTCGCAGGTAATCTCAATGCTCCAGTTGCTATATTTATGGGTCAATTAACTTGAGACTTTAGCAGGCATCAGAAACCATCAAAGAATGTTGTTTTGACTTCCTAATAAATGAAAGCCATTTTGGGGAATTTTGACTCGCTGACTTTAAGTACAGTTCAGAAAATAATACATACAATAAAGGCAACAATAACACAAGAGTGTAAAAGAACAAAACATTTAAAAAGAAACTTGATCACAACTTCAAAACACAAAAAACAACATAATAGACTGTGCAAGTCTCTCGCGTATTCTAACATTTTTGGGACCAGTTAGTCCCAAGCTCTTTGCTTTTACATGTGAAGGAAACAAAATCACCCGCTTTAACGTGAGACTTGCACACAGCCTATTCAGAATGTTTAAAATTTATGTAGCCATTTCCATTTTGTTAATATTTTGTTAAAACTGGTAGGGCCAGGATGCTGATGCCAGTAATAAGATGTAACTTATGATTACCATTGTCACTGAAACAGTACAAGAACTAAATACAACGTAAAAAAGGCATGGGCTTTCAAATAAGATCTGATTTCAAACTGCCATGAGAGTGTATCTTTGTTTGAATATGAAGACACCTTACTACCAACTGTCCATTTCAAATTGGACTATATTTTCCCAACTCCTTGTGCCCCTCCGACTGCAAATTCAAGCAGCCATGGTAGCTCACTTGGATCATCCACTCCTCTTGGCAAACGGAGGATTTGTGCGCAGGTTGCACTGGAAGGAAGTAGGTAAGCCTATTTTTGGAAGAGTAGGCCCTCAACATAATATACTCCAATCCATTATAACAAACAATAGAGTTGGAAACAATTAATGTTTATGTTTTTATTTGATTCAGACATTTTAATATTTCATTCAGTCAAAGAATAATTCTGATAAACAATTTAAAGATCAGAACAATTCTTTAGAGTGATTTGTACTTTTACTCATCAGCTCAATGGCACAGTGATGCGAGGTGGGGTCAACCCTCTGCAGGTGCTCTCAAAACATTCCTTTACTCAATAATTTTTTCACAGCCCCCTCTCAAGAGTAGATTAATCCTAGCTGTGTCATTTGTCACTGGTAGTGGTAGAAAAAAGATTACTTGTAATTTTTCGGATGGTGAGGGGTTCGAAGATTGTATTACCATTTCACATTGTAATAATTGTTCAGACTTGGAGAGGCATGTAGCCATGTTGCAGCAGTCATGTTCAAGATGGAGGCAGCTAATCATCTAGGTCATACTTCACAGGCATGCACTGAAAAGGCATGTCTTTGGAACAAAGGAGAAAGATTTAGACCCGTGTCCACTCCAAAAATTCCACTGTGTTAAGCCCAAGTATGACAACCCCCAAAAAGAGGATGGCACGTCCACTTGAGACTACATCTAAGTCAACATTACAAGATCTTGTTTTAGATGCATTGAAAAGAGTAAATCCTAATTCGTATATATTTTTCTCTTGTCCCAAAAGAAGATGAGGATACTGAGACTGCCTCAGAAAATTAAAACAATTTAAAAAGTTGGGGCGAAAACTGCCAACACCATTTTGTCACCTTAAAGGAAATGAAACTCCGTTGATCAGTCAATAACCCGAAGAGCAAACACACTTTTAAGTGTGTTTGCTCTTCGGGTTATTGACTGATCAAAAAATTGCCTCTGTCACATCTGACCAAAAAAAAATCAAATTTGTGGCACTCTATCGGTTTGGTCGTATTACTGCATCCGTTTTGGAATCTGTAATGGATGGATCATCAAAGGGGTGTTTCTTCTCTTTGCTCCAAAATGCATGGGCTTAATTCATTCTTTCCAACTAGAGCCATGAAATGGGGGATTGATCATGAGTCAGTGGCCTTGGCTTCTTTCAATATGCATCTAGAGTTGGAGGGCTCTCTAAATCTTGAAAAGTGGGATGTTGGGCTCTACACCTTGGAGCATCTACTGATGCAATAGTTAATTGCACTTGCTGTGGAAGGCAATGTGTGGAGGTCAAATGTCCAAACGACAAGAATAGTGCACATAACCTAGATCCACAAATTGTTCCTTTATGTTCTTTTGTCTTCTTTTGTCTTCTTGCCAGATCTGCTTGGCCACTGCAAGATCCTAATTGCATACCAATATCTTCATTGAAATAATTATATTCCTCCGCATGTGTATTTTATCCAGCAAACTCCTATGTTTTAAAGGAAGTGATCATCAGAAGATTTATCAGAATAGAGCTTTGTTTACAGGTAAATGTATGTATCAGCAAGTCCCTTCCTTGCACATGCGTGTTTTTACTTGTAAACCCTCTAGAGCGACTACACTGCGTGCCGCACCGTTGATCATCGAACGTGTACAACGCGCCCGACGTTTCCTATCCACTCAATATACTATAGATCAATAACTTAAAGGGACACACCGGCTGAATTGGGCTATTTGGGCTACAAAATAGACTAAAATATGACTTCAACGGTCTTCCAGGAATGAAGAAGAACAGTCCATGAAAAAAAATCATCAAATTTAGCCGGTTTTGAGCATTTTTAAACAAAAACGAAGGTCGCGTGATAGTTCGAACCACAAAGTGGTTCAAATAATCACGTGACCTTTGGAGTTAATTTTACTTCCAGCCATATAAGCATTGATTACTGCACCGAATTAAACTCTGTTTGTTAACAAGAATGCATGAATATTTGACACACAAAAATAGGTATTCAAATTATGAATACAAGTTGTAAATAATACAAAAAAATCGAACGTAAGATTTTATTTCAGAGAGTCTGAGCAACAGAAGCCTGTATTACAGTGCACAGCGTGGGGACTCGCTACACGCAACACAGGGGCAGTCGTGTAGCTGGCGAGCAGAGTATCTCGGCGGTGCTAGCGCGACAGAAACCCGCTAGCCATGAGTTAGCTGTACCTGGAAGCTCATGAACATGTGGGAGGGGTAGGGAGCCAGACCACCAGCTATACGTTGTTGTTAATACGGGTTTGCTAGTCAGTACACCGCGCTGATCGAATCCGTTGTTTCAAAATCGCAACTTTTCAATGCTCTGTGTATGTTCCTTGACCCGATTTGTACCAAATTTCTGGTTATTAAATAAGATTTATGTCAATACATAGGAATACCACTTTTATATTGACGGTGCAATTAGTCTAAACAATATTTGTGACAAACAATTCCAAAAAAACGAGCCCCCCAAAAAAACAACCCCAAAAATCCCCCCCAAAAAACAAAAAACCGAGCCCCTGAAGGGACAAGTGAAAAAGAAATTAAAAGTAAACGGTAGACAAAAATATCTCACTCGAAATTTCTATTGCATCCCTCGACACACAAAATTCCAACAAAATCATTTCGTTTCCTTAAAATATTATTTAATTCGATGAAAATTTAATTTTGTCTCACAAAATATTATTTTTCATTTAGTAAACGCAGTGTTTTTCTAGGTAACAAAATAGATTATTTCTGAAAAAATAGGTTCACGTTCCCTTTAAAACACTTTCTTTCCCCCGTAATACGATTAAGTTCCACAGAAATACGCTTACGTTCCCTGAAGATACGCATTCATTTCCGCGAAATATGATTTTGTTCGCAAGAAATATACTTTAGTTAGCTCGAAAGGAGATTTCGTTCCCTAAAAAAAGCTTTCGTTTCCTCGAAATACGACTTTGAAATTTTTGTCCAAAATATAGTTTAATTCACCCGAAGTATGCTTTCGCTCCCTAAAGTACGCGTTCAATCTCTCGCAATGAGATTTTGTTCCCCAGAATTCCTCTTTCGTTCCCTCAAGATAGCTAATTTTGTTCCGTCAAGATAACTTTCGTTCCCCTGAAGTCCAATCATACCAATTTGTTACATTCCTTTGTGAGGGGTGACTTTGAGAGGGGACACTTTGTATTTGGCGTCTTTGCTGGGGGCGAGTTGACCGGTTTCCATGTCCGTTGTTTATACACACTTTCAGACGGATACTGTGAACTGGATCCTCATGCCTTGTCGTCGTAAAACACTTACACAAACAGAGCACCAGTCTACTTGCAACATTGCATATAGCATGTGTTCCTGTAAATTTGACACTTGCAACGGCTGGTAAAGCGTATACGATGACCTTTGACCGCTTTTGCTTTTGTCTGTCATTTCTCGTTACTTACGTAATATTTTTGTATTAAAAAAATATAAAAACCATCAAGAAATAATTGTCTTTGATTCTACATGACTAAATTACAGAAACAGGTAACCGGTGTGTCCCTTTAATCGCAGGAAAACAACTGGGCCCAATTTCATAGCGCTGCTTAACGGTAAGCAAATTTTCATGCTAACTGTAGCAGAAAAATTTGCTTAAGCATAAGCGTATTTCACCGCCCCTCTTCGCTTTGCTATGATTAGCAAACGAAATACCTGCGTGCGCACGATTATTACAGTCTTCTGCTAGCAAAACAAAATAAACTTAAATTTAATTGTCGTCTGCTAGAATAAACATAGCGCTTTATAACGATAAATAATGGAATTGTCGGCAGCTGGGTCAGAGAAAGACAGACGAAAGTCTTATCCTTTCTCCGCTGCTATGGATAATAGCTCTGGCTTCCTCATATGTAGAGGAAAAAAACAGTCATCGAGGGGACTTTGCGGGGCACAAAGCTCACAAACAAACACAAATTGGCTGCCTGGGCCAGAATTCAGCAGTGCGTGAATTCGTGAGTAGCTAGTATTATTTATCATATTATTCATAGGCCTACCGACACTAAAAATGATTATTATTGTTATTAATATTATTATAACTAGACATAATTGCATTTGTGCACAAATGCATAGCTGTTTCGTCAAAATGTTTTGAAATTTCTCAACTGAGTTTGAAAATTGTTGTGTATTCAAAGCAATTTGCCACATGTGGCATAATTTTTTTTGGGGGGATTATACCATGTTCAGATAGCAATTTATGTGTCATTTCACTTCACAATTCACGAGAACTTGCCAATGACTAACAATCTACAAAGTTTCAACAAAATCGCAGCATTACTTCGACAGTTATACGACTTCAAAAAGTGCACCTTTATAATGCCGCGTCATATGACCCCTGATGACGTCATTGATCTGAAACTTCACACATATGATGCCTGCCTGACAGTAAACGTGTGTGTAAAGTATAAAGTGATTACAAAAAACTTCACTACAGACATCTTCAAAAAGTCCATTTTGAAGAGTTTTCAACCTGCCGTTAGAGGGCGCTGTTATATTTTGTGACGTCATTGATATATTTTTTTAACTGCCAACGCTTGCCAGGCACTAACATCGTTGAAAGCAACTTCATAACTTTTGTCATTTTTGAATTAGAGGGCACTTTCGGTTTCGACCAGAAGTAGAGGTCATGTGAGGTCACGCACACAAAACAAAATGAAGACCTAATTTATCCCTACCCAATCCTGCAAACAGAAACCTACCGTCTCTTGTGGCTGATTTGTTATAGATTTTCAAATATTTAAAACACAACACCTTTAAGATGACGTCACGTGACTTGTGATGAAGTCATAATGACATCCTTGTTTTGTAATGATTATTGCACCAATACCTTTCATCACTGAAAGTTTCATTGCAATTGCTCTTTGGGAACATTGCAAAACAGCACTTTGAAAGTTTGGTTGCAATATTGTTCTTTAGGAACCATGACGGAGCTTGCCATTGCTTGTGTACAATTAAGGATGTGCATGAGGATATTACATTGGGAACTACACGCTAGATCACCTGTGTACAAAATGCAACTACATACGGAATACACGCAATCGGGTGTGTGTACAAGGACACGGCATGGTATTTGTGTACAAATGATTACGCACATTGGCATGGCATTGACTGCGTGTACAAATGATTACGCACATTGGCATGACATTGGCATGGCATTGTACTTCGTGTACAAATGATTACGCACATTAATGCCGCGTCACGTGACCCCCGATGACGTCATTGATCTGAAACTTCACACATATAATGCCTGCCTGACAGTAAACGTGTGTGTAAAGTATAAAGTGATTACAAAAAACTTCACTACAGACATCTTCAAAAAGTCCATTTTGAAGAGTTTTCAACCTGCCGCTAGAGGGCGCTGTTGTATTTTGTGACGTCATTGATATTTTTTTTTAACTGCCAACCCTTGCCAGGCACTAACATCGTTGAAAGCAACTTCATAACTTTTGCCATTTTTGAATTAAAGGGCACTTCCGGTTTCGACCGGAAGTAGAGGTCATGTGAGGTCACGCACACAAAACAAAATGAAGACCTAATCTATCCCTACCCAATCCCGCAAACAGAAACCTACGGTCTCTTGTGGCTGATTTGTTATAGATTTTCAAATATTTAAAACACAACACCTTTAAGATGACGTCACGTGACTTGTGATGAAGTCATAATGACATCCTTGTTTTGTAATGATTATTGCACCAATACCTTTCATCACTGAAAGTTTCATTGCAATTGCTCTTTGGGAACATTGCAAAACAGCACTTTGAAAGTTTGGTTGCAATTGTTCTTTAGGAACCATGACGGAGCTTGCCATTGCTTGTGTACAATTAAGAATGTGCATGAGGATATCACATTGGAAACTACACGCTATATCACCTGTGTACAAAATGCAACTACATACGGAATACACGCAATCGGGTGTGTGTACAAGGACACGGCATGGTATTTGTGTTACAGGGCATTTTCGTTTTTGGCCCGTTTTGACCGGAAGTAGAGGTCATGTGAGGTCACGCACACAAAATAAAATGAAGACCTAATTTATCCCTACCCAATCCCGTAAACAGATGTCTACGGTCTGCTGTGGTTGATTTGATATAGATTTTCAAACATTTTAATAAAACACCTTTAAGATGACGTTACGTGACCGGTGATGATGTCATCATAACGAATTTCTTTTAGGCACTTCCTTGCACCAATGCCCTTCATCACTGAATATTTCGTTGCAATTGCTTTTTAGGAACATTGGAAATCGGCACTTAGAAAAAAGTTCTGAATAATTTTTTTAAAAAATCAAACAAAAACAATAGCTGTTTCGCTGCGCTGCTGCGCTACGAAACAGCTAATTATTATAATAATCCGGATAGTTCTGTCCAGTATAAGCTTAGATGTAGATTACTATTAATTATATACTTAATTCGCGTTTTTATATACACGTTTCGTAAAAATAAAAGAGACATGATGGAGGGCGCTGTCCTTGCTGTCCTTTTTTTTTTTTTTTTTACGTTAACGTTTACTTCATAGCCGGCCTACATGTTGCAATTATACACAACACAATGAGCGGAGCCAAAGTTGAACACATCTAGTTTTCTTTTCTTAGTTATTGGCCTAATTCTGTGATCTTTCATCCAAATTTGGATGAAAGATTTCAGAATTACTAGGCTGGTGGTTAAGCTTGGGTACGTGTCCTACTAAATTCAAAGTTTCAGTATGTTTTGGTTTAGTTTTTTTGTTTTTTAGAAATGCAGGTGGAAATGGGAAGTCGATCCCCAGTGCAAAGATCACCACAGAATTATGGTGCAGGCAAGTAAAGTACGATACATTAAGCATGCAGTGGATATATTATGTGAAATTTGCAGCTGTTTATCACAGCACAGCAGGAGAACATAATCACAGAAATATAGACTACCACATGCCATCAGTGCCATTTTAATGAGAGAGGGGTAAAATATAAATGGCATCCTCCTCAAAACACAAGCCTCAGCCCTAACCACTTTAAAACTTGGAATATGCATTGAATGGATTGGATGATGCCAAGAAAAAAGAAAGAGGGTGCACCTTCAACAGAGAGTGCAGGGAGTACTAAAATAAAAGGGTTTACAAATAAAGAGCCTATTTGTCGATTTGTGCAACCCCAATTAGTCCAAACATGTCGAGCTATATTGGGTGATTTATTGATTGCACAGCCATCGGTAGATGGCATAATAGCCATCAGGCAATCAAAAATCATGCATCAAAATAATCTACGTCATCTGAAGATTGTGCAACTTATGACTAATGCTATCATTAGCAGTTGTGCAGTCTGAGGTTGCACGATCAGTCGAATGCGCAATGATAGACCGATAGATTGTGCAATGCTGGACTAACGTTAGTGTTATCGAGCGATTGTGCTGCAACAGGTTTGCATTAATCTATGACCGGTCTATTGATATCATTGTTATTAAAGGACGTTATCGGTCGATCATGCAGAAATTGTTTTGTGCAATCGCTTGATCATGCAGGAATGGTTTAGCATGATCAAACGATCGCCCGAAACCATTCCTGCACAATCGACCAACAAACCTGTTGATGCACAATCGACTCATAGATCACCCTATAACGCAGCACA